>UFQX01000109.1:264538-303363 GCA_900497675.1 Arapaima gigas
TTTTTTTTTTTTTTTTTTTTTTTTTTTTTTTTTTTTACAAACAAATCATTTCATATTTGCGCTGCACCCTGCGATAACTTGGTATTCCATCCAGGAGTAGTTTTCACAACCTAGCGGCCATTTTTTCCGAGACAGATTCTGAACTGCCGCACCCCCGCTCGGGATTAGCACCTAACGAAAATGGATAGATAGCTGGATGGATGGAGGGATGGATATGCGTGCTAGAGAATTTGGCTGCAATTTGCGGACTTACTTGGAACTTCTTATTGTTGCGTTTTTAGCTAAATGGTCCATTTGATACATAGATTAATAAATGGTCTGTGCACAGCAAGAAAAATGCAGCTCATCTATAATAGCTTTGCAATGCAAACAAGGTCAATGATGCCCAACTGGCTACCTTCTTCACATAATAATGTGGTCAGCCTGCGCAAGGTAAGGGGTGCACGTCTCCAAGAGAGAAGTACAAAGCAAAATTCACAAGCTTTTGCTATGATAACATTCTGCTAATGACTCAGTGAAAATCATGCTTAGTCATGTCTGACTTCAGGCTGTACCTTCCCCGCTGTGCTTTTTGTCATAATCAATGAAGAGCCACATAGTACAATGAGCATTTAATGAATAACAAAAAAATACATGTTCATTTAGTTGACATTTTTCTTCATCGTGGCTTTAAATGATTTGCCTTTTATACACTTGAATAATTCAAGGGAACTACAGCAGGGGGCGGGATTTAAACTTGTGACTTTCAGTTGCAAGGCAATAGTTCTAAAGACTAAGTTGCCTGCTGCATTTTTCAGTGCTATTAAATAAAAATTGTTTATTTCCGTATTACGTAACGTTCAATGACATTCACTATCCAGCCGGACCCCATCGTTTTTGTTGACCACTAGTCCTGGAGATGGAGCAACAGCCTATCCTGGAAATATTGGGCACTAGATCAGGAGGGGTCCACCTTGGCCAGCCCATTGCAGGAGAGCCAAACACGGTCAATCTCACATGGGCAATTTCAAGTGACCAAGTAAAACCAGAAGCCAGAGCACCCTAAGGCAACCCATGCAGACACGCAAACATCCAAACTGCACGCAGACTGAGCTGGATTCTAACGCACGCCTGGACACCCTAAGCACCCTAAGCTTTACCCTGGTCAGGGTGGCAGCAGACCAGAGCTTATCTCAGAATCACTGTGCTCTAGTCTACACAAGTGCGGCACGTATGGAATGCCAGTACATTGCAGCCAAAACAATAAAATGTTCATTAAAAATCACTTTTGGCTGTAATTATCAATGAGCTGGAAGAGAACTTTAATCAATTTGTAAATCTGCTGTGCACTCCATCAGTCTGCTCTATTTAATTCTGCACCCACTAATTTAAAATGTGTAACCCATCTTCTCAGTCATTGCACTTCTTGGTGCGATGGTGGTTTCACACTTTGTTTATCTTCATTGTCTGATGATCCATTCAGTGGTCTGTGACTTCAATCTCCTTTCAGCATTATTCTCAGCATTTGGAAGACATTTCCAAAACAGCAGAATATTAATTGTATTTAGCCAAGCTTGGATGTAGCAATTCCCAGAACTGACACAATAGCCTGTCAGAGCCCAGGGACATATGAAAATAAAGGGCTTATGAAAATTGGGAGCCACCTAGAATAGACACTGTTCCATCAAATGGGCTTCTCGACACAATTACAATATCCCAATTAGGCTCCGGTGCATTATAGCAAAACACGCCTAAGACACGTCTATCTCTGCATCGAGGGTAGATTTGATTTTAGATGGCAAACACCTATAAGTGCTGCAATCTCTTCACTCACACGTATGTTTTTTTTTTTTTTTGAATAAATCCCGATCAGGATGTTTCACATCAGGCTTTAAATCATCCCTATTGCTCAGCATCATTCAAATAAATCCTTTACTGTCTTTTCATGGTTTTGATGCCCTCCTCCTATCCACTTAAAGCACAGAATAGGCTGCCCATTTCTAAAGCGGCCACCAATTATTGAATAAAATGAGCTAACTTTGTTTGAGCTTAGAATTAATGCTAGGTCTTATCACCCTCATTCTTTCCTTATCTGTTTTGGGGGAATTTAGTTCTAGCCTTCACTGAGGTCTTGAAGAAGAATGATATTCCACATATTTCATCTGCCTCGTTGAGCAGTGGAGCCCTTTAAAATGTAGTCAAACACAATCTTAAGCTGTCAGCTTTGATCAACCTGATATGAATCATTCTACTTTTTTTTTTCCAAGACGGGATTTTAGGGAAAGCCGTTTTTTTTTTTTTTTATTTCCCACTGAAATCTCTCAGTCAGACTTCTGAAGACGACAAAAAGTGATATGTCACATGAGTTCACAGGGAGACATGCAAAACTTGTAGGTTAATCTCAAACTTTATTTGTTTGTTTGCCATCTATCTGAATTACCCGTTATCCATTTAAACAAGGTGTTAAAAAGTTTTTAAAAATTAAATAAAAGGTTGGTTTTCAAATTATTAAGGATAAAACTATTATTGCTCATTGTTTTGTGGGCGATATGGACAAGAATAATGTGCCCCGGTTTATTCTGCAGGACACACATCAGGATTACAGTATCTGCTTCTGCAAACCACCAATTCTGTTTTTTTGCAGATTATAGATTCCAGAATTCTTTAGTTTTGGACTTTTAGCCAGTAGTATTCTTTACATGGTACTTACGGACGGGTATCAAAGAGCAGACAAGGTTTGAAGGCTGTCCAAGTTAAGGATGGGTTTCATCTCTGGTGCTTGCAGATGAAGTCATCCTGTTAGACTCATCATTTTCATCGTGCTCTGGAGAGGGTCAGAGTTAAAAGTGACAAAGGAACTGTCCTTCAAATGTGAGATTATAACTCGTATGAGGGATGAAATAGATTGTTCTCTTCAGTTGGGGGTGGTAACTGACCCAGGTGGAGAAGTTTAAATATCATTAGGTTCATATGTGACGGCTGATGGAATCATTTACTGACAAGTGGCTCTGTGCCGACTAGAATGGTGGCTGTAAAACAGGAACCATATCATTGAAAGAAGCTTGCAGCTTCTCATTGGCTTTACATCCTTATCCTCACCATGAGGTTCTTTGGTAGGGTACAACGCCATAATGAGGGGTGGGGGGGCACTTTTTCTTAACATTAGCATTAAACACTACTTATTTCCACATTTTCAGTAACAAAGAATTTTAAAAGTTTCATTCACACATATTTACTTGAATGTCAGTAATATGCCTCAAAGTCTATCCTGCATGCACATCGTGTTATACTGCAATTAGATGTTAATAATATTAGCCAAACTGCTCCAAAAATGGAAAAAAACAATAAGTGTTAAAAAAACAAAGAATGAAGTATTTATATGAAACGCTCAGTTGTATGCTGTGGGTGAGATGGGTATGGTGCTGTGAAAAAGTCTTTGCCCCCTTCCTGATTTGCCCTCTTACTGCATATTTTTCAAACTGAATGGTTTCAGATCTTTAGAGAAAAAGTTATTCAACCAACCAACCAACCCACCAAACTTAACTGATAATTAGGTTGAGCTGTTTGAACACAGTCAGGCTTGACTGCAGCAGCCCTGTCGAATCTAAGCCTCACTATACATTAAACCTTACAATGAGAGTGAAGTGATCACCACAATGTTTTTCACTTCTCAAGAACACCGTGATGAAAGAAAATTTCAGAAGGGGTGAGAAAAAAGTGAGAAAAATTGGGTCTGGAAAAGGTTATATAGCCATATTTAAAGCTCAGGGATTCCAAAAATCCATAATGAGAACCATTATCTCCAAATGGAAGACTTGAAACAGTTGTGAGTTTTCCTGGGTATGACCAAAATTAAAGGCCAAAGCAACAATGTGCATGCAGGAAGTCACATAGAGTCCCAGAACAACATCCAAAGAACTGGAGGCCTCTCTAGCCTCTGGTAAGGTCAGCGTTCATGACTCCACAGTAAGAAAGAGACTAGACAAAATTGGATTCATGGGAAAATAGCGACAAAAAAAAACTACTGCGGTCCGAGAATAACATCAATGCTTGTTTCACAGATGCAAAAACAAAAACATCTAGATGATACCCAAGCCTTTAGAGACAATTTACTATGGACAGATGAGTCAAAAGTAGAACTCTCTGAACAACACAGGGCCCCTTATGTCTGACATAAAACAAATACAGCCATTCCACAGTAAGAACATCATACCAACAGTCTAACTTGGTGGTAGTAGTGTGATGGACTGGGGATGCTTTGCTGGCTCAGGAGCTGGATGACTTGCTAATATTAAATGAAGCATGAATTCTGCAACAAACCAGACAATTCTTAAGGAGAATGAAGGAGCTGAAGGAGCTGAAGGAGCTGAAGCTGAAATGCTATTGGGTTATGCAGCAAGACAGTGGCCCAAAACACAAATGCAAGACTTCCTCTGAATGACTGGGAAACAAAGTTAAAGTTCTGGACTGGCCTGAGTCAAAGGCCTGACTTGAACCCAATAGAGATGCTGTGGAAGGAAATGAAACAAGCAGTTCATGCAAAATCTATAATATTTTTTCTGAATTTAACCAGCTCTGAAAATGCAACAGTGATGCCAAAGACTGATATGATATCAAGTTATAGGAAGTGTTTGTTTGCACTTATTGCCACTAAAGGTGGAACAACCAGTTAAAGTGAATGGAGTACTTACTTTCACACATGGGTGATATAGGTGTTGGATATCTTTGTTCCTTAAATAAATGAAGTAATAATTTGAAAACTACGTTATGTGTTTACTTAGATTCCCTTTGTCGCACATCACATTTCACATCTAAAGATCTGAAAACATTCAGTGTGACAAATATGCAGTAATAGCGGAAATCGGGTAGGGGACAAATACTTTTCTCTCAGTCCTTTTTATTAACATATAAACTTTGAGAAAATATCCCTCTGTTTTGCACCCAGTTAAAACTGCAGTTCACCAATTTCCAAGTGATACCTGAAAGTACAAAAAGAAGTGCATGTAAAAAACTTTTTTTTCTTTTTTTCGAATTCTGTTTTGTGAAAACAAGTGGGGTTTTCATACAGCAACTAAATTATTCCTGCTTACTTGCCATGAGTACTGGGAGTTTCAAGACACTTTCATCTACCTATGAAGAAAAATTGCAGACTTCAAAACCGTCCTGTGTTTGTCACAGTGGTCTTTATAATGGATTTCACATGGGTAGAAAACATAATATGCCTGGTTTTTCATGCATGTCTAAACGCAATGTAATTTAGCTTTAGCAGCTGAACCTCTATTGTGATCCAGTTTTGTGTACTGTAATGGGATTAAAAAAAAGCATTATTTTTTTTAACTGTATTTAAATGACACATACAGTCTGTAAGAACTGGATTGCAACAATAATTCTGTCCTTTTCAAGTCCTATGGTACTAATTGTAGGGACTACCTCTAGTCTGTTGCAAAACTGCAGGAAAGGGATTCTTTGTTCGCCCTGCTGGCAGAGATGCAGACTGTGGGCGTAGCTTTCAAAGTTGTGTTCCTTCAAAACACATCACAGTTTTGAACATTTTCACCTCCTAAAGTTCAGCTGAATGAGTAAAATTGTTGCTTTCCATTAACATTTTATGACGACATGAAATAAACTGAAAAAAAACAGATCTCAAAAAGAATAATTTGTACAAAGCCTGTGGAAAAAAGCTTTAACGGCACAATATTGACAAAGCCTCAATATTTGGATTATGAATTGGCAAAATTCATGAGACAGTGTCAATCCATGCCACATCAACACTTTCAATGCGTTATGTCCACTAACTAGTGATGGTTCTGAACATTTTGCTTCTTTCATATTCAAGCCATGCAATATTAAATTTAATACTTTGATTTTACACAAAAAGGTATGTTTGCTCTGACACCCATATTCAAATAAACAAGTTGTTTGTTTTGTGACTATTCAGAAGTTGTGTTGCATGTTTGGTCCAGATATGCAGTACTGTGCAAAAGTCTTAGGCATGCAACTTCAATGTGTGTTGAGAAGTACAGGTAGATTCTTATCTACCATCAGGGAGGTTTCTGGTTGGTCCCAAATTCATTCTGCAGCCTGAGAATGACCTCAAACACCCAATCTCAGTCATACACAACTATCTTCAGCAAAAAGAAGGAATCCTGCAACAGATGGTATGGTCTACACAGAGCCCTGATCTCAACATGATCAAGTCAGTCTGGGAGGACATGCAGAGACAGTCAAAGTCTGCAGAAGAACTGTGGCCAGTTCCTCAAAATGTTTAGAAGAACCTACCAACCTCTACCTTAAACTGCATGCAAGTTTTCATACGAGAATTGATGGTGTTTTAAAGGCAAAAGGTGGTCCCACCAAATATTGATCTGATTGAGGTTTTTTTTGTCTACTGCACTTTTTAGAAGGTTTATTGTTTAATAAGTATTCACAGCATTATTTTTGGAGCCATCCTCACTTTATAGTATTTTTCCCACAGGTGCCTAAGACTTTTGCACAGTACTGTATACCTTGTAATATCAGCTGAGATCCTGTTAGGCATATAGCGAGTACTCCATCCATTCCATCGCAGGGCAGTGACACAAGCACACATTCACTTACACTTTCACACACTACTGCCAGTTTATGGTGACCAGCAGCTAGACTCTTCAGGGCTGATCTGGTTTTCTCCAGCAGTCCAAAGTAATGTGTGTGCGTGTGTGTGTCTCTCCTGAGAAGGACTGGCATCCCATCCAGAATATATTCTGCTAACCTGGTGCCCAGTGATTCCAGGATAGGCTCTCACCTGAACAAGTGGTTAGGCATAACGGATGGATGGATGGTTTTATCATTGTCATAAATAAATTAAAAAGTTGCACCTCAAAACTAAACCCACTTTATGAATTTGTGTCTGGCTGCAGAGCTTATTACACAAAATCATTAGCAGATTCCTTAGAGTCACGGTTTTAGCTGCACTATTCCTTCCACAATGCAGCACTCACTGAAAGCACCGTGAGCCTTATATGTGCAGTCGAGATTTTTTCATGTTGTCTATGTACTCATTGTACGTTGGATAATTAGCTACAGCTTAATTTTCTTTTGAATTTCTGACATAATCTACTTAACTGCTTGTCAGCAGATGCCATAATTAGTTTTTATGAAACAAAATGTCCGCCTTCCGCGCCAAAGAAAGCCTGTGAACCCTGTCCTGAACATTCTTAAAAGAATGAAGTACTTTGGAATATTGCAAGCCACAGCAGTCGCAGTCATTTAAGATTATAGCTTTAGGCAGCCTATAAAGTGACTGGCTGGCTAATCCCAATTACTTGTTGTTGCTGAACAATAAAAGGCTACTACAAAGCCAGCATTTAATACATTCTGGCTCCCTTAAAAAGGAACAAAATTGTTCAAACCAATTTTGCCAGCATCCAGATTTCGAGCTATGTTGGAATAAATAAGCGAGTGAGGGAGTAAGTAAGTAAGTAATATACATATATATATATATATATATATATATATATATAAAATACATTATATAACTATTAGCGGATGCAATGTGAAGTAAGTGAGACCACATGAGGACAAGAACTGCACAGAGAAAAAGGCTAAGTTCTAGTTCAGCTGGTTTGATACACTAAGTCGTGCTCCTTATGGTGCTAAAAGGTAAGAAAAGCATATGCTTTTATGCAAAACACTTGTTCCTGGTTTTTCCAAATACATTTTATCTGATTTCATCTGAACTAAAGTGTAGTATGGATTGTTAGGCTTTCAGTATTTTTTGAAGAGTGAAAAGTTTTGTAATTTTGCAGCTGTCACTGAATCCCTCAGAGGAAAAGGGTTTAAAAAACAACTGAGCTGACACTCAATTGGATGTCTCTACTGAAGTTGAAACTCGCTGTTGTGTTCCTGGAACCTTTTAGTGACGATACATACCTTGTGACGTGATGTAATATCATCCTGGAAGTGTCTCTGAACGTGGATGAACTGTAGCCATGAAGGGATGAACTTGGTCAGCAGTGATGTTCAGAAACAGTGTGCCATACAGACATTATTCATTGGGTATCAGGGGCCCTAATGTGTGCCATGAAAACATTCCCCACAACATCACACTGCCACTACCAACCTGTATTGTTGACACCAAACAGGATGGCTCCATGGACTCCTGTTGCTTGTGCAAAATTATGATCCTTCGTTCTACATAATGCAAAAGGAGCCTGGATTCACCCAACTAGACAGCTTTTTGCATTCCAGTTTTAATTCTTGCGATGGAGATGTGCGTTTAGTGCTCTTCACTGGCAGCATTGGCACTTGACATAGTCTTTAGCTGTTGTAGCTCATTTGACGCAGTCTGATAAGTAGTGCATTCTGAAATGAGATTTTGCTCACCAATTTGCCTAGTTGTGGCCTGTCTCCTTGCTTGATTCTTGCCATTTTTCTTTGACCCCTCTGATCCACAAGCTGTATTGGTCCACAGGTTCGCAAATCACTGGTACTTTTTTGCTTATTGTACAATTCTCAGTAAACCCTTGAAATGGTTGTGTGTGAGAAGCCCGGGATGACAGCTGTTTGGGAGATGCTACATACAGCATGCCTCGTGCCAACTGTCACGACACATTCAGAGTCACTAAGGTCAGTTGTCTCGCCAATTCTGATGGTCAGCTGAATACTGTCTGATGCTAGAAACACCGGTCTGCCTGATTTATAGCACATGCTGCAGTCACGTGACATCTTCCTCAGTGGGATGGACAATTTGTGTGAAAATGGGGTGTGTGCCTAATAAACTTTCAACTCAGTAATACAGACCAGTACAGAGATTTGTGTTCAGCAGGGAGCACAAAAATGTAAACATTATGGGAGGTCAAAAGACTGCATACAGCTGTATTCTGGGTTAAAAGGAACAGCAAGACTGTGTGCTGGACACATTGCCGGTCCAGCCGGCTGCAAAATGCAGCAGTACGGCTGACAAATTATGGGTGGATTATGCAGATGTTTTACAGTTGGATCCAAGGCCAAGGCCCTCGTGTTACATGCGGCAAGACAGCATGGTTGTCACTGGAGGTGATGAAGAGCTTTTTGCTGAATTTTAATGATGCCACAGACAAATTAATCTGACTAACAGTGAGTTCAGTGTGGGGTGAAGCTGTGGGATCAGTACCTCTATTTTGGGCCAGCTGAGCTATATTGTCTCAGAAACAAATGTTGACTCTGCAGTAATGATCCAGGGGACCTGTGGGGCAAAGAGGAAAGGTAGAGATGGGTTTATCATAACAATGGTAATATGAAATAAGAACGCTTGCAGAGGAATATAGCTTATAACAAATAATATTATCATGTTTTATTGTTCAGTAGCGCAGAAAAAAGCTTAAAAATAAAGCCGAACTGTTCTGCGAGATCAGATGTAGGTGAAGATTAGCACGACTGAAAACTGAATGCCAAAAATGAAAATGACACATCCAAAAATATGTGTTGAAATATATCTCCCTACATGTCCAAGAGTTATATGTAGAATATAATCCAGGCATTATAATCCATTTGGTAATATGTGAATGAACAGACATGCAGACTGAATAAGATTCACTGCGACACTTTTTAATGTCGGGGGGGGGGATCTGCAGGTTTTCAGACGTTACTTTTCATCTTTCTAGAAAGCTGCTATTAGCTGAGCAGCATAAGGAAGTATGCAGTCCAACTGGACTGCTGCCACAAGACAAAAAAAAGCCTGCGAGAAGGGGAGTGAGTGAAGTTATATGAATCCGTGAGCAGGCGAGCCGGGTTCTCATCAATCTCTATAAGCGGAGTTATCTGGTGACAAGGCCCTCCCGACCAAATCATCACACCCCCATCACAAGAACCGCTGCACATAATCGCTGTTTCCGATGTCTGTTTTAGCAATCTGCACTTGCACCATGTTGCCTATAATTCAATCCAACTGTAATGTCATTTGAAGACCTTTGTTTTTCTTACATTTTGTTTAGGTAAAAGTGCCCTGAAGCATTCCTGTACATGAACTGAGGTTGCGCAAAGTCGGCCTTTGTTAATCACAAAATTAGAGTCGCGAATGGAAAGCTTCTTTTTGCTCCATCTGAATGAAAACTGCTTTTGTAATACAGTGGTGCTTGAAAGTTTGTGAACCCTTCGGAACTTTCTGTATTCCTGCATAAACTTGACCTAAAACTACATCAGATTTTCACACAAGTCCTAAAAGTAGATAAAGAGAACCAAATCAAACAAATAAGTAAAAAAAAATTAGACAGAGACAGATTTATTTATTGAGGAAAATGATCCAATAACACATATCTGTGAGTGGCAAAAGTATGTGAACCTTTGCTTTCAGTATCTAGTGTGACCCCCTTGTGCGGCAATAACTGCAACTAAATGTTTCCGGTAATTTTTGACTAGTCCTGCACATCGTCTTGGAGGAATTTTAGACCATTCCTCCTTACAAAACAGCTTCAACTCTGTTATGTTGGTGGGTTTCCTCCCAGGTGATCTTTACTGTGGTTGACTTCAAATGTAGTTGTTTTAATGTATTTCTGTTAGCTGCAGAACATTATTGTAATAGGCCTGGTGTTGGATAGACTCACAATCATTTGGAACAGTTTGTCGGAAGATGTGGGAAACGTGAATCAAAACAGCACGGTGATCTCCGGTCCCATGAATGACAAACTGAAGTATAAATCAAATGAGGCCGAAGCCGACACAGAAAAACAGACTTCTTGCAGGTTTATCAGGAGTCCTTGCTTGTACTCATTCCAGGCTCCTTCCCTGAGACTGTTGATAAACAGCTATTAGATTATGTATAACTTGCAAACACAACTCGCTCTTGAAGTAAAGCTTTCGTTTTTGTTTTGTTAACTCCAAAGTCACTTTTACTGCAAACACATCATCAAAAAGTTAACACCAATTTTTCTCAGTTTATTTCCCGGGTCAGGTTCTGTAAAAATCTTCCGTGTATCTATTATAAATAAAAAATACTTCCACAAACCCCTGCTCAATTCTATTTCTTTTCCAGTGCATCCCATAAACAAGCAACATTTGTCATCTCGTTTTTCACCAACACAACTGAACGCCAAACACAAGCTGCACGCACTGTGGAAGTGTGTTGAATTAAATTAATCACACTCTTATTCCGTGGCATTTGAGTACCTTTTACTGACATTTATCAACATGTAAACACAGGATGCGGAATGCTATGCGACATGCAGAAATATTACAAAATGGATAAGTGAAGGAAATGCAATTTAAAAAAAACAAATAAACAAACCAGAAAATGCGTTATTAAAAGATGTTGAATGTTTCCGTTTTTTTTACAAGTTTAAGTGTTTACCACTGGGGAAACTGGTGTTTACAGTGTTTATCACGCTGAAGCCATGGGTTGATAGTTATATAGGTGTTTTCCGACGGGCTGGGATCACATTATTCATTTATTTTTCCTCATTAAAAATAATAGGAAACAGGCACTCCGTGTCTAAAACATTCGGCATCCAACATGGTTTCAAGGACAAATTAGATTCTGATACCAAGGGAGTGGCGGGATGTTGGTGGACCCTCTCTGCAGGTGTTACCATAGTTGGCACATACCGTAATTACGTGAAATTAATAATAAAGGCTCTCTAAAAAATCAAGCTGACGCAAAAAGATTTTAATGTTGGCTTATATTGACCTCTGACTGACTGGTTCTGTCTAGATATGCCATAAACAATGATTGCTCCTCTGCAAGAAGTTGCAGTTTCACGTTAGAGAGGCACATAAATTATCTGCCGCCTTACTTGTGGATCCATAAACAGAAGGGGACGTGAAAAACTGGTCACCTGAATGTAGTGTTGTGCACTGCATGCTATCGAAATAAAAGAAAAACAGTCGAGTGCTTGTGAGAAACGTACAAGTAACAGAATAGATCTTGTAATTTTTAAGCGCTTGTGATTTCAAAAGCTGTGGTTAATGTGAATGTTTTATTAACACTGCATTGACGTCTACTGTACTCTCTGCCCGTGATTGACTTTTATTAGCAAACACCCCAGAGGTAACAGCTGAAAAAATCATACTCCGAAGAACAGAACTATCATTTTCATCTTCTACTTTTATTATGCATATCATTGTACCTATCAATCAATTTGTTATTAAAGACTGCTTATCGAATTGTAGCCCATTAGAACCCCTGTTCATCACTTCCTGTGCTCACTAGTTATTTAAACACAGCGGACAGATCTTCTACACCTTCCACTGGCTTGGGCTGATCAGAAGATTAATAAAGGTCTGTAAGGAGTGGTTAACAGTTAAAAGTAATGAGACCAGAGACTGGAGAATGACTGAACAGGTTTAAAGCTTTGTGACAATTGCACTGATTTGAATGGGAAGAGGAGTTATGGATGCTCAGTTTCTTCCTTTGGGAAAAACGTCCCATCCTGTGGTCAACAAGGGCTAAAATGCAGCTGTTAAGACAACTATATGTTTGCCAGAGGATTACACATTCTCACCTTAGAAAGGCACATCAGTTATCTGGCAGCTCACTTGAGGTTCTGTGAACAGAAAGGGAAAGCCAAAAATTAATCATCTGAATGGGACATTCTGTATGTAGTGTAGTATACTTTACACTAAAAGAAAAGCAGTTCAAAGACGGTGCTAAACATACACGGCATATGTGTCGTAGTTGGCAAAGTGTACAGATGTGGGATGTGTACTGTCTCAGTTGTATTGACTTGTAATGTGACAGTAAAATACACAGTGACATTGTTTTTCTTGATGCTATTCTACGCTACGTTGAACAAGTGTAACTCTTGTGTTCTTGATCAGTACAGTTTGCATTCATATGTGTTTATCATTACTATGAGTTCATATTTGCATCCTTAAACTATCTTGTTTATTGTTACCATGCATTCTGTTTACTGTTAGTACGGCTGTATCTACTGTATAAAAGCAACCAGACTTGTATGCTCATTGAAACTGTGCGATGCTGGTTGAGTGCACGTGGCTCTCCCCACGATCAACAGTTGTTGGTAAGAAATAAACAGAATTGTGAAGATTTTCTCCTAGCCCGGTGTCTGTGAGATTGATTTTTCTACCACAGTAATGAGCTACGAATGAAATGTAATGAACTATGGAGAGCTATGTTTTGTCAGGGCAGAGTGTGCCCGTCCACTTAAAGAATAAGTCAGGGACCACCCGGGAGGACTGAAGCTGGTGGATCACTTGGAACTTAAAAGGCTGAGGGCCAAATATCAAAGGGACATCTGGCCATTTGTGTTCTTCATGAAATGTAGCCAATATAGGTGGAACGGTCAGTACAGACATGGAACTCCCATCCCATAACGTAGTGTAGGATTAGAACAGCCCATTTTATTACCAAACATTCCTTTTGAATGGTGCTGTAGCAGCATTCTCCTGGGAACAACTTTTGGCTCATGTGAAATCGGTCCACTCCATTTACTGTCTGAGATACAATGGCCTCCAGTCCAGTCCTCTATCCACGTCATTCATCAACACAAAGGGGAGTGTGAAATCTGTGCACAACAAGACAGGCCCACCACAATGGTACTCTTTGACAGAGTGGAAGGTAATATGGTACTGCTCTCTCCACTGGATCTGGTCAGGGATTATCTTGCAGGTACAACATAGGGGTAGACAGCTGGGAAAAGTTAGGAATGAAGCATTAGTATGATGGACTTTTGCATAAAATGCCTTTGTCAGTCATTGCTAAAGATGATGTCATGCAGGTAGGCAGTGGCGTGTGTCATGTGGAAATGGAGGATTTTGTCCATGAGTTGCTGGAACATGACTGGTGCCCCATGAAGCCTAAAGGGCACAAGGCCAAACTGGTGAAGGCCAAATAGGAGAAAGAAGGCAGAGTTATCCCTGGATTTTGGGCAGAGGGAAATTTGCCAGTAGCCTTTCATCGATCATTGAGCTTCAAACATCGTTTCAATGCAGGTTATAGGGTGTAAATCAAATTGGTAGCAGGGTAAATGTTTCAGTAGTCTTTGCACGATCCTATCGAGCCATGAGCTTTTGGCACGAAAATGACAGGGCGACTGTAATCACTTTTAAATTACAGTTACCCCATTTCTAACATTTTCCCTCACTTTGGTGTGGAAAGCGAAGTTAAGTATTCTAGTGTACAATAACGTTAGTTTGTCCTGGGGACAGAGAGAAGATGTCGGCAAACTCAGTTTTGAAGGCGTTTATGTGCTCCCACTGAATGATGGAAACTTCCTCACCAACTGGGACCAGAGCATGAGGAGAGGTAGGGAAGCATCAGTGTCACCAGGGACACAGTCACCGGGGAAATAGACACAGGATCCTCTTGCCACTTGTTTAGGAGGCTGATATGATGGAGCTGATGGGTATTCCCCCTGCTGGGGTGGACCACCTCATAATCCACATTCCCAACTCTGCACGTGACCACAAAAGGTCCTTGCCATTTGGATAAGAGTTTTTATTGGGAGGTTGAAAGAAGGAGGAGTACATTATCACCTGGTACAAACTACATCAGCCTCACACTGCGATTGTACTACTGGTCTTGTCATTTCTGGTCTGGAGCAGATGCTCCCATGCCACATGTCCCAGGGCTTCGAACTTTTGCTGGAGTTGGATGCTTTCTCTGAGGTTCCCCTGATAATGTGCAACATCATGGCCAGCAGCCACAGAGGAGTTCAAACGGTGAGAATCCCAGAGATGCCTAGGGGAACTTACAGCAAACTTGAAAGACTCTTGTATTTTGTCCTAATTCTTTGCTTTGGTTTGCCATATAAACTTACATATCGTCTTTTTCAAAATTTTGTTGAAGAGTTCTATTAATTCATCTGTTTCAGTGTGAAAGATGCTTTTCTTATGGAAGAATTGAGAAAACTCTAATATAAACAGTAATAAATAGACCAAAAATTAGAGCTTTATTAAGGACTCGAGGCAACAGACACACGAGTGCAAGAGGAAGCCAAAAATTCTCCAATTTACCCCCCAGCAGTGCAGATTATATAGCCTAAAACCAATGCATTACGTCATGCAGAATACAAAACATACAGAATCTCCTTGATAAACTAACAGGAGAACAAAAGACTACATAAGCCATAAATAAAATCCAACATAAGACTAAGATAACTAAAAGGAAGGCACATGTATGCAGTTATTCAAGTCAAAGCAGTAATGAAAATGTAAAACAGGAGACACTAAGTCTGATCTAGACCACATGAGTGACATTAAAGGTAAAAAATTCTAGCCTACGGGATTCAGTCTGGAGGCTAGAACCCAGCCATGGGCGACAAAACACAGAGTATCAATAGATAATTTATCTCTAACAAAAAACAGTTGGTTATGGGAAAGAACAGTTGGCACCAGGTGGTAGGCCTGAGAAGGGAAGGTGACTGTAAGCCAAATGACCAGAGGCCAAGAAAGTCAGAGAAAGTGGAGATCTGTTAATGTCCACCAAGTCTTGACTGCGTTTATCTGCAAATCTACAATCCCTCTAGAGTGCAGAACATGAAGGATGTCCCCGGTCAGTAAGAATCTCCTTGAGGATCCCAGTCACAATCAATATAAAGCAAGACATTTTTCAGTTTCGGTATAATGAACACATCACAGAAATTACTACTCCAAAGTTTAGCACCGTGTCATTTTATATAATTACTAATATTATATAAATTCATAATATCTCACCAAATGAAAGTTCACACATCACTCTTCTCAGGGTTATTCTGGGTGTAACCCTTGTTTTCAAGCCAACCTTATCTGTGTTTCAAGAACCACTTTCTGATGACTTTTTTCTTTAGCTCTGCAACACGTGTACCCTTCTCTCAGTATACTTTCTTAGTTCATTCCTGAAAACCAGGCTTAAACATGAAAAATGTAAACAGGGAGCCTAATTTTAATTATTTAAGTGGGGAAATTATAACCTGTTTCAACTCCCCCCCCCCAAAAAAAATGTGCATGGATGCAGTGGATTATTTGGCACACATCTGCCCTATTTCAACATCTCACATTACAAACTCCAAAGGTCTGAAAACCCCCGAAGGCACCGCTGTGGTATCTCTGGTGCTATAATGCAGTTTCCCTTAACAACCCCATATGACAGTGTTGTAAAAACCAACAGGTGCTGCATACAGACATAACAAAAACCCCCAGCCAATCCTCTCAAATATCAACAGAACACATATAATGCTAAGGAGCCATCTCTCTCCCCCCTCTTGGACAACAATGGACATTCTAGTTACTCATTTCATATGCGACAACCTGAAATTTACACATTGATTTAGTAACTGGCTGAAACACACAAGGTCATGCTGGCCTGGATCCTATTCTAGGAGAACAGGACATGTTGGAGGATACGCCTAGACAGTGTAATATTTTCACTCATTCACTCATGCATATACATGTTTTTGGACTGTGGAAGTAAACTGGAACACCTGGACATGAAGTCAAAAGGAGGGAAAATGTGGAATCTCCAAAAAAGCTGAGCCACCTTTGGCTCAAATAAAAAGAAACCAACTAACTCATCATATATCTGCAAAAAAGTATGTAAAAAAAAATTGTTAGGTTTGCTTGCAGGTAAGTTTTAAGCATTCAGTTCATATATTTTACTGCTAATTTTAAGGTAATACCAGGGTGTAACCAGTATATCTTTGTTTACCCCATTTTCAGCACTGCAGCTTTTTAAAAAATTCTTAGTGGGAAATTTGTCACATCCAAGGATGAACTTCAGCTTCTCTCTTCCAGCTCATTGTGTTGCAGACTTGGCTCATTAGCCAGTTTGTTTATCCCTCTTGGCGTTCTTTCGCCTGCCGGGCCAAAGAAAGGACACCTGACTGGTCGGTCAGTGAGGAAAAATACAATAGCAGCCATTTCCCCTCAATTTCTGTCTAAATATCATTCATTCTTTATACCCGCAAATTATCCGGGACACAAGAGCCTTGTCTCGGTTTCATTCATATAACTTAAATATAAAAACATTTGCCATCAAATTCTGCGACTACTTTCAACTATTTCTTAATAGGACAACATACAATAAAAAGAAAATAGTGATTATCCCAAACTGTAAGTGTGTAACTGTGGGCCAGGCAGTGGGGGCTGGAACAGGACAAAAACAGCGAGGAGACATGGATGCTACACAGACATAAGCCACTATTATTGCTCCGTGATACTACATCGCAGTTCCTCTCTTTTTTCCCCACCAGAAAGCAACCTGCCCCCTTAGTACATCAGTGGGGTGTTTGTCATACATCATAGCTGCCCCATCACAGCAGCAGCACAACTACAGCGCAGCCCCCTCAGTTATGGCTTCGCAGGAGTTTCAATTGGTATTCTTGTCTCATCTTCCTAAATTTCATTATTTACTGCACTTTTACCACACAGTTGTGGAGACGTGGAAGTGACACAGGAGAAAAGCCAGAGGATGTTTAAACCTTCTGTTTCGCCCTCACTGTGCATTTGTTTGTTTGTTTTTTTACATGCAGTTCTGATTTTAAAGCTTTTGACCACCACGCTTTAGGTGGCCTCGCAACCTGCTGTATGATGAGATTAGATTCAGTCTGCTGTCCGTTCTGAAAAGCAACATTGGGGTTCAATCGCTTGGACAAGGCAGTTCCGCTCGGACTCGTTCACTTTCCACATACTGTGCATCATGTAGCTGAACAATCACAACGCTTAGAAAACAGTATGTGTCTGTATAATATTCCCCTGCTGTATTTGAGTTTACACGACCTAGCGGTGTCTTACTGCAGCTCATACCGTGTCGTATTTTTTGTTTCCTGGCTGTTTGTCTATAGGTGGGGCTATGTGACAAATCACAGTTCAGCTATTCATATATGCAGCAGCTCTCCATCACTCTGTCACAAAATCAGTCAAACCCCTGGACCTGTCCATCAGCCTGCTGAGCGGCCCTACAAATTGAATTAAAAAAAAGGACACTGGCAAAAATGTGCTGCCTGCATAAGTCAGCACTACCATGCTTTCGTAAGGTGTGCTAACAGCCAAGTGCTCATCTGGCAATGTGCTTAAAGTGCCAGCTTTTCTCTACAGGTTTACTCCTTTTTTTGACTTCATGTCCAGCTTCCTCCTAAGAAATGACCTAGTGGATCATTCATGGATTTTTTTTCCATTTTGAAGCAGAGTAAAAATGAATTAATTTCAAACATAATAATAATAATAATAATAATAATAATAATAATAATAATAAGAAGAAGAAGAAGAAGAAGAAGAAGAATAGTCTACCCATCCATTTTCATTCACTAGTTGTCATAATTCAACTTGCAGTTCTGGGTCTCCATCCCAGAATCTCAAAAATAATAATAAATTCATTGCATAATGAACCACTTACCATAGCAGGACTGGAAAAAGCCATTCATGGTACAGATTTTGTGCTTTACTTTTATATGTAATTATTTATATTAAAGCCCCCTCTCCCAAAACAGCCCTATAAATGTTGCCATGTGCAATGAGGAGAAGGAACCCAAACTGGACCTCCACAGCTATCTCTTCATGAGGGTTAATATCAATTTATGCCCATGATAATTAAGTCAAAGTAGTCTTAACTTTTCTTGTTAGCTAAGGGAGCATTTCACATTTTTTATTATTATCCATCATAATTTCTGGGAAATTGTGACATTTTTATTTCACGGCACATGCAGCATCAAGTCATATGTTCTTAAATTAACTCCTGGTCCTTATTTCTACTTGTATGCTTCTCTTGGTCAGGGTATATATTTTACAACCATAGTTTTGGCATAACTGCCATAAGCCTTCAGCCATAAGCACCCTAGGGGCTTCTAGCTGCTTCTTATCATGTGGGATTGTCACCTCTGCAGTCTGATTATCCTTCACTCTGCAGCGACAGCCTCTGTACACTTGTAAGTGCTGCCTAAGGACGGCATGATCAAGAATGTACTTTTTGAAAATCTGACTAATAACAGCCCTGAGGTTTTCAAACTGAAGTTTCATCTCTGTCAGCACCAACTGTTTTTGACAAGAAGGCTTTTATTGGATTATTGAGGAAGCTCTACACCCACTCTTGAATGAGAAGGCGACTGCAATATGTGAAGCTTTAATATTATTAGAAAGGCTTAATTATACATTTCAGTTATGCTCTCAAGCTGCATAGATGGTTATGTGTTCATATTTGATATACCTGGATTTTACATCAAATTCTACTATTTCTTGTAATATACACACGATACAATATAAACCAACTTAATTCCCTTGTTAAAATTTCAGATTTTGTTGATATAAAGACTAAAATCAAGACAAAATCATGCCAGACCTCTTTTTGCCTTTAATGAGGTCTTCAGTTAATAAAAATAAAAATGATGGCTTCTACAGTTAAACCTTAGAAAAACCTGTGTCACCGTAGTTGCCAAAGTCCGCACACCCTTTACAACAGGTGTTGTAATTCTTGTCTGAGTGAAGCACTTATACTGCAAATCACTTACAAAGACAATTTGAATTCACTACACATCAACTGGATTGATTTAGACTTGACTGGCCCCTGAAGAATTTCCCAGAAGGATTCCTGGTTGAATAGTGCATGAAAAATTATGGTTTGCAGAGAAATATCAAAAGCTCTTCAAGATCTCATTGGCAAAAGGTACAAATCAGGACAGGGGCAAAAAAAAATTCAAAGGCTTTCAAAATATCATGCAATACTGTCAAGACCACTATTAAGAAGTGCACAAAGTATGAGACCACCTTGACTTTGCAAAGATCAAGACATCCCTTCCAAATTTGATGACGGAGAAGAGAAAAAGCTCATCAGGGAACTACCAAAATGCTCATGTAACCTTCCTCAAATCTGAGCTCTGAAGTAGAGTGGTGAGATTAAAGGCTCTGCTCACAAAAGAGATCATCCAAACCTGTTCCAAGTTAGTTAAAAAAACAAACAATTTGGGAAAATATCTAATATCTATCTGATGACGCCAAAGTCAGACTTTTTATGGTTAGGAGTTCTGAAACATAAGTTTGGTGTAAAGGCAACACAATTCATCAGCCAAGGAAGACAGTGTTTACTGTAAAGTATAGTGATGGCAGCATCTTGCTATGGGGCTGCTTTTTGTCAGCTGGGACAGGGGCTCTGGTTAAGCTAGAGGGCTAAAATGATTCACTCAAAACACCAAGATATTTTTACGCAAAACCTGTGGTTGTCTGCCTGAAATTAAAGAAGAATTTTATCTTTCAACACAACTATCATTCAAATCACATAGCTAAGGAAACCAAGGAATGGATTAGGAAAAGGAAGATGAATGTCTTGGAATGGCCCATCCAGAAAACCAACCTCAATCCTACTGAAAATCTTTAGACAGATCTACAGTGGGCAAGAGATCACCTTGCAATTTAACTAAACTTGAACTGTAGTGCAAACAAGAATGGGGCAAAACTGCAAAATCCTCGTGTTCTAAGTTGATAACAAACTACCCAGACTTACAGCTGTAATGAAAGGTGCTTCCACAAAGAACTTGTTAAAGGTGTTTACACATTTGCAACTAAGGCCTTGAAGTTTGTTTCTTTTTCAAGTTTTTGTATTTTTTTCCCTAAAATTAATCATTTTATGTTTCACTTAAATATTGTTTGTTTTAATGATAGATAGATAGATAGATAGATAGATAGATAGATAGATAGATAGATAGATAGATAGATCAACTGGTTGACTGAAAATTACAACCATTCCCACTGGCCAGATATAAAATCTACATGTATCACACCCAGCACTAGTCAACAATTTTGGCACCTACCACCACAAGATTATTTGGCGTAAATGATGACACAAAGTTAGCCTTTGACACAAAAAATGTCTTTCAGCCGCCATCATCATCTGACTAGAGTCCTAGATTTTCACATACTTTGTCAAGTCTGCAAAACCCTAGCTATTAGTGTAAATAAAACATATTCAGTTATCTGTTTTTTGGCCCACTTTACAAATTCTAAGCATCAAACTTTGCCCTACATGTCTGAAGGTATTGATGTTCTTTACAATGTTCCCCACACTATTTACAGTAGATGCCTCTAAGCTACCTGTTCAAATTACTTTAAAATAGAATAGTATAGTGGGTTAGAAGCAACACTTCTCTGCACAGTTTTTTTAAAACAATTATACACGCACTATAGTGTATTACGCTGCCTCTTCATATTTGTTTGATACCCACTTAAGCTATCCTCTTAGCAAAACCAGTGTTTGTGAGTGCAGAGAACTGTTGACAACCCCAAATGCAAAAGAAAAGTGAGGTAACACCAAACCTATTCCATTGCATAACCATGACAACAAATATTTTTTTTGTTACCAGAAGACTGCTGATTATAAATAACCATAACTGCTATATTCTGTGCACTGCATTTTTTTTTAAAGAAACAAAATCATGGGTTCAGCCATTCAATTTATGTAGCATGGCAGCAAAAGTGTCCAGAATCCCTCTTTGAGAATTCATGTGCAACCACTAGAGCAAAGCGTTAGGTTGCATGTATTCAAGAGGACATTACAATGCAAAGTTACAGAGGTGCCAGTACGAGTACCAAACAAACATCCATCTGGCGGTTGGTCATCCGCGTCTTTTTAGTTGTCAGGCAAGTAAAATATTTTAGAGCAAATGATGTGCCGTGTGATGTGTCCAAACTACAGTGACCTCATTTCATCATCTATGCTTCATTTTGCTTTCCTGGCTGTCAGTGGTGTCTTTAAAAGTCTCCCCCAGCAACACACTTCAAAGGAGTCTGTTGTTCATTTTTTCAGTCCAGTTTTCACATCTATATAACATTACAGAAATAGCCGTTGCTTCAGCAATTGCAATTGTCCTTCTTGTAGAAATATTTGAAGCATTTTTCCAGATGTTTCACTGCAGCACGTGCCAGTGCTGGTCTTTTCTGCGTGTCTTGATGTTGATTATTGCTACCAAGAGGCAAAAGTTGTCAGTGAATTCATCATCTTCACCATCACCATCAAATTTTGCTGCTCTACCAGTTGACATAATTTTAGTTTTCTCTGTCCACTTTGACTTTTTACATAGAATTTTCCAGTCGTAACTTACAACTTACAGACTGGTCTCATCAGCATGTAAGTGACCAATTTGTACCAATTTTAAACTCACTTTTCTTGTAGTTCATCTCGTCTCATAACGTGTCTAGTTTACATTTTAAAACCGTAAGGAGAAAGTGTGCAGTCTTGCCAACCTTTGTTGCAAATTGGAAACCATTCCGAACTTCGTTGTTCTGTTTCACGTGCGGCTTCCTGTCCAGAGCACAAGTTCATCATGAGGATAATCAGATTTTCTATTTTTCTATTCCACATTTTCATATGGCGGAAAAAAAGGCTTTGCTATGGTCACTGAAACACATGAAACATGTTTTCTGAATCTGGCTTGTGTACCAGGCAGTTCTTATTCTATGTATGACTGCAGTCCGGGCAGAATGACCTTGAGAGTGACCTTGTTGGCAAATCAACTCAGGGATATTGTGTGATAGTTTGCACGCTCTGTTGTGTTTCCTCTCTTTAAAGAGGAATGTGTCTGATTTTTGTTGACCACCATGTGGTTTGTGTGGTTTTTGCTGCTTTTACAGCTTGCAGTAAGAAATTATTTCAAATTAATTAATAGCTTAGGATATAATACACAACACTGATCTATTGTTATCAAACTAGTGTCACCACAGTGAACCACCAGGCTTAGTATGTCACTGTGTGACATGGATGGGATGCCAGTGAATGACAGGGCTTTCAAAAAATACCACACATTCACTGACACTATCTCTCAACTGGCACAGATTGAAAGCGGCACTTTGTCAGAAACGCAGTAACCCCACGATAAAGTGGGGAAGTGCGAATGCCATGTAGAGAATGAAGCACCACATACTGTTGGGCATCATTATACTTATGTGTAGGCTGTTTGTCCGTTTAGTATTGCTTTGAGAAAAGCAAAAAAAAACTATCCGTGAATACGTGCCAATATATTTTGCACACCCGTGATTTTCTAAGAATGACGTGTGTTGTTTTAACAGCCTCTTTCGCGTTCAGTTTCAGACAAAAAACATCTGTCCATAACAGCTTGAATTAGAGGAACAATGCAGTGTGAAGAGGAATAGAACAGCAAAATAAGAGGAATTGTACCTAAATAGTTAGAAACGGAAAGGTTAGAAACAGTTAAAGGAGACTGGGGCTTTAGTCAAGACCGGTGCAGGCCTGCATGTAGAAAGCTGGGCAGTCTAAAGGATAAATACAGTTGCGGCCCCCGTGGCCTTGGTGGAAGGTGGGGATGAACGTCAGCATCTAGCAGCAATGTAAACAGCATCGAAATACGAGGTATCGAAAGCGGCGTATGATTTGACTGCGAAAAGCTGTGCTTTCCCACTGCTTCATGCACTCCCAGAGGCTCTGCGTCTACACAACCAGCAAAGAAAATTGATTATTTCAATAGCAAAGCTTTTCAGTTTATTTGTTGCAGTTCAATACACTGTTATGTGTTGTGTTTCAGCATAAATCAGAACAATCTCTCAGTTTGGCAGTAACAAAAGAGCTTAGAGAAAAAAAAATCTAATTAGCCTTGAAGATATTATATGACAAAATGCCATCAGTTCAGGCCATCAGCAAACACATTACAAACACCACAGTTCAGAGAGACACTGTATTTGTTAACAGTGGGGTAAATAACAAATCTGTGTTGATCGTTCCAGTCTTAAAGGCAAAAAGCAGCTATATTTATGTAGCTAGGGAAATGGTTCCCATAATACTCTCTCTCAGGATTTAAAAAGCTATAGTTAGAGATGTGTGTTTCCTGGAATTTGTCATCTACTCATTTTTGCTTGATGAGTAGATCTTCAAAATTCCCATAAATATCTAGGTTCGTCTACCTCTGTGGACATTGTTTTAATGCAAAGAGCTAGTAAATATTGACTGAAAAAGTCAGATCCCACTGTAGTGAATTCCAAAACAAAGGCAAAACACAAAGAAAATACAAGTGTGGAATGTATGAGTTGTGCAATAAATTGTCAATTTAAAATGGCTGCTTTCCCTGCATTTCTAGTTGCCATCCTTTGGAATTAATTTTTGTGACGCATCACCTGACCAAATTGCTGAGTAAGTTCAAGTAATACATTTAATGCTTTGTGTCCAAGTGTATAAATCTGGGAGCTGAGTGAATGCAAACAAGGAACTGATCTGGGATGGAAGTAGACGTCGTAAGGTGGTGAGGATACTTTCTGTCATTTTCAAAGTATAAAACGGCTAAACGTTTCTGGGTGAGGCAAATTCAAACGCTACTTTTACTCACAGGTACTTTTAAATGGAATTTTCTAAATGCCTTTGATCAGAAAAAATGTGATCTAGGGGTGCCTTTAAACCACTGGAGAAACAGCTGCTGCTGTGGATGAGGCTCTGCAATAGGGAGTGGATTTGGTACGTCATCATGTCGGCTACAATAGCAGATCCCAGAGCAGAGCTGGTCTACACATTACAGCCGGAACACTTCTTCTAAAAGAGAGATTAGCCCCCTGGGGGTTTACACTGCAAAGGGTCTCAGACAGTTTCTGCATTCATACATTATCTGAATAACATAGATGCCTAACTGAACCCCCCTGCAATTAAAATTATATTGGATCATTAACAGCGTGTTGCCTGAAACTAAAAGAAGACTTTTTGAGTAAAGGCTCGTAGTTAATGAATTGATTCATTATTCAGTCGGCGTTAACTGTAATATTCTGGCAATGCAATTAGTTTGAAGTGCCTGTGGTGGAGAGCTTTTTCACAAAAGGTTTGCCAGACACAAAGCAGTCAGCAACACGAGGCGACACGTCGCTAACAAAGTCAACCACATTTACAGGTTGACTAGTCTGCCATGAGTAGACTGTTAACCGTGGTACAAGTTGTGGTGCTACCTAGGCTGAAAGAGCAGTGAAAAAGTACACGCGCATGAAAATCAGAATAGAATACCGTAGTAAGGTCCAAGACAGTCCAGCCTTTTACATCAAATGAGGAAACTTCCTAAAAAGGTTTATCGAGTGATTAGTTGAGACAATAGCTGGAAACCAGGCCCTCGTGGGAGATCACTTAAGCAAAATCTTTATTTAAACATCTGGCTCCGGAGGGAACTTTTTTAGGCACATCTATCTCTGGCACACTTAAAGTGTTACCGTAGAGTCAGGTGTTTGAAGAGTAGTTGAGCAAAAGTGAAGGCGCTGAGAGTCAAGCAGGATCAAAAAGGAGCTCTCAGGATGCACTGTGCACCACTTTTCATTCGCAAGCCCTTGGATGATCACCGACACTCACAAACAGCCAGACACAAGCTGTAAATAATGTTGCAGTTAGTTAGAATTACCGCACTTTTACGCAAATAGCTCGCCCACGTAAATAACGTGCCCACTTATATAACGCACGGAAATTCAGAAATTTTGTAAAAAAGTTCTGGGACACTGCTCTCATCCATATACCGCCCACGTGTAGTTTTAGTAGGTGCTGTTCTGCACCCGCAAAACCATCCCTATTTACCTTGTCGTATTTCATCTCTATAGTTTTCTTGGATATGCTGTGTAAGACGTAGGTCAACCTTGGGTCCGGTAAAATTTCGCTAAAATCAGCTTTCATTTTGAAGTTAATCCAGATGCTTATGAAAAATTTACAAAATGGAGGCTATCAACGCAAAAATAATGTGCGGGGGGGGGTATGCGGTTTGCACAAACGCATATAACACGCATGTTATAGGTGGAAAAAATACAGTAATCCCGTCCTACATCCCTACTTTGTTACTTCCAGCTGTTTTCACAACTGCAGGTTATGAATGTTTCACAAAATGATGTGAAAAGTTCTCGCTTTTACAACATGTCCTTGGTCACAGAGGTCCAGAGACTATCCCAGAATCAAGGGGCACCACGCTGGGAGGGATAAACCCTCAACAGGTTGCCATTGCTGCACAGACATCCACACACATTCACACACTAGGGACAAGTTTTCACTAGTTAACCTAAAACTGGGTCTGATGGAGGAAACCAGAGCACCGGGAGTCCCACTCCGACTCCCATTAAACACTGCCAAATAAAAAGCGCTCCATTTTTAAAGAGTCCTTTTTATTTTGAATACATCACTACTACACACCACGCGTATGGTCCAGAAAGTGACCAGGTACAGGGCAATGACGTGACGAGTTTCAGAACCTTTCAGTGTAAAACTTGTCAGTTGAGTCATGTGGGATTTGAAGACCATACCTGGTGTCTGCTGCTCCCTTATGATCTTCTCTGTAAGTGTGGCCTCCAGCCCGGGAGATTTGGCTGCAGCCGAATGTCCTTCCTGTCACAAGAACACCTCATTTTCATGCTATTATCTTTTACTTGAATGCACATCTAAAAGTTATCTACCAAGCACTGATGCCGAAAATCAAACTGATGCCTTGTCCAGGTGGAACAAAGGTTATGTGTGAATCCGAATAATTATGGGCATTATGGGTATGTGCTTGGGTAGAAGTTTTCTCAACATGCAGAGGGTATGCTTCATTTTGAGTATTTTTAAATAAAATATTAAGGGTATTTTTATATCACATTGCCATATTAATGAAATAATATTTAATCCCCAGATAAATTAAATATTCCAGGCTTTGCCTTTGCATTACAGCAACATCTGGTATTTACTATCAGCTACGATAGAAAAAAAAATCTATACGTTGGAGTTGTAAATAGTCTCTCAAACACATTCTATGAAAGTGAGAATGCCTGTGCCATAAAGTTCACAGAGACGGAGGGAAATAACACAAAAGAAGTGGGGTGCCACAGCTGTAAAGGTCGCCCACTGTGAGAAGGTCAGATCGCTGAAACATTTATACAGAAGTGGGGAAAAAAAAACAGTAAGGGAGTTTTTAATTCAAGCAGTGTAAATATAAAGATTAAATAATGACTTCAAATAGCACGCAATGACATTTGCATAGACCATTAATTTGTGATTTGCCTGTTTTATGAAGTTTAGATGTGAAGGCAGTTAAATCAGATTTGAAGGGATGCTCCTATGATGAATTACCTTATGAATCACTCGGGACCTCAGTAGCTGATAGCAGCTGAAATGTGATGAATTTCATTCTGATGGAGTCCCAGCAGTGTTAAGCACACTTGTGGGATGACTGGGGAAATGCTTGTCCAATAAAATAGATTCGGTCCAGTGGGGCAGGTTCCTCAGGCGCCCTTTTAAGTTAATAGTCTAAATTCGAGCCCTCACATCGCTGACCCAGGGCTGAGTACATGATGAACTAAACCAGGAAAAAAAGGACTGTTTTCAATCTGAAAATCTTTTAACAGCTAATTTTAATAATTGATTCGCATTTCATTCAAACCCCCATAATTTAATTTCTAATGTCATTTGTAACAGCGAGGAAATTTATTGCTATTGGGTGCAGAAAAAAAATGGAATATCTTGAAAGATGGACATATCCTCAAATGCTGTTTGAGTACTGGTGGTCTTCCACTTACAATATGGGGTTCCTTCCGACAGCCTCACTGTAAGAGACAAAGCAATTGTTCGTATTCAGCATGCATTAACATGCATGTTGTACAATTGGGCTTCATTCCACACATTATTCATGTCGAAATACTCCCATAGTTTCCGGACTGGAAGTCATGCTTTTTTTTTCTTACAGTCTACTGCATTGTATAACAGCGTGTTGTCTATGCCGGTAGTTTAGTTATTCAATTCCAGAAACAGCCGAGAACAATACGGAGGGTGATGTTGACACATCTCCCGCTGGAAATCACTGAACTGTGAGATATCGATGCTGACGATGAAGATTTTGACAGTTTCAGGGAGTATTTGGACCACCTTGTTTGTAATGTGTGACAGCGCTTTTCCCAGTCTGCACTGTATACTCTTATTTAAATAGGTATATTTTGGCTGCTCTTTATGCTTATGTTAAAAATATTATCGAATGAAGTCACGCATCCATCTGAGTGTTGCAGCAAGAGGTGTTTTTAGTCACTCTACAGGTAGTGGCTATGGATACTGGAAGTGACATAGCCATTCTGTGTATTGTGCTCCTAGTGGTCAAACACCTGCTGTGTGCGACTTATACTCCACTGCAACTTATCTGTTGTCTTTTTTGTTAAATGCGTGCATTTTTTGTGTAGGCAGCTTGTACTCTGGAAAATATGGTGCACAAAATATTAGCAAAGTATTATATTTCTATATACCATATATCCTATATTATCTTTTCATGAAGCACTGTTATTTTCACTTTCATTTCTTTCACTTTTTCTTTCTTCAGTCCTACTAGAATATTCACTTTTTTACTTGTTAAGGAACATGAACGGGAACACAGAAAAGGTTTTGTAAATGGAATCAACATTGCTGGAAATACATTTGCATTTATATTCACTGAGCAGATGTGAGACGCAACTCAGACAAAATAAAACTGACTCTTACAGGCAGATACAGACGCATGATTGTGGAGACGTACAGTCGCTTAGTCCAGCAGGACCATTTGAACTGATAATGTCGTGAAAGTTTAGGGTGCGGACCGGAAATCAGGAGAGAAGTGGGTCCTGAAGCGATGGGTTGTGAGATTTTCTTGAAAGTGGAGAGGGATCCAAAAGCTTTGAATTAAGAAATAAAACACCCAAATACACCAGTAAACACCCAAATCCTGGCTGAGATCAGAACAAACGTGGGCACCTTGTAGTAATGCAGCTAGCCAAATATCGTAGATGTGGTCTTCGTTACACTCAAATGTAATATAATAAATTATATTATAATATATATAAATTATAATAAATAAATATAATGAGTGGAACAATAATGCCGTATAATAATAACCATTGTTAAGTCGCACGTGTCAAGGACTACCTATACACTCACCTTAACGTATGGCTATAGACATACAGCAGTAGTACGAATTCTTGTACTGTAAGTTTACGTACCTATTATTTTGCATGACTCTCAAAAAACACAAGGATGGTTATTTAAGTGCAGCTTCCCTCCAAAGTGACTTGCAATGAGTTTTCCCTTTCTGCAGCTGGGCGATTTCTAGTGTAACAATTTTTTGTAAGTACCTTGGTCAAGGGTACTACAGCAGAGGAGATGGGATTTAAACTTGTGATTTTTGAAATAGGAACAGCATCACTACACTAAGGGCCGCCTTAAATATTAATGTGACCGCGTTCAGTGCCACACTGCATTATTTTAGGTTAAGAATTCATTTTACTAAGAGGGGGAAAAATACATAGCTGTAATCTGTTTTATTATTTGCATGGTTGCCTTCACCGACCTACCTTGAGTGGTTGAGCTGACGTTGACTCGATGGCACTTACCTACCCCCATCTCCTTATTAAATTCCCTTCTCCGGCCTCTTTTTTCTATCGATGCAGCGATCCCTCGGCATCTGAATCTAATTCGTCCCCGAAAGCACGTCACAAACTGAATTTTTCGGATACGGACTGCCTCTTTCCCTTTATTTTCAAAAGGGTAAATAAATAAATAAATCGCCGGGGTGCTGTATGGTATTTATTTGTAGATTTTTTAAATTTATCCAATCTTTTGTTGTTTCCATTCGGATACCGATATATAAGTATTAAGAGCCGTTATAACAAAAATTCGGATGTAGAGAGTTTTGATACCGAGGGATTGCTGTACTGTGCATGGACTGCGGTTTATTTTAACATGATATAGAGTTAAAGATACCCAGCAATTAGTAATACGCTCAAGCCGATGTGTACATACCGGGTTGTTTGAGTTTTATGCTGTGTTCCCTGGTAGGTGATTGCTAGCACATTTCACAGAACACTTCCAAGTTCACTTCTCCATTTTTCCGTCCTTATGTCAATAATGCATCATATCAGTTCATTTTTAATAGCAGCTGTTTTTGAATTAGATCAAACGGGAGGGTTTTCTAGCAACTTTCTGCAGCACTCAGCCATGGAGCACTTCTGGTGGCCTCTAACACTGGCATCTGTCCATGGTCTGTTTCTAAGTATGAATCTGTGCAAGGAAGTAGCACATCTCAGACACGAGAAGGTTGCGTCTGTAAAATCTGGATTGAGGGAAAGAGAAGAAGAAGAAATATCAAGTGTGATCATAATAATAAAAGTAATGCCATATTCTAAATAAGAACCTGGAGGATGGATAAAAATGATATCAGGATACATCCTTGCAAGAACATGAATCTTATTCTTCGAGTCTGAGAAAATGGAATATATATCCCAAACAAAAGCATTATTCAGGCAGCCAAAGTTAAATATGGGTACTGCAGAAGTATTCCAGCTGATAACCAGTTCTTTCATTTTGCTGAATATGAGTAGTGGTACACAAATCACAAATTTAGTTCTGAGATATTTTATTAAAAAAAAACAGGTGCCCAAAATTATTTTAAAGTGACGTTATTTTTATGGTAGAAATCATACCTGCAGTACAATGCTGCGTTCCTTGAGTACATTTGGCACTGTAATGAAACGGAGGATAATGGAGCAGTGGGGTAGAAAAAGGACAATAAAACAATGAATGTAGAGAATGAAACTGAAAAAAGTGTCTGTTAAAATAGTGTCTGTTTTGCCACTATGGACAAAAAAAATGGCTTAAAGGAACCCATTCATCACATAAACAGTTTCTTACAGTCTGGTCGCCACTGGACTATTGCAGTTTAGCTGTGGTTTAGCTGCAATTTAAAGCGGGTTCAATTAATCCGGATCATTTCAAGGGTCGAACGTGCGGCTGCGTGTTTAACACGATTGTTCTGTCAAAACAAGTGTAGCTGATTCGCAGCTAAGCAGCATTTTCTATCAAGTTACGCAAGGATTACCCGACACAAACCAATACTGCAACATCATGACACACTTTATTATTTAGGGGTTGCTTCACTGCACTTTCAACCGCCACAAGTATGTTGATATACAAAATTAATCATATTATACTTAATTGTATATAAATTGTATATATTATTGCTATATATAATTATATTAATATATAGTGTGATGGACTGGTATCCCCTCCAGGGACAGTTTCACAGCTCAGCACCCAATGATTTTGGGATAGGCTCCAGACCCCCGCAACCCTACTCAGGTGCTATGACCCTACTTTTACTGCTCAGTCAAGCTTTTTCCACCTAACTTTGAAGTGGCTGGTTGGGAAGTTGAGGTCATGGTCCTCTCTCAGGGAAAAGTAGGTTGCGCTTTCCAAATGAAGGATGAACAAGTACTACTTGTGCAGTAGTTCAAGTATTTTGAAGTCTTGTTTATAGTCAAAATGAGGTTCCACTATAGAATTTTTTGGGGTGAGGACTTCAGCACTGTGGGGGAGCATCAGAATACACAAGCTGCTCATCCAAATTAAGGGGAATCAGTTGAGATGGTTTGGCCGAGTTGTAATAGCACCTCCTGGAGTTATACTGGGTCCTTCCCACTGGGAGACCCCGGACATGTTAGAAATGTAATTACAGTCATCCATCAATCTATGTGTCTAATGGGTTCCTGAAAAGGCAGCGTAAATCGAGACGTCCATTTCCTTTAGTTATTACAGAAAAAAATAATGTTTCCCGGCCAATCGGAAAACTTTGAAATCAACTTTGCAAAATATTGTTAAATGCCCTTGTAATACACACACACACACACAGACACACACACACACAATGTGTAATTAATGGTGTGAGTTTTTTGCTCATTTTTACACACTTGGATGAAACTGTGATGCTGGAATTTTCCTTTTTTGACCAATTTTTTTGGCTGGTGCATGTTGCATCGAGCAGATCGGAGCGTAAAATGAAAAATGGTATTAAAAATCAAATCACATTCTAGCAAAAACGCATGAAGATAGACGGCGCAAGTTGTGGGATCTGGCTTGGGAATGCCACAGGAGGAGCTGGAGACTGTTGCTGGAGAAAAGAATGGTTTGCGCCTAAGTGCTAGGGCTGCTACCATCACAGTTGTCTTTGAGGCAAGTGGAAGGAACCTGGCAGACTGAAAGGGAATGTTACTTTAACGTAATTAGTTTTGACTTTCAGTGTTTCTAAATAAAATATCAAAGTGAACAAAGCTTCCACGTACCATGCGTGATTCAAGGAAATGAGAGAAGTGGTCAGGGTCTGAATAATTCTGCAAAGCATATTATATTAAATACTGTATTTCGGAATGAGGTTTATCAAAGATTTGAGGAAAATCCTGCTACTCAAACATTTCTACGTTTTCTGAAATGATAGTGACATGAAGTTCACAGACAGGAGAAGGAGATTCTTTGTTGTAACATGATTGCATCATTTCAGAAAAATGTCCATTATTCCTTTGATTTTGGCAAGACGGGTGTATGGACTGCACCACGGGCACATTCTGAACAATTATAACATGTGCTTTTTCCTTTTGTCCAGAGGTTTTTCTGTGGTTTGTTGAACACACAGTTGCAAGAAAAAGTTTGTGGACCCTGGTTTTCAGCATCAGTTACTCATAAAATGTGGTCTGATCTTCATCCAGGTCACAAAAATAGACAAACACAAGCTGTCTTAGGTAACAACACACAATCAGTTGTACTTTTCGTGTCTTTATCGAACACATTGCTTCACGACTGACAGTCCAGACTGGAAAAAATCTCAAACTGTATCTCGCAAATGCAGTTGGCAAATAATACTTTACCCGTGAAAAAGTTGCTGCGGTTTTGTATGTGGGAATTTGAGAAGTTCCCTTTGCATGGAGTTTGCAAGTTAGTGGTGGTTTCTTCTCGCACCTTAAAGACAGGGGTCAACCAGCTCCTCCCTTTTCGTAAACCCTACAAGTAATGGGCTTTGATTCCAGGGCTTTTACACTACTATTCATTAGCAAGTTATTGATTCTTTATCTATGTGCTTTTCTCATTGAAAATGACCATGAACAGATTACAAAGCCACACATTTGCTATATCACTGTATTTCACATTTTAAATCAGACTTTTGCTCTCCATTTAAAAGGAAGGAATGTTCCCTGGTTTGTAAAAAGGGCCAAACTTTTTGTGGCTCAGGAACACATTATGTATTTTTTTTGTTTTTAAACCAATTATAATAAAGATTTCTGTTTAGAAGAATCTTTCTTACAAGCAGATGTTCAGAATGGAATTGTGCTTTTGTGAAAAGTGTATACAGTATATCTCTAAAACATTCGAACTGGCTGTTATTTGCAAAATGCAACGTGTCCATTGATTTGTAAAAATAGTTACTATGAATGTTGTATCTTTTGTTAGACATTTTTGACATTCTCCTTTTAACAGCTGCAAAGTTCACGCAGCGCACCGGGCCCTCATCTGACAAACAAAAATGAGACTGGCAGTCTGTTTCTGAACTTGAGCTGTTTGTAAATCTATCTACTACGTCAAAATAACTGGACGTTCAATTATACGGATGCCGTTCAGTTTGTTCACGGTTTACATTTTGTGAAAAAACCTCACACAGAGCTTAAAATTCACCCCAAGACTTCAGTTTTCATCAACTGCTCATCCAAAACAGGGTCCCAGTGTTCAGGAACCTCTCGTTTCAACATCAGACAGAAACCTCGTCCATCACAGAGCTTTATTTATCATTCTTTTATTAATTTGAGGCAACGTGAAAATGTCTCTTTTGAAATTGAAATTCGACAATCTCCTTTAAATGTGACGTTTTCTGCTTCATACAGATGAGACACTGCTATGTTCCTCCTGCAGGTCAGATTTCATGCGAAACTGGAGTAGAAAAAGGCTTAGTTGGAGAACAACATCAGGAGAACGTGTGTAAAAGTTTTTTTTTTTTTTTACATCTTAAATGTGGACCACAAGCCTCATCTGCAACTAAGAAGACATGGAAAACCCGTGACTGTGATGAGATCAATTTTTTATCATTTTATTATCATATATTATTGACCATAAATATATTATCGATTTATTATCAATAATATTATCATATATTATTATTTATTATTTAACATATGCAGTGTTCAGTAGTATCTGGTCACTGTTTGCTGTTACAAAATGTAAATGTAATGCACGTGCCTCAATTTAGGTTTGGTTATAGTGTCGGGTAAAACTGAAATAAACACACTGAGGTTTGAAACCTTTATTTAACATTGAGCTATATAAAAAAAAACTATTAAAAAAGGCTTTAATAAAAAGACGTCTCCACAAAGTGGAATTCTGGGATTCGAGCGGTGCTTCTTGCCGAGGTGCCCTGTTAAGACAAGATGAATCAGGGTACTTTCGCATTCCTACGTTGTTTGGGGGCATTTTGCTACCAAATGACTGTTTGCAGAAGCACAGGTGACATTCGCTCCTCAAATGCTTGACTAGGTCGTTGAAGTAAATACATTTAAAAGTAAAACTGAGAAATGGTTGTGTCTTTGAAAATCTGCCACTTGAATAATCAAAACACAGAGACCCAATTTATTGCCAAATATACCTTCCCCCTTTTGCACCCGTGTGAATCCATATTTCCAGCTTGGATATTAATAAAAATTTTGAGTCAAAAATGATCTCCGTTGCAGCATACTGGCATAGCAAGTAGTTGTGCCTGGGTTGTTCGGGTGTGGATTTGAATCCAGCTCAGTGTTGGTGGAGTTTGCAAGTTCTCCTCGTGTCAGTGTGGGTTTCCACTGGGTGCTCTGGTTTCCTCCTACTATTTAAAGATGGATCAGGTAATTTGGTTACTCTAAATTTCCATTAGTCTGTACATATTTGTGTGACTGGGTGTGTGGCTACACTGTGATGGACCGATGTCACATTCAGGGTGTAATTTCATAGCCTGGTACTCAGGGGATCTATTAGGGTGGAAGGCATACTGGTGGGAGTCTATTGTGGAGAGCTGGGTGCAAGTCTTGATGTGGGATATGACTAGTCTCTCAAAGCTTTTCATGATGACCAGGGTGAGTGTATCGGCACAATAGTCCCTGAGGAAGAATACTGGTGATTTCTTGGAGACCAGGGTGATAATGGTACATTTGAAGTACCTGGGGACAAAAGCCTGAACCAGGGAGGTGTTAATGATGCTGGTGAAGATCTCTGCCTTTTTGTTTCCACACTCCTTTAGCACGTGACTCCTTCAGGAAAGGCAGCTGTCTAAGTGCTAACTCTCTCCAGTGTCCTCCTCATGCCACCTAGAGACAGAAACGATGTTTGGTCACCGGCAGGAGGTTCTGTTTTCGTGGCTGGGGTTGTGTTCCGGGCCTCAAACCGAGGGTAGAAGTCATTCAGCTCATTGCGCAGGGACAGATTCCCATCATCGAAACTGTCGTTCTTACTCGTGTAGTCAGCGGTGGTCTGTATGCTCTGCCACAGCCTTTCCACTGCCTTGGCATTCCTCATGCGGCTGGTGAGAACGGCCCCGGGTGCTTTAACTGTAGTCATTATGCGGCAAATTTTAAGCAGCAGTACATTGGCTCTGTTAAGTGAAAAGTATGTCAAATTCTTGTCATTCTGTCTTGTCCTTTTTTTTTTTTAATAAGTGACTTTGCATGAGCACTCTGTTGACTCATACAGAGCTGTTTTAAATATGTTGAATGTCTGAAGTTTTTTTTTTCAAGTGCAGAAGGGTTTGTGTTGCTCTAAATGCAAGCCTTAATTCACTAAGCTCACACACTTTCACTGAATTAATTTTGCAAGAAAATTAATATTGTCCATGTTGCAGGGGTTTCCTCGCACAGTCCAAAGACGTGCGTTTGTATGGAACAGTTCTTGCTAAACAGCCCACAATGTGCCAACTGTTTGACAGCGTGTGTTCCGATGTGGCTGTAGGTAGACAACTGAAAGGAGATTAATGGAATTTATCTGACATTTAAACTTATCTGTCATTGGTTTTGGGTTCCAAACCTCCGTTACAAGTCGTTTCATGTGTGCTGCCCATTTTAAAATTATTATCTGACATTAACCACCAAAAAGAGAGTTCACCTCAGTATATACAGTGATTTGCAAAAGTATTCGAACCCCATGAAAGCCATCAACACTGCTTGGATTACAGTTTATACACTTTTTGTGCGTTATTGTGAACACTAAATTGTCAGATCCAAAATAGTTCATTTTTCTGCTGATATTTTTAAAAAATGAACAACCGAAATATGACGTTTGCGTTAGTATTCAAACCCCACACTTTAATACTTGTTAGAGCCACAAGTGTTTTCGGGTAAGTATGTAACAGCTTTGCACACAGTTTGGGAGTTATTCTTCCCCATTTATCTTAGAAAATCTCCAGCAAGTTGTTCAAGTTTGCTGGATGATGCCTGTGGACCACAGTTTTCAAATAGCACCACGGTTTCTCACTGGGATCGAGGTCAAGACTTTGACTGGACCACTGTAGGACATTCACCTTCTGTTTTGAGCAACTCCAGCACTGTTTTGACCTTGTGCTTGGGATCATTGTCCTGCTGAAATGTGAACTTTCTCCCGACCTTCAGTTCTTTATTGACTAAAGCAGGCTGTCTTGCAAAATTTATCAGTATTTTTCTCCATCTGTTCTTCCTTCGGTTTTGAAAAGATGCCCTAACCCTGGTAATGAAATATCGAAATACATACTGTCTAATATTTAAATAATGATTTAGAATGAGTAAACTGTAAGTTATGTATCGAAATGAGTGACAGGAGCTGAGACTAAACAGGCTGGCGAAGTAAAATTTTTCTGCTTTTATGCTGTGTTTTTTGGGGCCTATTTTTTGTGCTAATGGATGTATCCAGTGTCTCAGCGACGGATCACTGCAATTTTGTCAAACAGTTTTTGAGCCGTGCTGGACTCATCACACCACAAAAAAGCAAACACTGTACCTCAAGAGCCATTTCCTCCCACACTATTTTAAACACTGGGACCCAGCTATCACAGTTAAAAAATAATTTAAAAAAAAAAAAACTCCAGTTCTCATTCCTGAGAGAAGGCCTGTCAAGCAAGGGAGCGAGAGATCAGATTGGACTTAATGTGTTCACTAATGACTCAGATTGTTTTTTTCCCCCCCCCACACTTTTCAGAACATTTCGCAGCGCTGTTACAGCACATTCTCACACTCATGTGTTGCCTACATCGATGGAAAAAAAATCCAACGTGCGTTTAATTACTAATCTGGACTGAGAGTCCCTAAAGGCCACGGTTGGACATCTTCCGTCGACATTGTGTGTAGTGTGTTCTTGTGCAAATTAACTGGGTGTGTGTATTGCGTGCAGACTGTACCTGGCCGCTCACTATACGCTTTTGGGGTACGTCAGATCCAGAGACCACGATGACCCTGAAATTCCTTATTAGTTATGGATTAATTAACCATTAATAATAGATAGCAGATAGTTATTCTTTTATTTTGTCATTTTTAAATGCTGGTATTTATAGCAAACAGTTTTAGATCAGTAAATCGTAAAAAAATATATATATATATATATGTATTTTTTTAATTTGTGGTAATCTGCTTGTAAATGTGCAAGATAAGTATTATTATGATCCATTTATCTATGAACATTACATTATGCTCCTGGTCTGGGTGATGGAGGTCCAGAGCTGTACAACAGCAGCAACAACAACAGCAACAACAAGATGACAGTATCCATAATTTCAAAAGAAAACTCAGAGTTATAAGGATACAGTGCAATTTAAATCTTAATTCATAAGAATGCAGGCTGCAGTAGTCTTAAAAAACATTTTACTGATTTTTCAATCAAATTTTTGATCACTCTGACTCTGATACGGTCAAAGCGCAATTAAAAAGGTTTAAAGGACAATGGTCGCTTAAGAAGGTACGTGAAATGTTAAATCGTGTCATTATATTTGTTAAAATTGCGATGTGTAAAAAAAGTGAAAGTCTATCCATCCATTATGCTCAACCACTTCACCCCGATGTGGGTCACCGTGGTCCACAGTGTAAAAAAGCAATTGCGCTCAATTAAATTTATTCTCCTCGCTTAGTCAATAATGGCAAGAAATAGTACTTTTCCTGTGACCTGGCTGGGGTCTATTTTGTAGGTCAAAACAGCGTTTGATTGAGCTGCATCACCTGTTGACTTAAAATGTGAGTTTGAGTGGCAAAACATGGTAGCATGGGGTCATACCAAATAGCGCATCAGGTGGTCGCATAAGCTTTTCATACACACCTGTCAGATGTATGCGGTTGGAAACTCTCGTGAAAGCAAGAGTTGCCCCCTGCTTCTCTCGCCGAGTAACCCCGCCGTGTAAAAGGGAGAGAAATCAGCATCCCGGAGACTGTATTTATGGAGCACTTTGCTGTGCCTCTGAGGCATTTAGGTAGACATGCAGAGTAATACAGACACCTGAATCCAACCCAAAGTTGGCAAAAGAGTAACACACTGACTGACTGTACTTCTCACTCAACACCGTGCATATACTTTTTAATAGCATTTTAATATATGCATAAGTCACTCACTGAAATATTAACTTATGCAGTTTCTGGTGCAGATGGATAATTCTGCATTATTGTAATGAATTTCTTCATCATATTGTCATTAGCACATTCTCAAAATGGCAACCGGCGTTGAATATGTACACATTACAGATGCAACAGTTACAGACGGGCTGAATTATTTTTCATGTTATAAGAGGAGATTCAATTCTTCCTCCTCTACAACTCCAGGAAAGTGCACCACAGCTCCACAAATGTGTTCGGGTGTTTTGGTAGAAACACGGTAGTGTGTATCCTTAGCCTGCTCGCCGGCGTTTTTCCGGCGTTTTCCGGCATTTTCCAGCCAGTGGAACAGATGGGAGTTTCATTAACATATACGGAGCTGACAACAATATCACACACAGCCCAGTAAACAGGAACAGAGAACGAAAGCTCAGAAACATCTGGCAGAGCTGGAAATTAGTAGCCAGGGAAAATACTGGCCATAAGTGGGCAGCTGGGACACATGGTAGGGGCAAGGTCAGTGTTATCTAGTAAGATTAACAAATGAATAAATCTGAAAAAAGAAACTATTTATGTGTGCCCCCCCCCCCCCTCCACATGTGGGGAAAAAAAAAAAAAAAAAAAAAAGGATTTCGTTATGCAAAAAA
>UFQX01000109.1:303369-740549 GCA_900497675.1 Arapaima gigas
CCCCCCCCCCCCCTCCACATGTGGGGACAAAAAAAAAAAAAAAACAAACATATCCATCACAAAGCTTTGATTGATTCTGGTTCCAGTCTATTGAAAGCATCAAACCATTTCTCACCTGAGAAGTCGTGGATAAAATGGTCCGGGTCTAAAAAGCACCATCTCCGCACCGTGCACTTTTGTTCAGACAAAGGTACTTCGTCTGACTTTTCTTTGCAAAAACAAGTTCACGCGAGACGTCAGTCCCTGTAAGTAGAGCGAACGGCGTTATTTTCTATTAGGGATGATCGCTGCTGCATTTGTGCTCAGCTGACGGCTGCTGCGGGCTGTTACTGCAGGGGTTACGGCGTTTTCTCATCGCAAAACGGCTGTTAATCCAGCAGGAACTTCCTACAAAACATATGTTCCCACCACGTCTGTGGAGATCGGCGAAGGAAATGAACGGAATTAAATTTTATTAAATTAAATTAAAGCTAGAAATATGAAGCGTGACAGTGTCATGTCTTGACTGCATTCGTTCTGTACAGTATCTATTCATACGAATCAATCTATTTTCATTATGTAAAAGGAGAAAATCTGGCCACTCAATTACTGTTGATGCAAGAAACTAAATTATAATCAGTAGCTGGTTTGTTTAACTGTGGTAGAAGTTACACAGAGGGCCATTGCCTAAAGCGATTCATCCATTAAAGTTAGAATGCTTTGTTCTTTTGTTTGGATGTACACCATACTGCAGGTAATGAGAAATAATATATTTAAACAAATTCTTTTTGCTGCGAGTGAGTCCACCTTTACAGTGGTTATAGTGCTTTTTTTCCCCTCTTTGTGGCGTGTGTGATTATGTGACATCTGCATCATTTCTATGAGAAATATTTTATTAGAATTAACTGCGTCATTAGTTATTAGAATTGTTCATTTTTACACAAACAATGCTAGATATTCTGTACATTTTTTGGGGGGGGGGGGTTAGAAATATGTCTCTCCTTAGAATGACAATATAACATTGCGAGGATTTAGTTCTCTTAACCCTTATATTTTTCTGATCAAGTATAAACCATCTTCCAAGCTGAAAAGTTTAATATCTTCTTGATGTTCTCACAAATGTAGCTAAAATAACAATGGTCTGTTTTTTTTATTAGCGCACATTGCACATCAAGAGGGGGGACTGAGTCTTCACCGCTTTGCAAAAAAAAAATAAAACATTCTGTGGCTTCCCTTGATTCTCATCGCCTATCATTTCCTCCAAGTTTGGTCCCAAACCACAACGGCCTAGCAGGCTTCAGGGAGTTCTTCTTCACTGTCTTGCACTGGCTTTCATACACAAAACCCTCAGAGCTGATCTGCCAGCTCTAGTGCGGACCCACACGCCTGCTACGCCCACTGGTGAAGCTTCACGTTAGCGGAACCAAGACACAGTTATCTCTGAGATACTGTACAAAAGAGATGGTTTCCTCTATCAGCTGTGTGGTTTCCGTAATGATACATGGTTATTAATACCTGATGAAGGTAGTTTCCAGTCTGATTCGTAGCACCTTAAATAGAGCGAAGCAGGTGCAGACAAGCAAGAGCAAGACACGCAATAACTCCTGGATTAATTTGTAACGTTTAGCTATTTAAGTTCTATGTTCCTCTACAGTCCCTGAGATCATTAGCAAACAATCATAAATATAACTTAACAAGATGTCACAAGTAGTGGACTGGAAGAGAAAAGCAAAGAAAAGAATCGGGCTTTGAATGAAGAGATTGTGCGTAGCCTGGAGACACCATCATGCACGATAACAAACTCTAGTTAACATGAGTCAATATTAGTGGGTGAAGGAGCTCTGGACATATGTAATAATTCAGTCTGAAGAAGAAGCAAATACAGCTATCCCTTGATGTACAAATATGTGTCCCTGGAAAACAGCAGGTAAGCCAGGTAGATAATCTCTTCATTCATCACTTCTTTTTGTACTTAAAACTCTTTATTTAAAACCTGTACAATAACCATTTTCACACATATACACAATGAAAGAGTCACAGCTCTGTAATTCTTGGACTGAATGACTGGATTTCCCATAACCCCTCAAGTGGTGATGCAGAGTGTATTGAGATGCTAAGCAAGGACACTTGATCATTTGCACGCATTCTCCAAATCATTTTAATTCCCACAAAAAAAGCAAACATTACACGATGCCAGAACATTTTAAGCTCCACTTGGTATGGTGGACCCTTTGCTGTCTACTGCATGTGTTTTAGTTTTAAATGTTTTGATGTTGTCTTTGTGATATTGGCTATGGTTTAACTACTGGGTTTATTGCATTTATATATTTGTAATTTGGCTTCTATTGCATTTGGTGTCCTCCATGTTTTTGTTTGCATTCAGTGGGTGGAGGGTCTGTGACGGCCCTGGGTTTCTGGCACATGAATGAAATCAACAAGGACACGGTAGCACCAGTTGTAGAAAGTGGTGGTGTGGTTTGCGCACAAAATTTGGATTGTTCAGTTGTTATTTTGGGTGAATCATGTAATGGCAAAACTAAATCAAGACCGTTATATTGAGCGTTTATAAATGGAGGGATGGCTAACAGACCAATTTGAAAAGTACTGCAACCCAAAACTTAACATGAGGTTCAAAAGGTTCAAAATGCTCCCAGAAAAGTGATGAAATGATCAACCTGTATGTGACAGAACTGCGCAATAAAAGCAAGATGTGTGAATTTACGGGATTGACGGATTTATAAAAGACCACATCGTGTGTGGGATTCCAGGTGGCACTGAGAGAAACTATTACAATGGCAAGATCTTGACCTGAAAAAGCCATAGCACTCTTCAAGGCTGTAGAAACAGTAGACTGAAAACCTAAAGAACTTGTTAGTGATGGCACGCACACCGTAGATGCATTAAAGAAATGGAACACACATCACTTCAAGAAAAAGAACATGTGCAGAAATGCAAGGAGGCGATCACTTTCTGACCAATTTTTATTTGTGATCAAAAGTCATCATGCAGCAGGTGGGCAATGAAACATCTCCAAAGAAGATGTCCCACATGCGGAGTAATGAGTTGCAACAAACGCAATAAAAGCAATCATTATGCAAGATGCTATAAGAGTCTTTGCAAAACCGCAAAGAAGAGTAAATGCAGTCAATAAAAATGAAGGGGAACAATTTTATGAGGATGTTGTATCAGAGAAATTAGAGCAGAAAAAGGAATGAACTCTCCCACTGAAAGTGAATGAGTACATTCAATTTAAAACTAGATAGCAGTGCAGAAGTGAATCTTTTTCCCAAGACAGATTTCAAACACCTGTGACTCAGACCAAAACTGCATCTAGCCAAAGTGAAAGTGGCAGCGTGTGGAGGTGCAGATATACCGAGTAAAAGGGGAAGTGCATCGCCAAGGTGTCACACAAGAACAGAGAACATCCTCTATCATTTATTGTAGTACAAAAAGACTTGAAGGCACTAGCATGAGGAAAGTGAGCCTATAAAAAGGCTTCTTGTTGTAGAAGATGGGGCAGAAATAGATGATAATAAGCAGATGCAATAGTACAGCGAGTTGTTCAAAGGACTAGGTTGTCTACCAGAACACACGATACAAATTGACAAAAGCATCTCACCAGTCATTCATCTGTGCAGAAAGGCAGCATTCACACTCCAAGACCAGCTGAAAGCACAGTTGGAAATAATGAAAAAGATGAATGTGATAAGGAAAGCGGATGAAGCAACTGAGTGGGCGAGTTCTCAAGTAATTGTAGATAAAAAGAATGGAAACCTGAGAATATGCTTGGACCCAAGAGACTTGAACCTTGCAATAGAAAGAGAACACTTCAGACTGCCCATACATGAAGAAATAATGTCAACGTTTGCAAATGCCAGATACAACATCCTCTGGATTCTGGCAGATGAAGTGAGTTCAAAACTGTGTAGACTTAACATATGGAAGATATGGGTTCCTCAGACTACTGAGTGTCATCATTTCAGCTCCTGAAGTGAATCACAGAACAATAGATCTAATCTGTGAGCATCTGGATGGTGTAGCCATATCAATGGACAGCCATCATATTGGCAAGATCCAAAGAAGAAGATTATTAGACTGAGAAAGGTATCAGAAACAATAAGCACGCAAACCCGAAATTGAACAAAGAAAAATTCCAGCTAGGAGTCACTAATTTGACATTTTTTGGAGACATCAATAGTAGTAAAGGAAGTTAGTCTGATCCCAACAGACGTTAGCAGTAAAAGCATTCCCAGACTGCAGCGTAAAACATGTTCAGAGGTTCATGGAAATAGAGAACTACAATGTTGAAGTTCATACCCAGCATGGAGTCGCCTGAAAAAGGAGCTGACAGTAGAGTCAGGACTTAAGTTCTATGATCCCACAAGACCAATGAAAATCTCATGAGATGTGTTCCAGAGTGGAACAGTTTTTTTCAGAAATATGACAACTGGAAACTGGTGATATGTCCGTCTAGATCCATGGCCAGCCCTGAAACTTAATGTACACAAATTGAAAGAGTTGCTAGGTATCACCAAAGCCTGTGAAAGATTTCATCAGCTTATGTCAGAACAGGAATGCAGTACAGAAACGGACCACAAATCTTTAATTGCACTATTCCAAGCGCCACTCAATGACTGCCTGCTGAGAATACAGAGAATGATGATTAAGCTGCAATGTTCTGCATTGAAAGTGACATACACAGCAGGGGAGCTGATGCACACAGCAGACACACTCTCCCAAGTGGCTCATCCAAAAGCACCAGTGAGTTCCAGAACAGAAGATGTGAAAGCCAATGCCGACATGACGACAGAATCATTACCAGTTTCAAACGCAAGAAGTGGAGACTATACAGGCTGAAACCAGAAAAGGTACAGTATTGACCAAAATAAACAATACTAAAACGATGGTCAAATGAGAAACAGGATGGTCCACCAGGCCTAATATAATAATAAAACTACAGAGCTGAATTGACAATAGCTGACAATATTATCCACAAGCAAAGCAAAAATCGGTCTACCAAAGATGCCGAGAAAAGAAATGTTTAAAAATGTTCAAAAAGAAGATTCTCAAAGGACATCTAGCAGTTGAGAAATGTAGCAAGAGAGTATGCAAGGTAATGTAGAGGTCCAGAATCAAACATGAAGTAACAACCGAAGTATCCAACTGCTACATGTTAAAATTTCCAATTAGGTAATCCAGCAGAACCAGTGAAACTGCACTGTGTGTCAGAGAGAGCTTACCAGAAGGTAACAGTTGCTCTTTTCACATGGAATTGAGCATCTCATTGTGTCAGACTGCTGTTCTCTTTACCTTGAAGTGCGCATATGAATGATACCTTTGCAGATACTGCAATAACGTCCTGAAGTTGACGTGGTGTATGAAATAAAGTATTCAGTGACAATGGAGCACAGTTTGCAAATTAAAAGTTCAAAGCCTTCAGTATTGACTGGGTCTTTGTACACTACCTCAGGTCCACATTTCCCTCAGTCAAATGGACTGGTGAAGAAATCGGTACAAAAAAAGGAAAGCGGCTTGTGCCAAAAACAGTGGGAGTGATTTTTACAAAGGTTTGCTTACATAACATACAACACCCCAAGAGTGTGACTTTTCTCCAGCAGAATTCCTCATAGACTGAAGACTGGGAAGAATTTTGCCCACCAAAGAGACTCTGCTAAGAATAAAAGCTGGGGAAAAGGTGAAGATGTACAAGGAACAACAGAAGAAAAAGCAAAAGTTCTAGTATAACAGAGGTATACATGACTTATTTGAACTCCACCCCAGTGACAGCGTAATGCACAAGAATAGACATTACACAAGGGACTGTATTAGATCAAGCACAGCCAAGATCATGCAATATACATACAGATGACAACACAGTCCTAAGAAGAAATTCTTCAAGATATCAAAGAATGGCTAACTAGAACACAGACAAGTGAAACAAATACCACTGAGAAGACATCTCAGACACAAGCACAAATAATCAGAAGGTCCATATGCCAAGTCAAAGCTCCAAAAAAGGCTCACAGACATACAGAAGATCGGAGGGCCTCCATTAACTGAGAATTACAGAATTCTAATAATTGCTTTTTGGAGAGTTTTGAAGGTTTGATGAATGTTTCGGATGTCTGAGAGAGTTGACTTCTTTGAAATGGTTAGGTAATAACTGAGGTGTGTGAAACTTACAAGTTTGAAAAAGTAATTCCTTACTTTTCTTAAAGAAAGGGGAACAGTATAACAGGTAATTAATATCTTATTAGTAATTTCTTAACTCCAGGATGTCCAAACATAAAAATAAGGTCAGTTTCTGAAGTTGGAAAGCATTACAAAAAAATTTGCAAAAAATTTTAACTAAATAATGCATGTCATAAATTCACAAGAAACCACACTTTTGTTTTCATGTCTTAGCTGTGACTCAGCACATAATCTCAGACACAACTCCCTGATCTTTACCTTCACCCAGAAGAAAACCAGAATATCCATACATGCTGGCTTCCCTCAGATAACAAGTGTAATTTATTGCTCAATAAAGATAATTCTAACAAAAAAAATTCATTGGGAGTTTTTTCACCCAACAGTCAAAATTGAGACATGAAAAAAATCAAATTCAAAACCAAGTCCAGGAAATCACAACTGATCTGGACACCTTTAAATCCAGGCGTATGCTTCACAAATTCAAAATTGCTGATGCATAACACATTTGCGCTCAAATTTTTTCACTGCTTTACCCAGTTCTCTCAGTCACTGCAGTGGTGTCCTCCAGGGGTCCGACGTAGCAATCGCAATGATCCACCGAGGATGTCTCCAAAAGAATATTTCTGTTTAATGGGTGTTTTTAAAATTGGTTGCAGAACCACTGTTATTTGCATCATTAAAAGGCTACTTCTTGAATAGGCTCAGGAAGCAAAACTTTCTGGGTGTTTATAGCTTTTTAGAGGTTGTTTTATGTGTTTGATTAAGGTGTGATGTGATATTGATTCATGAGATTCTCCTTTCTCCCAATGATGGAGAAACTCCATTAATTTTACCCTTTATTGCAATTATCCCAGTATCAAGCCATCATGACTACATAGAGATGTGGTTAATAATAAACCCAAGATTATCTGCCAGTTCAATATGCAAATGTAAAGTGCAAACAACGGTGAGTGCAGTACTTCCACCGCAGTAACAAGACCTGAAAATGAAATGACACAGGGACTTTGGGACTCTAGACAGCACAGGGACTGGAGAAGTTACACATCATAAAGACACAAGGACTCAGGAAGTAAGGAGACACAATGACGTGAGACACAGAAACTTGAGGATTACATACACAGAGCTTCTAAAGCAGCAAGAGGCAAGGTTCGAGAATTGCTGGCGTGCCAAATTCTCCCCTTTCAACCCTAATTGATTACCTAGCAAAGTGAGGCCAGCTGTGATGGCTTCTGCCAACTGTAGGATGTGGTCATTGGAGATATAACTCTCAGGAGTTGTGAAAGCTGCCGTTATATAGCTTTGATTGGTGGAAACTCAGTGTTTGAGTGCTGATTTCAATGTTGAAAAGGGTTTTTTCCATGAATGATATTTTAGCATAATGATTTCTGAGTTGCTTTGAAACCACTTAGAGACAACAGACGTGCAGCATAAACCAGACTCAGATAGGGAAGGGCTTTTGTGGTGTTTGACATCACCAGGACATATATTCTGAACTGAAATTTCTGCACTTGTGCTGTGCTCCTCTTGATGCTTTATCCCACCAAAGGCTGTGTATACAAGGGTTCAGCTGCTGTAATAATATATGTTTACACTGAAGAAACTAAAGCAGAGGTTCCAGAACTACAAACTGGGGGTCAAACATCAAACAATGAGACAGAGATGGGGATACAAACCATCACTTGACTCCATTATTGTAAGGTATGTATGTCTGCTCATACTGCAAATGTGACTAAAGAGTGGTCAGTAATGGAGAGGATGCAGAAGGAGGAACAAACGTAACTTCGTGTGCTTTACATAGATGTGGCTGTATCAGCAAATCTAAAATTCCAGTGTGACCGAATAGGTTTAAGGTTTTATGAGCAAGAAAGGCACTAATGGTGCAGTAAGTGGTTGAGGAACAGATCTGCTACCTGGACACAGATGAATGTCCTCAGTATGCAGCTATATTATATGCCCCACAAGCTAATCTCTTTACCATTTCATTAGCTATTCACATTCTGCTATTTTCCAGCAGGGAAGCAAAGTATGATAACATCAAAACTCCAACTTCTCCCCCTGCATTGCAATGTACTCAATGTAGCCTCTGGAGACTTCATCCAAGACGCTCTCTTCAAAACTTTACCTACACTGAGCCAGTTTGTCAAGCACAATAGGAAATAACAAGCCTGAAGAACATCACTCGCTATAAGCAGTGTAGCAGCTGCTTTACAGAGGGAGGGTGACTATGCTGTCATCTGCCTGCTAAAGAGAGCCTACTCCCACCTGGACCAGCAAGGCAGTTTTTGACCTCTCCAGTGCCCTCAGCATCACTGTCATACCTGCAATCCTCAGTGAGGATAGCATTAGCAGAGAGAGCACCAAGCCCACAGATTTCTCAGACAACAAATTCAGACACGCATAAATACCGCGTGTACAAAGTTTTAATGCTCCACTGATACGTGCTGAACTGTTTTCAGGTCCACACAACATAAAAGACTGTGTACAATTGCAAACCTTCAAACACATTACCTTACACACCACTTTGTTCTACTCAGAGCTTCCTGGTAAGTCACAAGCATCACCTCTTGTAGATCATACCATCGTCATGAATTATCATAGCCGTACCCAAAACATAGAACTTTTGAACACAATACGTTGAGACATTCATTCAACACTAAAAAAATAATCAGCTGACCTCAAAATAGATACACCATCAAAACGGTGTAAGCAAAAACATATTGAAGTCTCATGCACTAATGGTAGCTTCCAAACGGAGGGTGGACACTTCCCATGAACTATATTAAAGTTCATTCAAAAACACTGCTTCTGTCTGGCAGTATGGAATCAGGTTGTAGTACCCAACTGTAGAAAAACAGTGGTAACAAATCAAGTGTGTGGTGGAAGAACCAAAAGTAACAAAGAAACATGTTTACAGCAACACTAAATGAAATTTTACCCATAGGATGAATAATTCTGGCGACTTGAGCGCCATGAGTGTTGTGAAGTTGTGGTGAATGAGAGTGTAGCTACGTGTTGCCATGAAAAGTCGCCCTGTGGGGGCAGCTTAGTTTTGTCGCAGCCATCCGGTTTAGGCTGTTAGGAGACACTTTGGCAAAGGCAAGTAGATACTTTCATTGTGTTTTAAATTATGGACTAACTGGTGCATCACAGTTTGTGTGGCTGCAGGCTTCATGCTGGATGAGACCCTTGAAGGGACATGGTGTTAGGCTTCTCAGTGTGTGTGGAGATTTCGTGTTCTTCCCAGATTTGCATGGCTGCAGGTGCTCTTCTTTCCTCTGTTTCCACAGTCCAAAGATGTGCGTTTCAGATGGCTTGGCTTCTCTGAAAGGTCTGTACTGGCTATGTTCTGCTGCCTACATATCTATACCTAGCATATTGTGTTTTGCTTCCGTGATAACTCACATTACCATAACCCTGCCTAAGAATAAGAAACTGTCAGCATTCTGTGCTGAATATGGTTTGTCATCTTGATGTGCACCTTTTCCTCCCACATTAAAGTGAAGGCACATAACAAATGAAAACAAATTAAATTCTGTTCATTTTTGCACTTTTAGCTGTAAGCAAAGCCACAGAAGGTGTCATTGGCCATCGGTGGCTGCAGACCTGCAAAAATAATCAGTAATAGATTGTCACTTCCTATGGTGGAGAGCGGCTGATAAATTCAAGTGCCAATTTATCATACATGAATAATGCATAATAATAACTACAATAATAGGAAATAAATATGGCAATTATCAACAATTTCCTCTGTCATTTTTATTGTTCAAAAAATAAAGGGCTTGCGAGATGTACTGGTGTTTTTGGTCCAGGTGGTGACCAGGCCTGGCTAGGTTGCCACGTTAGTAAAAAGCCATCGAGCTGCCATCTTCCCAGCAACAAATGTTTCTTCTTCTGTTGGCCCTTGAGGAAATCTCTGTTCTGCATACCTCCTATTTCCATTTATTTAACAAAACCCAAGTTATTATATAAGGATTGTGATAATTGGTATCATTATCAATGCATTTTTTTGCCCCTTAAAAAACATGTAAAAAGAGTAAGTAGAGGAGTTGGTTTGTAATTTGCATGCGTGAGGAAACTCGATAAGTGTATTGCTGGAGAAATGTCTCTCGCGCTGTGCTGTGTGGTTCAAAACTTCCAACTTTGTGTTCACGCACACAGATTTTTCTTTTAATTTTGTCATGCCATCGGCAGCTTTTTTCATGCGTTAGGACACAGTCGATTTAAAAAAAAAAAAAAAAAAACGGAGGGGCGAATAGTCGAGAAAACAAAGCACCAATGCCGAGTGGGAGAGCAGAGAGGCCGCAAAGTGGACTGACCGATCACTGCGAGTGACTCCCGGTTGCCCACCTGTTATTTATTTATCGTACCCCGTTGCCCAAGGGCACTTACGATGTTAGACTTCCAAAACAAGAAACTTAGAATAATTTACCAATTTATACAGCAGGGAATTTAACCTGAGCAGTTCAGAGTAAATGGCTTACTCAACGGTTTGAAATAAACATCAATGAATAAATAAATAATATAGCTGGAGAGTTATTCACAACATGAATCTTCTGATTAACATGTTATGGGACTCCTCTGCGGACAGGTACTCTGTGCTCACTTGCCCTCTGTTTGTTTGCTAAACCGGAAAAGTGCTGCATTGTGCAGTAGTTGCAGTCCCAACCTGCATGGTCTGTTAAAGTGAATTTCAGCTTAGATGTTTGTTAGCTGGATATAAAGTGTGGTACAAAATTGCCGGTGATAAAACATCTCATTTATGGTTGCTGTACAGCTTTTAAGTAATGTTCTATAGTGCCACATTTATAGAAACATGTTTTTCCAAACAAGAGCGGTATTATTCTGGAGTTGTTTTTTTTTTCATGACAGCAGCAGATTTTCCACAAATGCTGTATTTTTTTTCTCTAATGTGTGGGGCCCCTTTGGAGAGACTCCATACAGCCAAATAACCCCAACTGCGAAAGCATCTATGTGAACACTTCTTCACAAAGTTGTCGTCCAATATTGATAAAAGCTGAGTGTAATAATGTAATCCATGCGCAAATATTATTTCCAGTTGTCGCCTTTGCGTTTATATGGATTTTTTGAAGATGAAGCTTGGAAGTTACTCCTAACCAGAATCAGCTATTTCATCTCTTCTTCTTCTCAAATTTCAGAAATCATGACAGGGAAATTATCTTTTGACTTAATGGCAAATGTCTTAATGTTTCAGAAAGCATGTTAAGGAAGCACTCGCAACTCCTTGTGTGAAGAGGGAAAATGGAATTGGTCATAATTCTGCAAGTATCATGTTTTTGTACACAGACACATTAATAACAATTTGTATATCACCACACTTTTTTACCTTTGAACTTGCTGAATCTCATCCACCCGCCTCTGGCTCAAGAGATTCAACAATTTTAAAGGTAAAAAAAAAAAAAAGTTTAGTTGTACTGTTCTGTGATGGCGAAGAGGGAGCTGAGTTTTCAGACAAAGCTCTCGGTTTATTGCTCAGTCTACATTCCACTGCTTCTCCAGATTGAGAGTTGCCAGTTGAGGTGCTGTTGGCATGTTGCAAGGATGTCCGCTGGGTGACTCCCTCGGGAGTTGTATCAGGCCCCTTGCATTGGGAGGAGACCCCAGGGTAGACCCATGACATGTTGAAGGGATTACATTTCTCAGGTAGCCTGGGACTGCTTGGGGATCCCCCAGGAGGAGCTAGAGACTACTGCAAGGAACAGGAAGGTCTGGGCCCACCTTCTCAGCCTGCTTCTTTACAACCTTCACCAAGACATGGGGGGCAGGATAGTAAGCTGAAACTGAAGCTGTTGAACTCAGAACAGTTGTATGTGTGTGTACGGTGTGTGTGGACTGACATGCAACAACTGATTATATGTCACCAAACTATTATCTTCCAATTTGTGCAAGAAACATTTTTTTGGAATTTAAATAACTTGACGATACTTCTTACCCTAAGTGAGGTTTTTGTATCTGTGTGCCAAATTTCGAGTCTTTGGCTTGAAAAACAAAGTTGTGCATAAAGAACAAACAAATAGACAAACTGAGATTGAGTTCTATGGATTTACAAATTAATTGAGGGGCAGAACTTTTTTACTCGGTTTTGCCCATTGATTTTCCATGCCACATAATGGTTTAGCCTTTCACATGAAACTTTTTGGATGTGCTGAAGTCAATAATTGTCTTGTTATAAAGTGGAGCTTTTTTTACCCCTCCTATGAGCTTCAGTCAGTATTCATTATGCTTGACTAAGTTATTAATTATATAATGTGGACAGCTGGAGCAGGAACTTGATAGTTTATTGTGAAATGTTGTTTGTATATATTAACTTATTTTTCTGCAGAAAAAGATTAATGTCCAGCTATTACATTTAGTTTGCTGCCCAAGCCATTTAAAGTGCCAGGCTTCTTAATAAGATTTATATATAAAGGACAGTAAAATTCAGTTTAAAAAAAAATCTGGGTGTTAACAGTTTTAATGGAATAAATTTGAATCTAGTGGGAACAGAACGGCAAACACTTGCATCTTGAGTGTTCCATTAACCTTGACCACTTGGTTAGGGTTGCGGTGGTCCAGAGCCTATCCTGGAATCAATGCGGTGGGCTATGAAACTACACCCTGAATAGGATGCCAGTCCGCTCAAAGGTGGCCAGAAACACACACATTATGTCTTCTTCTGGAGCACTGGGGGGGGGGGGGGGAGAGACANCCAGTCCGCTCAAAGGTGGCCAGAAACACACACATTATGTCTTCTTCTGGAGCACTGGGGGGGGGGGGGCAAGAGACATGGTAAGACATGGTGAGCAGCACCTCTAAGATTTGTCTAGAAAGTCATCTACATAGAGGGCATACAATCTCTAGTGCGCCTTTTGCAGAGTGAAAAACTGTGACTCAGGATTGCAACTTCTGTGTGTATTAGGGATTTAGGAAAGGAGAGAAGTGGGACATTTGAACAAACCTCCTGCAACTAGTTATTTACCTTTTTTCTTCACCTTCTTTACAGTAGTCACTTTATCTTGTTTATCTCCTTTGCTGCCATTGCCAGCTGGTGTCCAGTTTAATATGTAATAGGTATTACACATGTTTATTTTTTTTATTAGATGTGCTGAATTTATCTGTGGTCTGGTTGAATTTTAATCGCTAGCTTTTTTTTTTTTTTTTGCAAGCCATGGTTCTAATCCACACTGCTGGCCTCGATCGTCTGTAATGAACCTTTTATTAAAATGCAAAATGAGCTGTTTTTCAAGCCTGAAGTGCTTTCTACAAACTTCAGTTAATGTTTTATTCTCACAGTGGATAAATGCGTGATACGATCATAGGCCTACGAGCACAACGGTGCTAGTAGGTCCCTTTTAGGTACACATGACCGACATGAACGTTCTCCTGCAGGGTCGGCATCCAGTTTCCCGCAGGACTGATTATGCCGTTAGTCTGAGAGTTTTCTGCAGATGCTTAATCTCTCAAAGCTTTTTGGACCTGAGAAAATGTAAGCCCTCCTTGGTGTTAATGTATGTATCTGTGTGAAGATTTCGATATATGAAACTATCAAAAGTTGTGAATAACAGATGGTCAGTTTTCATGCCTGTGATTCATATTAACTTGTACTTTAATTCGGACAGTATTATCATTCCTTATTTTTATTGCAGCCTGACATTTAGTATGATCAAGAGGTCTACAGAAAAATTGTTTCAATCTTATAGTTACATTTATATTTGCAGTGACTACCAAACTTTTTGTCTTATGAGAAAGGAATGAAGAAATAAACCTTTTTTTATGATGTGTTGTTTAAATATTTGCCCATTTTTGTCCCTAAAGATTGCTTTTATATTTCTAAAGAAGATGTAATATTTAACATCTAATGAAATATTAGCCACAATGGCTGAAAATGCAGCTACCACAAAAAAAGTTTTTTTTTCCACATTTGAAACATAATAATGTTTTATCTTTTTATACCTGTGATGATCCCACCTGGAGGCAATTTCATAGCGTGATGCCCAGGTTTTCCAGGATAGGCTCTGGATCACTGTAGCCATGCTCAGGATTAGGTGGTTGGTGATGGATGGATGGATGGATGGATGGATGGATGGATGGATGGATGGATGGATGGATGGATGGATGGATGGATGGATGGATGGATGGATGGAGTGAGTGGACCATATAAGAAACCCTGTGTAACAATACATAGTTGGAAATCTGAATGCATAGCTTATGTAGGATGGAAACCTGATTATTCTCAGGAATATTGATGAGGGATTTTGTTACTTTGCCTTCAGCTGGTCCTCCCAAAATAGTATGTATGGACTATAGAGAATTTTACCAGTGCCATTCTGTATAGGCATTTTCTGTTATTTTTCTTTCTCCTTTTGTTATTTTTCCCTACCCTTTCCAGACAAAACTGTGGGTAAAATTGGTAGTTTCTTGCATAATCCTTTCAGCCTGTGACTCACTATCGGTTTTCATATAAAAGCCAGAACCTGACACAGTGTTCAAAGTTTTCAGGATCAAAGAGAGCTCTTTGAGATTTTTTTTCTTTTTTTTTTAATATCTGAAGGAAAAGCATATGAAAGCGTATGTGTCAGATGAAATCACATTTTTGCTGGCAATTTTGTAGTGGAGTGGTTGCTCTAAACTGCATACAAAAGAATCACAGATTCAGGAGACCTTATTAAAAAAAAATTATTTTTGAAATTTTGCAGTTTGTGAGAATCTGTCAATAAAATATCTTTGACCCTCCTTTTCAGAAGCAAAGCTTTTATTATGGCTTCATTCATTTGGGATGCAAAAGGATGCGCATTTACTTTCATTCACCGATGCGAGTGCCTTCTGGCGGCTCACGTTTTGTTTCTTAAGATTTCTTCCAATGTTGAACTGATCTAAGCCTCCATCTACAGCTGAAATGCTATGTGTGATGGTGATCTTTAAATAAGCACAAACACTTGAGGAATGCAGACTCGCACGGTTTTCAAAGCTGCCTTTGACGTTTGTAAGTTATGGTTTTAGGACAGAAGTTGTGCTACCTACACAACGCACAAGTGGAATTGCTCTTCTTTACTTAGATGGGACCAGTTAGTCATTTGTTTAATTTGAGCCACTCAAAAATAGTCTCATTTTTGAGATTGGAGCTGCACACGTCTCTTACAGTTGGCTGAATTTGGAGAGTCTGATTCTGGTCCTCTTATTGTTCCAAATAAACCCAAATAAATTTGTCTTCCAAGCAGCAGGGTGGATTCTGTGACAGGCAAAAATATAAAATATTTATCCTGATGACATTAATTTGACAAAATAACAACAAAGAAAGAAGTCCATGCAGCCAGGTCCTCTATAAAATTTTTAAACAGTGGAGAATAGTTGGTTTGCAGTAGGTTAGTGAGATGAGGAGTGAGACAAATTCCTAAATAGAGCAATCCCTCGGTGCTCTCTATATCGGCTCTTGAACATTAATACCTATGTATTGACATCTGAATGGAAACTTTTGCCATAACAACTCTGAAGCTTATTTCTAATAGAAATTGAAACGTGATTGAAAATCAAAATAAATCAACAAATAAATATGGTACAGTACCGTGCAGTGTACTATCAAAAAAAATATTACCACATGTATTGTAATAAATTGTATTATACACAGCCCAGTTACAAATTTGTCACTTCAAAACACATACCACTTTCTTATCAGCTGTTTCTGCACTTCTTAAGTCTTGTGATCTCTGTGTCTTACCCTGTTTGCTCAGTGTCACCCCGTTTACTGTGATTTAAGCTGGATAATGCAGCTGGTACCCATCGGTCCTTAGAAGGTGAAGAGGAGGAGAATTTAATTTCACACACCTGAAACTCCATCTTGGGCAGGACAAGAGAGCTTTAAAAGAAGTTTCAGAGCATGGAAACGCAGTGATCTCACTAACTGTGGAACACGATGGCGACCTGAACAGGAGCCTTGTCTGTTTAGATCTCATTACGCATCACTTCCCTCAGCACACGGGTTAGGATGCAGATAGTTGAGCACAGATGCATCTGGGTTCTATTATTAAAAGCAGAATTAGCATAAGGTATGAACTTTTTAAAATTCATTTTAATTTATAAGTTGCAATCCATTGTCTAGCTACAGTTTGTGAACGATTGATCTAGTTTTTTGCTATGGCTACACACCATTTTTACATTTTTGCAAATTCACAGCAAATTCAACTGACACTTTCAAGGTATAAGTAGTGTATTTTAATTCATACACTTACAGCAGCTTAATCCAGTTCTAAACTGTACTGCACGTGAAGGTTTTTATAGTCAAGATGATTTTTTAAGTTGCTTTTTGGATAATACCACTTATCATTGCATGTTAATTTTTTTCCAGCGGCAGTTTATACGTTTTATCCAAGGATGTAAACATATCACCTGTTTTCTTAAATTTATTTGCAACTTTCATTTTCTGTGTGCTCTGTTATTTACACTGTATGATCAACAATTTGACTTTGAAGCAAGATCTGAAATTGGACGATGTGATGGTAGAAGTTTCTCATTTGGCATATCAGACAAAGCGACGACGACGACAACAATAGCAACAAAGTTTCAGGAAAATTAAAGTAACGTTTCCTCAGGGTTTTTGGGCTCGGGAACAGAAACTGTCCAGCAGGCTGCTCAGTGCCTCAAGGCATCATCTGCTACATAAAAGACTGTAGGAGTTTGTATCTCCAAGTGGCTTTCAGTTGGCCTTAAAAGGAAACCACATTATATTAAGACGGTGTGTGTTCTAACATAAGGCAGGAAGATTACAGTCTAATTTTCACAGGTTACTGTACAGTCATACAGTTTCTCAATAATCATCTCTCAGGTCATCACTAAATAGTGACTCATACATATGCCTGAGTAGAGATTCCAGCTTTGCGCAAAATGATGGAAACATGTCTATCTTTCCTCCAATATTGAACCAGTCCATAGTAAACCAGTGGTGCTGAATAATACAAGCTGCGTATTAAAAGTGAATCTAAATTGTGTTGTGATTTCAAATAAATTTTAGTGTGTTTAAATAGTGTTTTTTTTATTATTATTTGCAGTGCATTTTGACATATTCAACAACTGTGGTATATATAAATATATTGATCCCTTGTATATTGTGAAATGTATTTGAATGTACAGTTTATACAGCCTTTCAGCGTCAGATTTCTGCACTCCTTCTCTTCATTTCACTTGTCATGCCGCTCAAATTCCTTAGGGAAGGTGCTGTCAGAAAAGAGCTCTTGACCTCCAGTGTTCTCGCACGACAAATTCACAGACAACAGAAGCGCTGTGGAGTCCGAGACCTTAATGTTCGTGTGAATAGTCCTGGGCTGTTTACAATATTTAAGGGTCCAAACGCAAAGAAACGGCCATGTGCAAGCAGCAGCCTTCAGCTTTAAGGTGCCAGCAGCCCAAACTTCTTCCTGACATCCACCTGGTTCCAAGACATGCAGCAGCTCGGATTCCTTATGAAAAATTCCCTAAATTGTGCTTCATGGTTGTACCTGAACAGAGGACAGATACACACACATTTTTTTCTTTATTTTTTCTGAATTATAAACAGATATGCATCTGGCAACTTCCGTGATTCACTATAAAGCAGTTCTAACACCCTGCTTCAGTTACTCTTTGTGGGGTCAACGTGTAACACTCCAAACAGATGGAATGATGTTCAGAGTGTTGTGGTAAAACCAAGGGTAGGTACTGGAGCGCTACGTGGCGCAGCAGGTGAACCCAGTGCCTCACGGGTCCTGGGCTGCATGCACAGCAGACAAAGGCAAACCACAATCCGAAATGGTCAAAAACACCCGTTACGGCGTGGCATAACTTTGTGCTACCGTGCTCTCCTGCAACCACACGGGTTTTGTGTTATAATGCTTTACGTTTGCTTTGTTGCCAGCGTTTTGCGAGAGCAGTTGTGTCCTCCTGTATAAGCTACTGTACTGGGACAGCCTGGTGTGTCATATGTCAGCCTGACAGACCCTTCGCAACGCTTGCGTAAGGTCTGCTTTTTGGAAGTGCTGTCATGACATATCAGCTGTCAGCAGAGCCTGGCAAAACAGAGATCACATTGAATGTGACGATGACACTGTCGTCAAATCGTTCATCTCCAGTCCACGGTGGAGACTGCTCACATGAGACATTGTCTGACTTAAGTCAAAACTAAAAATAGTTTCCAGTAAGAACTGCTTTCATAAAGAGAACCGCATAATAATAATAATAATAATAATAATAATAATTGCTATTGTTGTTTTTAGCTGCAGTAGTAGCAGAAGTTTAGCTACATTTAATAAGTATGAGTATTATTATCCACTTTGGATTTTTGTTAGTAGTAGTAATAGTAGTATTATTAGTATTATTGTTTTGTTGTTGTTATTATTATTATTATTATTATTAGTAGTAGTAGTAGTAGTAGTATTGTTGTTGTTGCTGGTTCTGTTAAAAGTTTTTAAATGAATTTAAAATGATTTGAGCTAGAAAAGTGATACCATTAAGTTTTTAAACTGTATACAGTTTACACATTTTTTTCTATACTTGTCATGACACAGGGTCTTATCCAAAAGCTTTCAAATGACCCTCACTTCATTTCATGCCTTTAAGACCACCATTATACTGTCCTTGTTTAAAATTTCTTCTCTTTAAAATGTCTAAACTCTGTTCCATCTTCCAAGGTTTGTTCAGAAATTCAGACAGTTTAAGAAATGACGTGCAGTGGAGTCAAGCTCTGACTGCAAATATCCTCTTTTCTTCTGAAGGAAGGAAGCATCCTATTTGAACTTCAGGCATTTTAAACATATCTGCAAACGGTTTGCATTTCAGGAAACAATGTTTGATTTACTAACAATTATACAGTATAGCAGTGTCAGCACAAAGTTTTTAATGTATTAAACTTGTAATTATTGCCGGCTTGCAAGACAGTGTATCTCCATGGGGGTTTTTAATTTTAAATAAGGATTTTGGGATTTTCCCAGAAATGCTTTGAAGGCATTAAGTATATAATTTCACTGTGTCTGTCTTGATAAATAATACACTCTTTATTTGAAACGCCGTCATACAAACATCCACTTATCCAGACATCAAGGATGTGTCCCCAGTGATCCAGACTTAGCTGATGTTTTGGTCACATAGGTAACTGGTCCCGGAGGACAAACACACAAACAGTCATCAGTGCTGACTGAGGTTCATCTCCACATTTTTATTCTATTGTTCTTTTGTACTTTATTACTGTTTATTTTGCTTTCGTGGGCCAAAGTCAGTTTAAGGTTTAAAAGTGTCCAGAACGGATAAAGGAGAATAGCTCATAACTACCAGGTTGTGTCCTAGTTAGAGGTGTCACTGTAATCTCAAGGTCCATGGTTTGAATCCCACTCCTGTATTACAATCCTCAAGGAAAGTACTTAAAAGACCCCCCCCCACAAAAACACCCTGCTCTTGTACCAGGTTTTATTATTTCAGTGTGGCTCAACACATAAAAAATTTAAAATCACCCTCAGCTAATCGGCTGAATAAAAATAAACCAACCCGCTAAATTAAAAAAAAACCAAGGTTTTAGTTTCAAAGTGTTCTTGAATGTTGCTTGTGGTGACAATAGATATAATCTACAGCACAAATTGCAGCACAGCCCACTTTCCCAACACGTTACGTGAGAATAATCTGTGCCGCACTGACAGAATAGGCCCACGGTTCACTCTGTGGCAATTCCATTTAAATTGTCCACACGTGTGTTTTCCTTGAACAGACAGGAAAATTAAACTTCTGAGCAACTGTGAAATTTGTATTCCCTTGACAGAAAATTCATAATGCATATAATGTCACATCACGCTGCGAAAATAGTAGCACCACATGAAGTAATAGGGGTAGTTAGTTTCATAAGGAGACCTTCATAACGTTTCTTTGTTTCCACTTTAAATTGTTGTCCTCCGCTTCTGTTATTCAGCCTGAAAGAGGTGTATCTATAATGACCGAGTCAATCTGTCTTGTTTATAAAGCTTAACGTAATGTTTAAAACATACACATCTATTTATCTCTGCATCTGTTTGTTCCGTCTCTGTCTGTCTGTTCCTTATGCACAGGCTTGTTTTTCACGTCACAGTCTTGAAATTTGGCACAGAGGTGCTTCTCACTCTAAGCAGGGTTTTTGCATAGTCAAGGTCATTAAACTCCAGGAAGGTAATTTACTATGTTGAGAAGCTGACGTTGTGTCTTTGAAAAAAGGCTTGGAAAGGCACACATGGAGACGTCATGCAAGGCGTGGTTACATTATACAGCGTTTACATCAGGAACTAGAAACCAATTTAAGGTCTAATCTGCTCAAAATACCCACAACATGGTCCCAGGTGGAAAAGACAGAAGCCAGAAGTTGTTATCCTGTATGTAGGCATCTACACACTGAGCACAGCATGTGTGCATATACACATACAGGCCAATTCTGGGTAACTCAGCATAATAAAGTTTAGGTTAATTTTATCAGTGGTTATGTGTTGGGGTCATTTTGAAATGGCTTGGTTGATCTGGAAACAAAATGAGCGTTTTCTCAAAATAAAGGGAGTTAAACTAAGATCTGGATTTTTGGTTTATGGACAAATTTTCAATTAGGTTCTGGTACCAGGGTGCACGTATTTATGTGGTACCATCAAGTTTTATCACTTGCCAATGTGCGACACTGCTATGGTTGCCAGTCATCGTCACATATGGTACAGTAGTGACACTTGGAGACCAGTCTTAAGGCAGGTTGAGGAGATCCCTGAAAGAAACAACCTTTAAGGACAGAATTTCACTTAGCGATAATATTTAAGGTCATATTCAAAATTAAAAATGACATTTTCTTGGCCTCTGAAACCTTGAAATAGTGCATCTTTTGTCAATTTCCCCCCCGTTTTGTGGCTCACTGTGCTATTTTCTCTTTTCATGATAACGCTCTCCAAGAAATTCATATTGAATGTATTCATATTGAATATTAATATTCATGTAACCTTGTATCTGTTTTTTTTGATAATGATGTTTTACCAAAGTTCCCATGGCTGCTCCTATAAGGCATCAAGACACTTGTTATAGTGTACAAGACAGTCAGAGGATCATCACCCCAAACCTTACAAGACCTGATTAGTTCTTACATCCCAAAAGCAATCCTGTGCTATAATTTATCTCTGACCTCCTGCTTGTCCCAGACTTCTCAATCTTGACCCAATGTGTTGCAATGCAGTTGCTTGGAGATCGCTTGTGGACAGCAGTTTTAAAGTCTTAGCACAGGGTGTCAGTTCGATTCAGATAAAGACTTTGACTGGGCCACTCTAGGACACTAACTTTCTTTTTCTGAAGCCACTCCAAGGCAGTGTGGCCTTGTGTTTGGGATCACTGTCCTGTTAGAAAGTGAAATATAGCCACAGTTTTAAGTCTTTAGCAGACTGTGACAGGTTTTCCTCTGGTATTCACCTGTACTATGCACTGTCCATTATTCCTTCTATTTGTATAAGCTTTCCAGTCCCTGCTGATAAAAAACAACCCCATACCATGATGCTGCCACCTCCATGTTTCACTGCAGGGATGTTGCTACCTGGTTGATGTGCTAATGCTGCTTTGTATGAAGTTCAAAAGTTGGGTTTTTGGTTCATTTGACCCCACTCTTCTGCAAATTTTTGCCAGATCACTCAGGTGCTGTGTAGGTGAGCTTTGATGTGACTGTTTATAAGCAGTGGCTTCCTTCTTGCCACCCTGCCATACAGGCTGCATTGATGCAGAGTTCTGGAAGTAGGCCCCTGCTGCACATTCTCTCCCACTGCAGCCGCTGAACTCAGTAACTTTCAAAGGTGACGTTGCCTCAGAGTGGCATCTCTTCCCAGTTCCCTTTCTTGCCCGAGTGCTCAGTTGGAGGGATGGCTTGATGCAACCAGTGTCTGGATTATATAACACTTCTCCCATGTTTTCATGATGGAGTAGACTGGGCTCGCAGGGATGTTCAGGGCCTTTGATATTTTTGTACCCTCCTCCCTATCCGTGCTTTCTGACATCTTGATCTCTGACCTACTTCACAACTCCTTGGACTTCATAATTTCTCTGCTTCAGAGTTCATTACCTGACTGGAGGATCTCACAGATACAAATTTTATCTCAAAATCATTCTTGAAGTCATCATTTATTGTGATCAACTGTCATTGACCACCTGCATATATCAACTTACTGGGAGGCTCATTGAGGTCTATCTGTGCACCTAAAGGTTTGTCAGTATAAAATGCTTTGTCATACTCACTGTAAATGGCATAGATCTGTTTTTTCTTCTTTAAAAAATATTTTTGATGCAAAATTCATGCTGACTAATGAAAAAGTTTATTATGAATATTATTCTGAATCAAAATATCACAAGAAATATTATAACATAATTTGTTATGCAGTAAATTGTGTGATTTTTTTTCCTTTTTTTCAATTGAATACTTTTCCAAGACACTCTATATTTTTTTATTGTATCTATGCATTTGCTATTCATATGGCACTTGTATAGCTACCTACCTGAGTAGTTTGTGTTAACAAAATGGTGCTAAGAAAGAATACAGTTCTGATTTAATAACTGTCTTTGTATATTGAGTTGTATGTCACTTTGCAGAAAACCACGTGCCAAATGCATATGTGTAAATGTGAAAGCTGAATCAAGGTTCACTGAATGAGGAAATTCTCTACTCATGGTGTGTAAAATGGTACGAATGACCATGAGGATATCAGTAAGATTCAAAGCCCAGGGTTCCACAGCTACTGCTTAAATGCAGTGTGTCCAATAGCTGCGTAACACGGCCTTTTTAAAATTACTGCTGTACCAAAATCTCTGTTGTGCTATTGCAAATGAGATTCCAGGTAACCTAGATAAAATTCTTACACAAATATTTTATTTTTGACATCCAGGTGCTTTCCTTGAAATCTTGCTTTCATAGTTTTACATTGTGTTGTGTGGAGTTGCTGCTTATCTCTTTGTATCGGTGGAAAAAGTGTTAAATCCACCACAGAGAGGGTAGAATTTAAATGTATGTGCTGCGAGGCCCCAGGCCCTTTAATCTGAAGTTCATCCATTTTGAAATGCATGCAGCATAGCGCAGATTTATCTTTCCAGATATTAACTTATTGGTTCAGAGAAACACTATGAAAGAATATGCAATGCAGAGCTGACATTCTGCAGTCATGTCCTGACCAGCTGCCACTAATACTTGCTGATTTTATTATTTACTGAGGTTTCAAAGCTAATGCTTTAAAGTTAAAACAAGGTGTCCTGGACAAAAAAGGCAGGAACAGCCCAATGTCAGAATCCATACAGAGCACCATTCTAGATGACAGTTTGCATGGAACAGAAGCCCCGCTGTGCTCTTACCATCAGCACCACCCAGCAGCGTGACAAAGGCTGCGCTTTGGTTTTTTAATCAAGTCCTCTTTTTTTTGTCAACTATATCATTACTAAAACTTTAAATGCATTTTTACTCTGCACAAGAAAAAAAAAACTGACACGGATGTTTTCATCTAATGTAAAGCTGGCAGGCAATAATGTTGATAGCGTTGCAGCTCATTTGGGTGACAGTCTGCTGCCTACAAAGAGAGCTGGGGCTCCAGTGCCAGCAGTGCCAAGTGCAGCTGGGGCTGAGAGCACAAGGCTGGTCTAACCACACAACAATGACTCCTTGTGGCCGTTCCATCTTCTCTAGCTTTGCACCATTAACATTCCCCTAGTCATCTCCTCCAATTTGAACCTGGACTATAACTAGGCAAAAGTCCAGAAAGCTTCCTTTGAGTAGACCTTGCGAAGGGAGTCCAATTGGGGGGGGAAATTAATCATTTCCTGGACAAAAATATATTTCCAGAAATGAATTAAAATACCAGATTAAAAGGTGTGATTGTGCAAAGGTGACAACAACACATGCAAATGGCATGGTGGTGCCATGGATAAAGCATGTGCCTTACAGCTCCTTAGCTGTTTATTCAGCTGTAGTTTGGAATCCAGCTCAACGTGGAAAGAGCTTGCATGCTTTTCCCATGTTCCCAAGCCAGAGGCAGTAATAAACCACCTCCACGCTGCCCCTGACCAAGAATGTCCCACTAGTGCTCATTGACTTTGATTTGACTAAATGACACTTAGCTGCAAGAACAGAGTGTTTAGATGAGGTGCTCTCTGGACATTTTCATCAATTGGTTAATGGATTATCATATAGAAAGATAAAATACAAGATCACTGCCTTTATCTCTGTACAGCATGCAGACACCATGCTTTTAGTGGTGCTGTGTAGTTCTGACAAATTGATGGGGCTAGATTATCATGGATTGAGTATAAAAGCAGTTTGGATTGCTTAAATAAGCTAACTTACATGTTTATGCTTTACTTTTGAAGCTGTCATGGGTTTCGAATCACGTTTTCTGTTAAAGCGCCCTTGGGCACGTGTAGCCCAATGCAACCCTTGTCCACCACCTTGTGTGCTCACCAGTTCTTTTAACAGATGTGATACTTGTTTTAACTAAATTCATTTAATGTTACTGTTGTTGTATACAGCTATACCCTGATGTTCATGCTCCCAGTTTCTGAGTTCTTGGTACAAGTGCTATATATTAATACCTGTCTTGCTATATTTGTCAAGAAGTCCCGGCACAAAGAGCACGATAAGAGCAAAGCCGAAGTACATTGGAAAAACATCCAAAACTGGCACAAACACAAGTATGACGTAACGTGGCAATACAGTACAATACAGCAATACAGTGCAAAAGTCTTAGGCATGCAACTTGAATGTCTGTTGAGAAGTACAGGTAGATCTTATCTACCATCAGGGAGGTTTCCGATTGGTCCCAAATTCATTGTGCAGCCTGAGAATGACCTCAAACACCCAATCTCAGTCATACACAACTATCTTCAGCAAACAGAAGGAATCCTGCAACAGATGGTATGGTCTACACAGAGCCCTGATCTCAACATGATCAAGTCAGTCTGGGAGGACATGCAGAGACAGTCAAAGTCTGCAGAAGAATTGTGGCCAGTTCCTCAAAATGTTTGGAAGAACCTACCAACCTCTACCTTAAACTGCATGCAAGTTTTCATAAGAGAATTGATGGTGTTTTAAAGACAAAGGGTGGTCCCACCAAATATTGATTTGATTGAGGTTTTTTTTGTCTACTGCACTTTTTAGAAGGTTTATTGATCAATAAGTGTTCATGGTATTAGTTTTGGAACCATTTTCGCTTTGTAGCATTTTTCCCACAGGTGCCTAAGACTTTTGCACAGTACTGTACATTTTATTGTTTTTCAAGGCTCTGAAAAAAGTAATAATAAAGTAACGGCACATAGACATACAAACGCGTATTAATGACCTTATTAACTGTTTGGTAATGAGGAATTGGTGTTTAAGGTATTCTTTATCACTTGGAAATTGGTATTGTAGAGTGTTAGGGGTACCTTGGGGAAATTAATTGGGGTTTCTCAGATGAGCCTGGAATGAATTGTAATTGTTCTTATAAGAAATAATGAAAATAGCTTCCCGATATCCAAGTTTGTGGTATTCAAGCCATTTCTACGAACTAATTATACTCGGTCAGCTCCTTAGAGCAGCCTATAACCTTATGAGCATAGACTGAACTTCCGGGAAGGTTGAAAGGATTAAAGCATTTATTCAAAACTGTATTTGCTTTCACTTGGCTTAATTTATTGCCGATAAATTAAGAGGGAGCTTGTCTAGAGACTGGATAAAATAAGCACCAGGTGAGGCCAGATATACTTTCAAGATACTCTTTACGAGTAACATCCAGGATGCATGAAAAAAAGACAAGGACCGGTGGACTAGGGACAAATTGTATTTATCTCTGCCTTGTCATTTGTTCAAACTGTGATTTCTGGAGGATATTTAAAAGATTTAGTTCTAAGTTTCTTAATCCTTGCCATTTATGTTTATAGGGTTTCTTTGATGTTTTGCTTCACTTATTGAGCTTAGAAGCATTTTTTGTTCCATATGCCTTTTGTTCAATTGACCATTTGTTGCATGTGAGCATTTTATGTGTCACTGTGATGTACAAAAACAAAACCTTAAATTAATCTATCCATGGGCAGTCCCTGCCGTGTCACTCCCCAATCCTAGAATGCCCTTGTGTGCCACACCTGGACTGGCACATTGAAGGATTAAGTTGGTTCAGCTCTGGCATAACTCACTTCCCTGGGTATTTACCTCTAAAATTATCCACAAGGTCTTTAAACTCGACAATAACATATCAGCTACCTTTTCAGAAATGCATTTCTTTGCCTCACCCTCTTTCAATTCTGTGGCTTTATACATCAAAGTAAAACAAAAAAAACAATCATCTGGCCTTTACTAGGTCCTAAAGTTAGGTTAATCTAATCTCAAGTGACAAACAAAACATAACAGATTCCACTATGTCATTGTTTATTTAACAAATATAAGCCAACATGCAGAAGCCATGTATGAAAAACTAAGTATCCCTCATGGTTCTGTACCTTAGAGAACTACCTTTAGCAGTGGTTAGCTGAGTCAAAAAGATGTAGCAGCGGAAAGTTAAATAGTAGCACCAATAGTAGTAAAACTGTATTTTCATTAAAGTGGATGCATTTAGTATTTAAGTATTGTTAGTGCTGTCAGACAGGCAAATACAACAGAGAATGATGCTCCACTTGTAGTCAAGTGGAAAGGGAAAAACCTAAGTATACATCACCAAGCTTTAGTACCCTTATGTTGCTAATGTATCCAGTGCAGTGTGTCACGCGTAATTAACTTTTACGTTTTTATTTGCTCACATATAATAACTACTGGCTCCTGTGGTCGAACACACAAATGGCACTCATAGCAACTTGGGCGCCATAGTGGCATGTACAAAGCAATAATAAATTACATATCAAACATTATTACCTTTTAATCTTGAATTTTGTACGTGCGTGCGTGTGTATGTGTGTGCGAGTGAGCGATTGACTTAAAATAATGGACACTCAAACTGTAAGGCTACATACAATGGTGTATTTACAAGCATGTCTGGAAATGCAGACCTTTTAAATCTAAAACATTCAGTGAATCATATTATGATCTGAGGAATACAGCTTTTCAAATGTCATTGATCTGAAGTAGTTCTACATGGAGTACAGGGGCCATTTCCACCACAGTGCTGTGAGCCAGTAACTGAGAGAACAGTTATTCCTTCACACAGTGCACAGTGTTGTATAACTTTGACTATTTAAGCATCACAGTTTTGTGCTATTTCCTCACTTAGTTCTTTTTGTAGTTAGAATAATAAAGATCTTAAAAGTTTAAAATGAACCACAATTTAAAGTACTGTAGTCTGTATAAGGCTTCTTCAAAATGCTTTGCATACTCAATTTTTCACGATTTGCCTATTTCCTATAATTTTAAATGGGAAAAATAAATAAATAAATAAATAACACGCTCCCAGCCCATTGGAAAACACCTATATAACTACCAATCCATGACTTCAACAGGATAAACACTGTAAACACCAGTTACCTCATTAGAATTTGGTGTTTAAAGTGCATGGTGCACTTTGTACAGTGCAGCACATTTCACGTTAGTGACTGCTTACACACGGGGGATGACAGGGCACATGGTGGGGTTCAGTGTTATGAGATGCCGAACAAAGGGAATAAAGTCATCTGCCATAGTAACCTGCCCTGTTCACCTCTTTGTTCCACATAGCAACCATCATTTAAATAAATAGGTTTTTTGTTTTTTTGTTTCTTTTTTTTTTGTTAAAAAACAAAAAAAACAACTGGAAACAGTTGAAAACCCCCATGCGTGTCTGGCTTCACATACATTTGCAACAGTACATAACAGAGCTTTCTCCAATACACACAGTATTATTTTATTATAGTACACTGTACAGTACTGCACAGTATAAATTTGTAGATATTTTACTTTTGTTTTGATTTTTTAAATTATGGATAAGTTTTGGATAAAAATTTGTTATAGCAAAAGCTTCCATTCAAATACCGGCATAAAAGTATTAATTTACAAGAGCCTTCACGCCAAAAATTCAGACATAGTCCAAACACCGAGGGACTGCTTTACACTGTAGTGTAACTTTAGTGATAACTTGCCTAAACCAACCAGCTGGCTAGATCAGGAACCATTTCATTTATACTGCCAAACAAGATGGTCTTTGCTATTAAAAAGAGTTTTAAAAAGCTTATGAATACGTCAGAAGTGTCCAGGAATCTGAATTTTTTGCCTTATATAGAAAGCTTCTCTGAAAAGTATAATTCCTAAGGGATTTACAAATGAATATGAGATGCTCTCAATTAGTAGAGAGCCTTTCTGAGGGATTTTTTCACTCAATATCCCATGAAAATTAATTAAGTTTGAGAAAAGCTGGATCCCTAGCGCTTTAACATTTACCTGCTTCGGTGAGGAGCTGCATCACACCTTACATTGCAAGACAGGAAAGGAGAATTCTGTGTCCATATGATTAAAGGAACAACGTGATGACTTCATTAAACAAGTATTTAATCATTTAAGAGCTGAATAGTAATCTTTATTTTAAAATAAAGATATGGCTCTTCTAATGGCCTTTCTATTTGCAAGAGAACAGTAACATTATAAGACACATGGAAAAAAAACTGAGACAGAAGACATTTTGTTATATTTATATAGTTATATTTATCTATATTATTTCTATATCTATATCATATTTGCTAGTTATTCATCTGGTTATGTTTTGTCTAATGTATTACATATTAAGAGAAACAATATGAAAAATATTTAGTTGTTAGAATTATTAACAAATATTATGAGCAGCAGTGTTACTCAATATTACTATAAATGATGTCATTACTCCTAGTAGCAGTAGCAGTATGTAAAAAATAATAATTGTGCTCCCTATCAATTGTTTATGCAGCTAGATGTGTATTGTGTGGTGCCAAAAATTGTGGTATCTCCATCTGCTGGAGAAATGTGCTTTGTTTGTACATCATTTTGGAGAAATGTGCAAAATCAATACATGTACTAATAACTGCTTGTTGATCTGGATGTATCCAATATCCAAAACAAACCGCTGCCACGTAAACTACTTCAAACAAAATAAAATCAATCACTACCGGACATGGCTTTATTAAAAAGCCTTTCACACATTGTTAGTCACTGTTACTTATCCTCTTACTATGATGTTTGTGTGAGATGAGGTCCGTGTAATAATGCGCCTTCTTCTTTCAAAAAGTAAAAATGTATAATGTAATATAATACAATACAAATAAAAGAAACAAACATATATGTGCATATATGTTTGTTTTATATTATAATAATGAACTATATACATTATACACACACACACACTTATATAACTTATAATTTATATGACTTTGGGCTGTGACCACTAAGCTGGACGAGGGACGCCATCAGGTCCCAGGTGTGACAACATCAGTCTTAGTGTAGAAGAGCACAGTCCTAGAATTTTTATACATATTTTATATTATACATACGTATGTTCTAGCTGTGGACCCGTTTCCTAAACGGTTTGTTTGCATACCGAGTAGATGTTTTGCACACAGCGTCCCAGGCATTTATTTAGTTACAATTACCGTTAATAAACAGCGCAGGTCCCTCGAACCACAGATGTCAGGGGGAAATGATCTAGACATGTGCAAGAGTCAAGAACAATAATGATTTTCTGCAAATGTGAAATTTTTTCCATTGGTAGGTTTGCATTCTTTACGTGTCTTTGTTGAGCAGCGCTATGCTTAAGTTAATGAGATTTCTGAAAAGATTAGCAGTGAGCATGAACATAATAGCCCAGGGCCTCTCCAGTAAACTATGGCAAATTCTTCATTATTTTACAGACTACTCATCCATACTCCATTGTTCTGACCCTAGTGTGCCAATTAAAATTGTTAATAAATTCAAAATTCCTTCTGCCAACAAGTCTTCAGCATGCACTGCATGTGTGATGCTACACCTGTAGCACCAGTGAGGGCTTTTCTGTGCCTTGACTTGTCCAGCATCGTGTACCTGTAAGCCTTTCTCTAAACCACGTGCCAGAAACGGGTCAGTTTCTTAAAATGCGTTATTTAATGTAATATATCACAAGGTAAGAAACACGTACCTAAACCATCAAGAAAATTCTTCACATAAGGGTAAATATAGGTACATTTTCAGGTTTTTTTTATGCACGAATGCTCTATATTTTCAGCTCTATCAGTTCTGTACTGACAGGCACGTTTCATAGCTTTGTGCTTGGGAGGAATGAGTGCTTAAATAGAACATCATATGTCACCCAGCAGCTTCATGCGGTGTCATACGAGAATAGCGTGAAACTTGTGTGCACCGACACATCACATGCGAAAGAGCCTCTTCGGTGGCTCACGCAGATTGTCAACGCAGACAAACCGAACGCGGCTGGAATGCGTTGCGGCTCAGGAATTTCTCCCTAAATGGGGACAGCCATGATAAGTGAACACTCGTGTAATAGATGCCTTCAGAAGATTTAAACAAACATAAATCAAAGCTGCAAAACAGTTTGATAACCACATACACAAAAGAGCCGCCCGAAATCTTTGTTCTCTTTTTTTCTCTTTATTTAGACGGGAAATCCTGGAAACAGGTTTTAACTACAGCCACGTCTTCGCCTTGATATCTCAATGATAGAAATTCGGCAGCCAGGCAGTGATTTCTGTTACAGCTCTAGGGGCCAATATCCAGGAGGAAAGCACAGAAACTGCACACATTTTTAAAAAAGCAATAGTCATCATGAAAACAACATCTGCCGGCTTTGCATTGCATGACGGGTTTGGGAGGGCTGATGGCCGCGTGTGTCATCGTGCTTCGGAAGGAGACGGTGGACTGACTCAGCTCAAAGGGAAGAAACCAGAAAACGGTCCCATTAATTCAGTCATTCCCGTCACCAAAACGCGCAGCTTCCAGCGAGGACATTCACAAAAAATGAGTTCAGGTTCAGTTTAATGTGTAAGGCAGGCGAACTGATAAATGAGCCGCGTGAATGCACTAAGTTCTGCATCCTTTATCATTTCCGGAGCAAAAACACACCGAAGAAGTCTGTGATGTATAACGGTGCCCCGACTGCAAATAGTTGATGTTCAGACGTGTAACGCAAGGTTTGGAGAAGAAGCCGGACACCTGTACAGGTCTTGCACATTTTTCCTAATGTACTAAGAAACTGCATATATACACAGGTATACCACTGAATTCAAAGGTGAAGGATTACAACATTTACCTAAGTGATCACATAGTTTTATCTAAGAACCATAAGGTTACTAAAGGTCATGAAAGCTCATTAAAAGTCATGTTGAAGAAACTGTTGAAAAAATGTCGCTCCCATAAACGTGTGTTCTATTAACTGTGTACAAGTAGCTTGAGCGCTGTGTGTGTGTGTGTGTGTGTGTGTGTGTGTGTGTGTGTGTGTGTGTTGTCTCATTCTGTCTGGGCTTATAAATATTGTAAACAGCCCACACTTCACAAGCACTTGAAGCTCCTTTGTGTGACAAATACTGGTGCAAAAACATGACATTTAACACCAAATACATATTAAAGGCATACATTTTAATCCCTTGTATTGTTTGGAGATATTATTCTGTCATGTGCATTAACTGCAAATGTGACAGATGGCAGCACTTCACACAGTTGTATCTTCATGAAGGAATTGGTTTCAGGAATGAGATTTTCATATTTTACCATCTATCCCATAGTGGGATGTCAATGTATATTGAACCATCTAATTTTAAATCAAACTTGGTACCTCTTGAATGAAGCACAACTTATACATTGTTGTGAACCTCTCGACCTACCACTTTTAACCTGTGCTTCCTACATAGGCAGATTAGAATACTTGAGGTCAACTTGCTGTTTCAGGATCCAAAGTCAGAAATGACCTTATAATATATCTCTAACTTCCAGGAAACCACTTTCAACTTGTTATCCCTTTGTGGACAGATTAACACACTAGGAGTCAGTTCTCTATTTTCTATCCCTTATCAAAGTCTGCAATAACCCTAAACAGGACAAAGGTGGGGACCCTATACAAAAAAGGGGGAAACAGCACGGCGTGCTGCACTCGGCCGAGTGCTCCAGGTTATACACTTAATGGAAATCTTAATAAAAAGTAATCGAGGCAGTGCTTTACAGAAGAAAAAGAGAACTTTAACAATAAAAGGAGGTTCCTGGAGGGTCTGAACAGTGAAGGTACGTGTTGCTCACTACAAGATGACTCAAGCCTGTGGTTTTCCACCAGGCAAATCTCTGAGATGTGGGTGCATTTGTTTCCACGGCACCGAGAGCACACACACCACTGGTCCCCTCCAGGCTACGTGCAGGGTACATAATCTTGAGAACACATTTTGTTGTAAATATGGGCATTGGTTCCAGGTTACATCAGCAATACATAGCTGTTACAGTTGCCTCTAGTTGTCTCAAGATTTCAGTCCTGCCTGTGGGCTCCTCTGCCCCTGCATCCTCCTTGTTGACCCTCCGAGTGGCTCCTTCCTGCTTTTCATCTGCTGCATTGATGGTCTGGACAGCCCGTTCGAGAACCTAAAGTTTTAGCCTCCAGGTTCTCTTTCAGACCATACTTTCATTTGATTCTACCCTGCAGCTGTCAGTAAAGACTGCCCAGTCCATGAATAGGACTTCACTGCCCACCATCCAGACCATCTTCAACAAGCCAGCCATCCTCACCAAGGACCTCTTTCACCCCCTCCACCAACACCCTCCCTATCTGCACATCACTCGTAACTGCACTGATCTTTTTATTCATACTTTATTTACTATCTTTACTATTTACTATCTTTATTTACTACCTATTTATTTATCTTTTTTTATTTTCCATTTCTGTTTGCCTGTCCATCTGAACTACATACAGTAATATGTAGTGCTATACTGTATTGGTAAATATGGTGCTATATAGTGCTGCACTGTACCGGTAAATATGGTAATATATACTGCTGTGCTGTATAGGTAAATATGGTGCTATATAGTGCTGTGCTAAATAGGTAAACATGGTAATATACAGTGCAGTGTTAAATGTATGAATATAGTAATATTTGGTGCCCTTCTACATGGGTGAATACGGTAAAGATATAACTTATCACTAAGTACCAGAAAGCTGTATGTGTGCCTGGCTGTTAGTGAAAGTGTTCTATTTGTTTTAATTATGTCACAAATGCCTTTAAATGCTACCACAAAAGTGTGGACAGAGTGTTACTTCCTACTTTTTTCAGCGTTCAAAAGAGAAACTTGAGGATTTTTGTTCAGGGACTTTGGCTTGGGCTGGAATGCATTACAGTTTTCCCCATGAGAAATGATGTCTCGATGTACGTGGAATTTCCACGAACCAATTAGGTGCGCTGTACTGTCAGAAGTATAACTTATTTTGCTAAAAAGCGCTTTAAGAGCGACTGAAGCGAAATGAGTTTTGAGATTTTTGTCATGCCTTTTCACCTGCCGCTAACACGGGATGTCATATGTTACTTAAGAGGAACACGGCTGTCATCTGTACCCGCTGTAAAAATGAAAGCATTGCGGGGGCGGCAGCTGTTCCTGACCCACACTGTGGTATAGTTTAACTTGCCCTGCTGTTCCTTTGCTCAACCTGCTTTTCATAAGTCAACGGCCTGAACCAGTCACAAGCCAGAGAATTACGTTCTTTGCCAGAGAACTGTTGCTTGCAACGGTCCCATCCAGCACTGAGTCCTGCGACGGCCGCATAAGTTTGATAACATCAACGTTTAGACTCTCTTTATCTCCTTGTGTTCTGCTGCACAAGTTAACACTATCCAAAGGCAGTGGTTTTGCTGTAGAAATCATATCCATCCTTTTGGTCTAAATAAACAATGAAGAAAATTTTAAAAATCATTTTGACCTTTTTAGGGTAAAGGAAAAAAAAGGTTCAAGGTCGTTCTCATCTGCATTCCAACCTGCGTATTCTTTCGGTCCTCATCTGGGTGCCACCAGTAGCATAACAACATTTAGCGAGCCAACAAAAAGTCAAGGCAACGTTCCTTCTGCGTTTAATTTTATGCTGTGTTGTTTACTGAGTGAACCCACGCTCAAAACACCCAAGATTAACTTAAGCACATTATTCCTGTGTTTAGGCTTGTGCTGTGTACTTAGTCCAGCATCGACCCCTCCGTTGGTGGCACTGTTCCCTTGCCCGTCTTTCATAAGGGATCTGACACATCTGTGAGGAGATGTGTTTCATTTTGCCCGTGGTGGTCTGTGACTTGCCAATCCTTGGTCGTCTCTGCAAGAAAGAATAGTCTCTGAGGAAAGAAGAATTACAGCAGATGTCATCCTCATGGTTGGCCGCTGCTCGTCTCTGCTATAGGCCCAGTGTGATAACTTTTTGAAGCATTCCTAGCCAGTCCTCAGATGCTGTTCACAGCAGTGTATTGCAGCACTGTGTGGGGGCCTTAACCCTTAAAAAAAACCCGCCACTCTCAAAATACACTTACTCTTCAATTTTTTTTTTTTTTTTGAAGCTCTTTGTTCTTGCCACTCACATACTGTACTGGTTTCATTTCAGAAAGGTGCATATAAAGCATTCTGATGACACATGGGACTGAGCAACAACAGTTCAAGTTTACCTTCCAGCAGTATAATACATGGTAAAAATCGACCTTAACTTGACATTGCATAAGAAGGGAGTCAAGACAAGTCCTGGTCTGGTTGTCCCGTTTGAAACGGTCACAGTAAGTATACAATGTCAGGCTAGAAATTCTATGCTTGCTACTAAAAATAGGTTTAGATGGAACAACTGTGGGAATGCAAGGTAAGATCAGATCCCTGCCCTACACTTCAGAGCTAATCTCTCGTGTATCTTGACTTCTGAGGAATCAAGCCGCAGGTAACTGCCAAGGATGGATAATCATGGCAAAGCCTGACAGAGTTAGCTTGAAGAGGGGGAAAATCTCCTTGTTATTCATTACAGTAATCCGTGGTGCGGGAACGCGATCGCGGCTGTGTCGTTCCACTCCCCGGTGCGTTCCTCCTTCCCAGGTTTCTCCATTTGTCTCCAGGGTTCCTGTTTGTGCAGAACTGCAGAAGTTACATTTGCACCATTAATTCTGAGGAAAGGATTTCTGGGTCACTTTGAATGTTGGCTGGAAGTTCATGCTGACGCTGCAGGATGGCAGCTGATGGATATTCAGAGCGCACTACAACTTAACCATTTACGAAGCAAGAAATGGGGGGAAAAAAGTGTTTATTTTTCCCATGTCTTTGAAGGTGACAAATATGTCTCCTTGGATGCTTTGTGGAAAGGTGAATGTACCTGTGTTAGTCTACAAAAACATAATTTCCCCCCCTCCCAAATGTGTTCTGGCCTGCAACCTCTCTGCCTGTTTGTGTATGTTTTCGAGTAAACCTAAAATATAAAAGGATTCGATAATATTTTGTTTGAGGAAATGTGAAAATATATGCACGTGTGAACACTTTCCGCTGTAATCCTCAGTGAAACAGCAGAGCACAAGTCCTGCACTCATAAATAAGTGTCTTTTTTCTCTGTTTTAACCTTTGAGGCGATTTTCTTTAACACAGCAGGTTAGTGTGCAGTACCGCTGTATACGTGGTGCCTAAATTAATGACAGTACGTTCTGAGATTTTTCCAGAAACATTTTAGACAGATTATTTCATTGTATAAGTTTGCTTTTTTTTCCCAACGTTTGCGACGAGTCTTAACCTCCGTTGTTGCTTTATCGCTGTCCCGCTGAAAGTGCATTTTATTAACCGTCGTTCCTTTGTTTAGAATACACAATACATTCGATATTTTGTTTTTGAATTTCTTCCTTTTTTTTTTTTTGATACATCCGAAAAAAAAATTCAACAAAGCACTTATTGTCTAGTTGAAGCTGTTTGAAGTCAGTGTTTAAAGGAGAGGCAGGAAGCAGAAGAAAGAGCTATAAGTAAATGGCTGGTTTAATTTAGGAGTAAAACCATTTACCAAACACTTTTCGTTCAATTATCAAGAAACTCTTTTAATTGCGTCGTATGCAAATGTGAGATATCTTGCTAATTAAAAATGGGAGTTTCGCTTTTTTTTTTCTTCGCTGCACTTCTAAAGGGTTGTCTGAGAGAGCGCATCTCGCTGAAAGCAAGGTTTACAACGCAGCCTTTTAAAGCTCCCTGAAAGCCTTTTTTCTCTGGGTATCACCAGAAGCCTTTTCTACCGAGATTTTTTTTTTTTTTTTACTGTTCTTTTCACCTAAGTGAAACTGGAGAGATGAGATGTGCTCTCGCTGGGTGATGCCCTGCTCAGCACTGTGTTTCCTGATGAGAAACTCAGACGGAGGGGTTCGCAGAGTGAGGTCTTGCGGAATAACGTCCGTCACCGTTATGTCAAACACGACGGCTATTTATGCAGACGGTTAAAACATTAATGGTTTGCGACCGTATCCAGTGCATTTAATTATGATCACTTTATTTCACATCACACGGCACAGCACGTGAGCATGTTATGCTGTCACGTCGTACATTAAGCCGGCCAGGTGTTGCTTCACGTTTGTTGGTAAAATATGACTGTAAGAATTTTTTTGTTTTTTTTTTTGTTTGTTCTGGTATGTAACAGTATAATTTCAATCGGAGCAAAACAAGTGTTTTAAAAATTCCGGCAAACCACATATTCTGTATTCAGCTGTAAAATCAATGCAACAATATGTGTACTTTCCAGACGAGGCCTCTGGAATATTAACGCTGCCTGAAGGATGGATGGGTGGATGGTTGGATGGATGGAAGGAAGAGGTGTAGTGACCGATCAGTCTACCTGTCTCTTTGTCTCGCAGAAAATTAATGCAAATGGTGACATTTCACGATAATAATCATAATAAACTATGACGGTAAGATGTTGATATGCTTATGCTTAGGGAGTCAGTGTGCCAGCTTTCACCTGGAGCTCAAAATCGGTCAACCAGCAGCAATCTTCATCTGCGCCACAGTCCTTTCTCCTGGCCTCCACACAAAACATTCTACAAATTAGCTCCTGTAGCTATTTTTCCACGTCACTTTGGTGTTTAGCACATTTAGCGATAAAAGAATTACAAAAGAGATTACAGTTCATAAAATAAATACGTATTTCAAAATTATTTGATCATATTTCTAGATTGCATAATGGGGACTTCATCCACAACCCCAAGGCGCTCACAGTCACACACTGCAGCGGTGGCAATTTTGCAGTGGTGCTTGGGTAATAATGGCCTCATAATAAGAACAATCGATTAAGTTTAGTTGTAACAGCTGTAGGTACGATTCCTCAATATAATGGCCTAAGAATAATCATAATGTCTAAGCATATTTGTTGCAGCCATCTGTGGACCATGTTCTTAATGGCTGGTTGACATGGGTGGTGTTTTCTGCACACCGTCGGTCACGGTGACACTGGGGGCCATGGAATAACACAGCTGGGGGGGGGGGTGAAGGAAGAAGCACGGCATACGCTGCAAGCAGTGCGGTGGTGGGCAGGTTTCGACATTTGTAGCACCACTTTTACACTCCTGGCAGGAGATCATATTTAACCCTGTCCAGGCTGTGCTGAAGTCAGCAGTACAGGTAAAGGTAACCTAGTCGTTCTTACTCCTCTTACTTCAAAACAAAGTGATATGTATTCATGGACTGAAAGTCACCCAGGCTGTTTCAACTCACTTGGTGTTCCTTGTAAGATTCTGTTAACACACACAGCTCATAAGATAGACACATGTGCATGTGTGTGTTTGTTGCAAAAAAACATATACAGACATACATATACATGCATATATGTATGAATGTATGTATACATATACGTGTGTGTGTGTGTGTGTGTATTCAGATAGAGGATTATTTGTATCAATTTTATGATACAAAGTCTATGTTTTCCATAATAATATCTGGTCAATTATAATTATTATAGACTTAATTTTCATAATTTTATTATTTTAAAACTCTTTTTCATAATAATATTTAATTACTTCTATTTATTTTGTTTACACCCCATCCAGAGGGATACAATAATTTGAATAATTACAAAAATAATTAGGATGTATTAGACAAGACCCTCTGCTTCCAGGATAGCCTCCGGATCGCCACGACCCGCCTCAGGATAAGCTGTTAATAATGGTGGCCTTATTGTTCATCCAAAATGCTCATTGTACTTAAGTGAACAGGAGTAGAAACAAGTAAAATACTACAGTTGTCAAATGAATCCTGAATTATTTAGGGCACAGTGTAATATGTTTGAACAGATGTCTTATCACCATCATTTGAGTTCTCTTTTTGAAATTGTGCTCCCTTTCCCAGGTAGTGGCAATGGCCTTTACATATTTGTACTTGTAATGTTATTTTTTTACTGTTTTTTAAAAAATTATCTTTTGTTTGCACCAAACAGCAACACAGGCTCCCAGAAACATAAAGATTAAAGCAACCAACGCAGAGAAATAACGGCTCCATATACAGCAGTTTGTCCGTAGTCCCTGAGTTATATAGATCAAATTTTAGTTTACCCAACAGAAGTCAGCAGATATTATTATTATTATTATTATTATTATTATTATTAAAAATTTTGCAGACTGACACAGGTCCTTATAAAACTGATGTGCAATTTTAAACAGGATGGAAGACTTCCGTCAATATTAAACAGACTTTTTAGTGTCCTTTTGGCATTATATTTAACTCCTCCTCACCGTAACTATAATGTGGCATCATGGGTGATAAATATAACTGGAAAGTCAGTTTTACTGTAAAATAATAGTAACCCCAGTCATGCGGTCTGTCGAGTTGTAATTATTTTTATTATTATTTTCGGTATCATTAAGATGGAGCCCGTGCCCTAAAGCCGTAGTGTATCAGAGCAAAATTTCTGCTCATTAATAGTAATGGCTTTGACCTTTTCTCACCGAGTTATCATTACAATATTGCTGTACTAAACATGCAAATGAGTAAGGTAGAAAGTGATGTTAAAACACTTTTGATCTTTATAATGAAATGCTTTTAAGATTGGTTCAAAGTTCTATCAAAGTGATTAATTCTCAGCAAGAACTGTGGCCATTTCACTGTCTAATTCAATCTCCAATTAAAAAAAACCCCAATAATTTTCACACAGTTTTATTCAATGAAAAAATCAATGGCAGATGATGATGGTTATTATTATCTGAGCCACTCAAGCATTATAACACTATTATTTCACAATAATCTCGTTTACTGCAGATTTCCAGGCCAAGAATTGTCTACTAGATCGTACGTTTTATTACATTTATATTTTGCCTTTATTCAGTTACCTCTTGCGTTTCCACTAAGTAACTTCCGATATTAGTCTGCTTACGACAGTTTTCCCATTTATTCACCTAGCTAATTTTTGCTGGAGTAATTCGGGGGGAAGTATCCTGCTCAAAGGTACAACGGCGGGATATAAGATTCCAACCTAGATACCTGCAGTATATGGCAGTATCACTGACCACTCTTTACAGTGTCACAGGTGAACCTTGTGGCTGAGGAACGCAAACTTTCCTCCTATTTAAATTAAATTAGTTTGCACGCAGGTGTTTAGAACCAAATTATGCTTTTCAGACTATTCTTCTGCTGTCAAGCTCTGCATTCCTTTCAGCAGAACATCAGTAGAGACGTGTCGTTTCTTTAGAGGCTTTATGGCTTATTGAGCCATGCTGAGGTGTTCAAATGAAAAACTCTTTCTTGAGTACTTTCATTAAATGTTATTCTAACTGCCTTGAAGTTGGAATTAAAGGTGTAAAAATGTTCCATTATTTCTAATTTGCCTTGTAGTAAAACCGAAGCGTAAAGATATAAAAGTCTATACGTGTGTATAATAAATCCCTTTCCTACCCCTGTGGGAAGTATGTGCATATATAATAACAATAATAATAACAATAATAATAATAATAATACAATGATGCCTGTATTGTTAATCTAAAATGTATCATATAAAACAGAAATATAAAACAGAAACAGTTCTCTCTTTATTACTGAGACTGAGAATGTTAAGGTACTGTATTTGACGCTGCTGTAAAAATGCAAATAATACATATACATTTGTAAATGTACATATATTCATATATAACATAGCATATAACATTTTACTGTATATGTATGTATATGTACCTATCTACAAATGTAACATATATAACATTTCACATATATACATATTTACCATAGAATATAACATTTTTCATATATATGTAAATATATATGAAATGTTGTATGTGTATGAAATATATGCACATTATTTCTCTATCCATAAACAGAAATAAAAAGTTAAATTAATATTATTATTATTATTATTATTATTATAACATTACCTCATTTTTGCTACTACTCTGTATTGGATAGTTACATTTAGTCATTTCACTGACTACAACAGTTTACAGTGTCAAGATGCTTATACTTATTTACCTTTTTGTACATCTGGTTATTTATTGTCTTAACGAAAAGTGTCAGATACAGTATTTCATCTTGGCTTAGTTTTTACTTCAGTAATAGATATGTAGTATTAAGTGTTCTGGTAACAGCAGGATTGTTCTTTCATTCTGACTTGATGATTTCAAGTTTAAATCCTGGACTTGGTTAAATCCTGTTTTTCCACCCTTGCGGAAGGCACTTAGATCAAACTGTTCCTCTAAATTCATAGAAATATAAATCAGTTCTGTGTGCGCAATTCTTTAGTACTGTAGGTCCCCGGAGAGCAGCTATGCATCAGCTATTGATTTTGTGCTGGGAACTTGCAACACAAACATTTTTGTTTGTTCTGAACTGTTTTCTCAGAGATTTATCCAACATTAAAAAGGAAACGCGGCTACTAGCGTTATGCCAGAATCAGAGCCTTGTCAGTGTTTTCTATATTCTCAAGTTATGTTACGCTACGTGTTGCGCTAAGTATATCTTCAGGACAGAGAGAATTCTTTGAAAATTAATGATCAGAACAGTTTCTGGTTTTATTTGCTGGGTTCCTCTTCAGTTACATCCAAACAGATTCATTAAATTCATTTTGAATACATTATGTTACATTTCAGATTAATTTTCAAGGAGGCACGATTATAGTTTATAGTTTGTTACGACTACGACTTGATTAGTATTTTGAACAAGATTTTATGCAAGATTACTCACAATTACATAAGTTCTTAACTGAAATGTATTTTTTTATTGTAAAATATATTTTATATAATAAATGTATATTGTTTTTTTTTTTAAATATAGGTAGCATTTTTAAGTTGTAGAGCTTTTTAATAGGAAATTCAGAGTGTTTACATTAAGCCTCATTAGTTTCTCTGTTTTTTAAATCTATTTATTTAAAAGTTATAACACTTAACCTGGCGCTGTTTCCATTAGCAGTTTAACTTTAATGCCGGTCCTGTGTGAATCCATCACAGTCGTCTTACCGTGCTATCTTGCCAGCTTCTCACTATATGTATAGATTCCACACACACACTCAGGTATCTGAGTGTAATTGTTTCATAGAAATGACTTTAATATTGCGATTTTGAATATCGAGAAGATATTTCCTTTATTTCTTGGGGAATATTCATGTGGAAAATTATGATTCCTTCTAGGTCTATCTGAGCAACCCCAGTTAATTTCCCCAAAATATCCCTAACAGTCTAAAACGCTTGTTTCAGCATGATAAAAAACTGTAAACACAAACTACATAATTAATATTGATTTGTGTGTTTATGTGTAGCTACTTTTTCAGTTTGCATCATACATTATGATCCAATCCAGTACCACTGTACAAAGAAGGTCATTTTGGTTCCTTCACCGTAACTTGAAAACATTTGAGGATCTTTGCCATATCAGTCTGTAAAGTACAACTTCACTCATACATTCCTTCTTCATTACTGAGCCGAAACGTTATCTACAACTTCTATGTTCCAACACCAGCTCTAAAATTTGTTGTTCTAGTTTTCTTTCATTTAGGTGTTTTGACTTGATTCACTGGTGGAAATTTCTTTTTCTCATAGTCTGATACATTCAGTTTGTTCGCGTGGAAAAAATGCTGTTGATAAATAAATTAATTAATAATTATCTATAAACTATAAACATTTTAGAAACTATAAACAAAGATACAGTAAGAAGGTTCCTTTTGAGAGCAGCTCTGAGTGGAGAGACTAAAAAACAGCATTATGCACACAAATAAAATGTATTAAGTGCAGCCTTCCGAGGTTGGGTTTACTGGGAGCCATTCATGGAGCCAGGCCTAGTGGTGGTATTTGCTGACAAGGGTCTTGTGTCCAGGCAGCCTACATAACCCAGTCTGGCACAACCTGAAACGGCGATGTGGAGCCATCTTATGACGTCACCATCTGTAAAGGCTGGGATTCAGTTGCAATGTCCTTTAACTGGCAAATATGAGTGGGCATGGACCCATCAGTCCTGGGTCCTAAAAATGGCTCTCGGAATGTCGAACATCTCCACTCTGGTAGGAAAGGAGTTGGAGCTGATGCAAATGGTGAAAAAGCACCAACAAGATGTAGCTGGTTTCACCCCTATGCACAGTGCTCTGAAATTAAAATCTTAATTGACTTTCAGCCCCCCATAGTTGCAACCCCTGCACCAGAGCACCAGAAGTCAAGCAAGCTATTAAGCTAAAGAATGATGCTTTCCAGATGAGGGAGGACTCTCTTGATTTTGATCTTAGATTGTTATTTGCTGAGGTGCAGTCAGTCAAGATGGCCCCTCCAAAGTTTCTGAAGCAAAACTTTAGGTATTGGAAGATTTTGGAGATTCCATGGAGGAAAAAAAGTCATATGGTTTCAAAATTGTTCTAGAAAGCTGTTTGGTCAACTTCTGAGGGGAAAGCATGACTCTACCTTGGGCTGTGCTCACAAGGATGGGGAAAGTGCTGAGATTGAGTGTTGGGAGAAACACTTTGAGGAACTCCCCAACCTAGTGTACATCCCACCCAACCAGAAGGCAGCTGACAGTGTAAAAAGAGGAAGCCTCATGAAACTCTTCAGTGTTGCATTTAAGGCAGGTAAGGTACCTCTGCATTTGCAAACTGAGGTGCTCTTCATATTTGAGCAGGTATGAGAATATTCCAGACAAATCTGCATGTGTTTTGTTGATGCAGACAAGGTACGTGACCCTGTCTGTCAGTATAGGCTATTGGAGGCCATTGTCCTCTTCTGGAAAAGAATCGGTGGCCTAAGGGAAACATTAAACTGAAAGGCCAATTGGTACAGTGTCAGCAGTTTTCCAGGTAGGTCCTGGAATTCACATATTCAGGTATTAATATGTGATCTTGAACAGCAGGTAAGCCTTTAAACAAAGCTCATGGTCTACCTATGGTCATAAGCATTAGGTAATGAAACAGACTGCAGAAACTGCTGAAATGCGGTTTCTCTGCAGGGTCACTTTGGTCACTCTCTGTAAAAGGTGAGGAAAATGTCAGTCTAGGAGAACCTTGAAGTGCAATCAGTGCTCCTGAAGATCAAGAGCAGTCAGCTGAGGTGATCTGGGCATGCAGTAAAAATGACCCCCACCCACTTTGGCTTTCAAAGGACTTATACTCCACACTGGGAGGAGATCCCAGGGTAGACCCAAGACATGCAGGGGAGATTCTCCGCTAGTCTAGGAGCCGGGATTCCTCAGGAAGAGCTGAAATGTATTGCTGAGCTAAGGCTTCGATCAGCATGCTACTGCCACAACCATCTCTAAGACAAGCAGGAGGAAACGTGAAGTAAGCAGTAAAAAAGGAATTATTAATACAGTATCACAAGAATCCAGAATCAGAAGAGTCAGTAGGTGAACTATAATTCAGACAAAAATGTTTAATATGTTCAGAAGATAGTTTGGTATTGCAGTCCCACAGGATTTTGGAAGGTTTCCTTTGCAGGAATCGGTTTTTTTAATTGTGGGATTGCAAATAACTGGTAAAGTGTGTCACTAAAACATATCGTTGTGCGGCAGAGGGCAGCATGGCGGGCCTGCTGCCTCGGAGTGTCTGGGCTGTTTGGGTGTGGGTTTAAATCCAGCCCACTCTGTGGGGAGTTTCCATGTTCTTCCTGTGTGTGTTTGCTGTGGGTGCTCTGGTTTCCTCTCACAGTCTAAAGACAGGGTTTAGGTTAACTGGTCGCTCTAAGTTGCCTGTAGTGTGTGCATTTGCATGTGTGACCACGCTACAGTGGACTGGCGCCCCAGCCCGGGTGTGTTGTTCTTTGCCTAGTGCTTAGCAGTTCTGAGATAAGCTGCAAACCATCATGACCTTGACCAGGACAAGTGGTTGATGAAAATGTGAGATTGAACTTATGTGGAGTTTGAGTATCGTATGCTTACCAGCAGTGTATGTGGTTGTACTCTTGTACGTCATCTTGTGATCACGACTGGGAACGGGAAATCGGAAGTAGTAGGGAATTGTCCATAAACCCTACCAGGCCACAATCAAAAACATCTAAATAATACAGCTTAATTCCATCATAACCACAGTTAAGGTGTGTAAAGAAAATCACATAAAGCAGTATTGAACTAAAAATTCACTGTAGGACTTTTTATGTTATTTCCTTTAACAGCTCACAATGCAGTGCAGTGTCACAGAGTCCTTCTATGAGGAAAATATGGAGTGAAAGGCAGGGAACACACAAATAGAATGCCTATTTATTTTAATTAAATAATGAGCAACATCAAAGTTAAGTCTACATTAAAATGACTGGAAATTTAAAAAAAAAACTTAACCTGCTGAGCTTTGTATTTATTTTTTGTTGTGTTACTTTATATTTTACTTTTTGCTTCAAGGAAAAATTCCTCACAAAATGTCCAAGTCATATGTCCATGACTGAGTGTGGTTCAAATCAGGCGTACCTGCAATTTTATACTTTGTCTGTACAGTATAAGTATAATTTGTAATCAAAATACAATTTTCAAGGAGTCTGAGTTCTCCTCCAAAGCACTGTACACTCACGGCCACTTTATTAGGAACACTTATACACCTGCTCAGTCGCATAATCAGGTGGGAGCAGTGCAATGTATAGAATCTGACAGACACGGGTCATGAGCTTCAGGTGATGTTCATATCTAACTTCAGAATGGGGGAAAATGTCATTTCAGAGATTTTGACTGTGACAAGGCTGTTGGTGCCAGGCAGCGGTTTGAGGATTTACGAAACTGGGATTTTCATGTACAACAATCCCCAGAGTCAATACAGAATGGTGTGGGGGGAAAAAAACATCTAGTGAGTGGCAGTTCTGTGGGAAGAAATACCTTGTTGATGAGAGAGGTCAGAGGAAAATGGCCAGACTGGTGGGAAGGCTACAGCAAGTCAAATAACCACTCTTGACAACAATGGGTAGAAAAGTATCCCTGAATGCATGACGTGTCAAACCTTAAGTCGGATGAGCTACAGCAGCAAATGATCACATCGAGTCATTGACACTGGCTCACCGAAACCTTGCAGTTGAAGACTGAAACGTTGCCTGGTCTGATGAATTTCAATTTCTTGCTGTACCATGCAGATGGTGAATCAGGATTTGGCGTAAAAACATGACGCTATTTACCCAACCTGCTTTGTGTCAACAGTTCAGGCTGGTGATGGTGGTGCAATGGTGTGGGAAATGTTTTCTTGGCACACATTGGGCCCCATTATACAACTCGAGAATCGTTTGAACGCCACAGCCACAATTTGACCATCATTTACTCATCTTCTAATGGCTACTTCCAGCATGAACTCTGTCACAAAGCAGAAAGTCATCAAACTGGCTCCATGCATATGACCTCAGTGAACTTCAGTTTCCTCCCCAGTCACCAGATCTGAATCCAAAAGAGTACTTTTGGGTTCTAGTAGAAGGGCCGATTGGCAACATGAATGTACAGGTGAAAATCCTGCAGCAGTTACAGTACCTGATGCATCCATGGCAACATGGACCATAATCTTTAAGGACTGTTGCCAGCACCTTGTTGAATCCGTGCCAGGTTTTTTTTGAGAGCAAAGGGGTTTAAGAATGGAGTTCCTAATGAAGTTCCTGGTGAGTGTGTGTGTGTGTGTGTGTGTGTGTGTGTGTGTGTGTGTGTGTGTGTGTGTGTGTATATATATATATATATATATATATATATATGGGGAATAGCATGTGTCATAACACTGTGGAACAGCACCTGTGACCTAATGGTCACTGGATCAATTCACACCGCAGTTGTACTCTTCAGCAAAACATTTGTCTCACTTACTCCAATTAAATAGTGTCAGATAAGCAATTCAGTTCATCTGTGTCAGATAAGCAGTTTCTAAACTTAAAATTATTTTGTGAAGCATGCAGCAGTACATTTAGATATATCTAAATTAAGTATCTATCTATCCTTTATCATGAAATGCTTAATTTTGGTCAGGGTCGTAGGGGTCCAGAGCTTATTTCAGAATCAGCAGGTGCTAGACTGGGAAGCTACACCTGAACTGGACACCAGTTCTTCATAAGGTGGCCACACAGACACAGTGGGCTATTTAGAGAGACCAATTAAACCGAAATGCATCTCTCTGGAGCACCCAGAGAAAACCCCTGCAGACACGAGGAGAACGTGCAGACCCCACACAGACTGAGTTGGATTTGAACCCACACCCATACAGCCCAGGCACTGACAGGTGGCGATGCTACTCGGGTTAGGTATCACTTACTATTGAACTCATATTTGCAGGCTGAATGAATTACAACAATGCAAAACCACCTATTCTTACATCCATATAATCCACCTTTGATGCAGAAAACATTTATTTCCTTTTCATATGAATGTGTGTGTGTGTGTGTGTGTGTGTGTGTGTGTGTGTGTGTGTGTGTTTTGCTGTGGATTGGTATGCCATCCAGCGTGTATCTCCCTAGCTTACTGTCCTACACTTCTAAGATAGTCTGATGCTAACTCTTATGTCATCTTTCTCTCACATACCATTTTCGAAGTGGAATATTTATGACCGTGTTGCTTATAAAGCTTGTTTGTACTTTTTGTCCTAATTGAGGCGAAAGACCCAGTAAGTTTATAATCCATATTAAATGACAAAATGTAAAAATGTCTTTTCAAAAATCACCATTGAACCATGTTGTATTGCCATTAATTTGTAAGACATAAGGTCACAATGTTTTGAGGCTTGCATGACCTTAGCTGGCATTTTGCACTTTTCCTGGAAAAGAAGACATAATAATCAGTCCTTTTCATTTTTACACTGATATTTTAGGTTAAATTACATGTATGCAGATGAACTGGGCATCTGGTGCATGATGTATGGGATAGAAATGATGTTTGAACTCCACTGAATCCGGTACAAACAAACTACACAAACCTCTTTTTCTCACACTGCCTCCAGAAGACAATAGTTTGAATAATTTAAAAAAAAGGCACAAGACTCAAGCAATCCTTGCTGTATGTCTCATGAATATGTGAACAGTGTACAGTTATAACCACGTCTTCTCTACCCATCACGAGAGAAAACGTGCAAAATAATGCGGAGGCAAGTTCAGACAGAAGCCACGTTTATGTAAGACATGTTCTTGCAGCATGTTACTACTGATATTATAATGTCTTCACACGTAACTGACGTTTCATAGTCTGCTCCAAATGGTTAGTCATTTGTGCAAAATACAACGGCTGCGAATCACCCGCTGAATATCTGCTGCACTTCTGTGCTTTGAAAAATAATATGATCTATTAGAATCCATTCATTTTCACACAGAAGTTTACTTTAAATAGACAATAAAATATATCAGCTATCAGGCAATTTGGTTCGCTCGGTGTTCTACGAACTCTAACACTTCTTAAGAAACTTAGGGGTATGAGTTGCAGAAGACCAACTTTATGATTGTAGCAGGATGCCTGCTGAATAAATATTCACTTCGGCGAACTGGGACACATAAAGAACTCAATAAAATGTGTGAAAACAATTTTCCATTTTAGCTACTGGAGCTGGTTTAAGAATTGTAATATTCTGATATTATTTTAGTGTTTGTAAAGGAAAGAGTCTTTTCATAAGTTTCAGACAGCGTAGTTCTGTTTGTGCAGCGACGAGTATATCGCATGATCAGCATAAAATGCCATAGTCCTTATGTGATGCTGATGCAGTGATGCTGCTTAGACTTTTACTCATGCAGAATTTATATTACCATAAAGCTAATTAGCATTGCAATTATTCATCTTCTAATGGCTCCTTCCAGCATGATAATGCACCATGTCACAGAGCACAAGTTGTCAAACTGGTTCCATGAACATCACAATAAGCTCAGTGAGCTTCAGTGGCCTCCCCAGTCACCAGATTTGAATCCAATAGGACACCTTTGGGTTGCAGTAGAAGGGCAGACCGGCAGCATGAATGTCAGTTGTTTCTTAACCAACAATATTATTCCGAATGTAACGCAGATGCATGGAGTAAGAACAGAAATGCTATTTGTTAATGTGTTGGAATAGGTTTCAGTCTTGATGATCAGTTGAAAAAAAAACTGATCTGCGCAGTAGCACGGCAGGTAGCGGCCGTTTAGGAACACAGTCCGTGTGGAGATTGCATGTTCGCCGCCTGTTCACGTGGGTTTCCTGCTCCAGATTTTTCCCACGGTACAAAGACATATGTTTCAGGTTCGCCAGTCCTGAGTGTGACCGTGTGAGTGAATGTGTGCAAGTGTTACTATCCTTCAATGGACTGACCTCCGGTACAGAAAATATTCTCCGTAGCCCTGCTGCCTGTGCTTCCAAGCTGGGCTCCAGACTCCCGTGACCCTGACTTGGGGAAGTGAGTCTCAGTAGTCACTGAGCTAGTCATTCCATCAATTCATTAAAAAAAAATGTACTAAATTGCCATGAAACACAACATATTTACAAGAGCCTAGTTTCAAAAATTGTGCTTATTATACAGAATAATTTTGCAACCTGAATAGACATTCAGATAATTTGCAGTTTTTAGAATAAAATTATTCAATTCTCTTCATTTCGTGCCCAATCTGGAAATAGTAACTGGATCAACTCAGTACATTTGTCAGTACATTTGTCAGAGGTAATGCAGTGAGGCACAAGTATGGAAATTCAAACAGCAACATTCAGATTACAAGTGTAAATCCCTTCCACTAATGTTTGTTCAGCCCCCCCCCCCACCAATTTCCCTTCCACGCTCCCTGCGGGAAACTTGTTTTGCACTTAACAGTCGATGTTTTTATATCTTAAGGAAATCTTTATAAAAACATCCAACCAGCTTTATTATAAATAAGCCCTTGTGCAATGCAGGGCCAGAGTGGTGCAGAGTCTAGCATGGGACACAAACCCAAGAAGAACGTGAAAACTAAACAGGGACTGAGCAGGAACTGAACCGGCATCCGTTTGCAAAAGCATTTCGAGGTGCTCAACACAACCTGCTGTGCCACCGTTAAGCCACACATTTGCACAATGAAAACAGCAAATAAATAAATAAATAAATAAATAAATTTAAAAAATGCTTCCACAAACGCAGACTTTCCTCCTGCTGTCTTATTGTTGCTTATTGCTAATTACATGATATAAGCTATAATAATATGGTGACACATTTGTCAGCTGCTTTTTGGTCTGTTCGCTGTATTTCTGACATTCTTCATTCAATACACAATTACAATATATTGTAAACAGTGGGACAAGACACTTCTCTAATTTAATTCCACACTGGGGGGTGGGGAACAAAATATAATTAAAATGTGAAATCTCGCTGTATTTGCAATGAAGCCAAAGAGGTAGTTTTCCTCCGGTGGTGAACGTAATAGGGAGCGGGGTACCTTTCCCACTTACGCGTAAGTCGGCTAGGAAAGCAGTGAGCGGGAACGAAGAGGGAATTTTACGCGAATAAACTGAGGGGGAAAAAAAATATTCAGTGTAAACTAATTTTTCCTGAAGTGCACATGAAACAGCAGGCTGTTTTTTTTGTTTTTTTTTTTTTTTCCCCTCTCTCTTGCTGGGTTTAAAATAGTGCAAACAGGCGCCATTATGATGATAATTACAGGAACACCAGAGAACCGTGTTCATTGTAACCAGGGTTACCTTATGTAACAGCTCAACTGATCCCTGCATGTTAGTGTCATTATCCTGTGGAAACACAGGGCGCCAGAATTGCCATTATCTGAGATGAATTGGTCTGAAGAGTTTCCTGTCTGCGGTGGTATTTCATAAGTGACAAGTCTAGTTAAAGAGTCAATTAGTCAGCCATTTCAGATGCAAAATTGCAAAAATGAACGCTGTCCAAGAGAAATAAACTGCAGAGAGTTCATAGTTTATGGTTATTTAATTGCCTGTCTCCTGGTAAAAAAGTGAATGTACATCACTAAAATCCCACTCCAACCTTCTTTTCATTACGGAGAGATGAGTAGGCATCAGAAGACAAGTTTGCTGTTCCCTCTTTTTCAGGCAATTAATCTGCGCGTGAAATTCGCAAAATCACCTTTTGTTTCTGAAAGCTATACACTCAGTCCTCGCATAATGGTGTCTTGTACAGTGGCTTTTAAATATGTACCTCTTTCTCATGGAGCAGACAGTTCAGTATTATACTATTTTTGCCTGTTACTTGGCCATTTTCCTTCTGCTGTGGGTGGAAAGGCATGATTTACACTTGAGTTGCCAGTTTGTCTACTGGCATATTTTACTTCTTTTGGCCATCAGAATAGCATAGTCCGGGCAGGGATTCTACAAGATGCTGGATGTGTTGTGCAGGAATGTTGTGTATCATGTGGAAATGATGGTGTTGGGTAGTTGTTGTAAAATGGACAGCTGCACAGTCTTGCCCCAAACAGCCCATTCCACCTCATCCCAAAGAGGCTCAACAGCAATGAGATCTAGGGATGGTGCAGCTCACTGAAGCCAGGAAAGCTTGTTGTCATGTTCCTGCAACTATTCGGTGACACGTATCTTGTTACATGGTCCATAATCGTGCTGGAATTGGGATAAACTGTAGCTATGAAGGGATCACCTTGATTGTTCAGATATGTTGTGCCATTCAGATGTTCGTCAGTAGGTATTAGGATCCCTAATATGTCCTAGGAAAACATCACACCGCTGCCACCATGATGCAAAAAGAACTCAAATTCATCCAACCAGGCAACTTCTTGTTCTTCGCTGACAATATTGTCACGCAACATCTTCCTTAGCTGTTGTAGCCCATTCAAGTCAAAGTTCAACAACTGATTCTGCTCTGAAATGAAATTCCACACATCAGTGTTGAATTCATACGTTTTCCATACTGGTGTGGCCCTTTTGTTCACTTGCAAGATTCTTGTGATTCTCCTTTGATTCACAAGCTGTTTTTATCCACAGGATTCTCAATTAATTGTACATTTTTGCTTTTCAAACCATTTACGGTAAACCCTTAAAATGGTTTTGCATGAAAAGCCCAGGACAACAACTAAGGTCACTCATTTTGCCCATTTCATCACTCAGTTGAACACTGATGCTGGAAATGCTGGTTCAGTGCTGGTCTGCCTGATTTATACCCCATAGCACGGCCATGTGATGTATAACTTGTTGGAATGTCCTATTTGTGTAAAGGTGGTGATGGTGGTGGGGGGGGGTGTACCTAATAAACCGGCAACTCCATGTAAGAACACCAGTTCCCTCTGCTCTTGAGTTATGACATCCAGGGCAGGTTTTTTAAAGGAACAATTCATTCCCAGTGTAGCACCGGTATGGCTCAGTTTTCCAAACACTGTACATTGATAACATGGTAAAACATAGGAAACGTTCACTAAAGTCTGGACAATAAGAAAGCAGTTGTCCATATTGGTTGATTTTGTTTTCAGAAAATACAAACAGTTCCAGCGGCAGTTACTGTGTATCTTTCAGACTCTGTTACAAACTGTATTAACTGTACAAGTTAAACATTAGAAATGTGGTTTTTAAAAACAGAGAGACTTTGAGGGCTTCCATGTGTTTTCTTTTGCAATTGTGTTGGTCATCCTGGAGTTCAGTACACAAACCTGCTGTGACAGTGCGCCCCCCCCCCAGTTAGAAAAACTTTATATTTGTTTAACCTGAGTAAAAAGGAGCCTTAAAGCAGGTACAGCTCATACTATGTCATAAATCCAGTGCAGAAAAATAATTCTGTAAATAAAATTCGGAAAAAAAAACACTGATGCTTTAGGATAAAATAACTGCAGTTCAGTGTAAATAAGATAAAGAGATAATAAATGCTGTTAGTATGGGGTTTCCCCCAGCTAAAGAAAAGCTCCATAGTTGCTTCTTCACCTGGCATTCAGTCCACATTTAAAATACCATAAAACTCCATCAGCCAACAAACAAAAATGTCTCCATCTCCATCCCTGCGTACCTTGTGCTTCCTGGATGGACTCCAGACCACTGCGACCTTATGTTGGACAACCAGTTATTGATAATGAAAGAATGAAATGTAATATTCAGAGAGAGTTGTGGTGATTCGGAGCCTATTGCCAAATTATAGGGCATTGGGCAGTGAAACAGTCCCCACATGGGATGCCAGTCCATTGCAGAGTGGCCACACACACTATGGGCAGTTTAGGGAGACCAGTTAACCTGAAAAACATGACTTTGGACTGTGGAAGGAAACCCCCACACGGAGAACATGTAAACGCCACACAGACTGGGTGGGATTGAAACTCATCCCCTTACCATTCCACATGCTTTGGGGCAGCAGTGCAATTCACTGAGCGTCTGTGCCAACCATATATTATAAATATATTCATGTCATGTCATGCTAAAAAAATCCATTTATTTTGGTATTTAAATTATTTTTAGATAACATTTTTTGTCTGTGAAGCAGTTTCTTTTTTCCATAAGAACAAAGTTCAATTCGCCCTCCTCACTGCAGGGATTCGCCTAACAGGGTGATTTCGCAGAACAAATTAACCCCATTATGTGAGGAATGTGTGTCCTCTTTCTGTGCTAATTCTGTTTTTTTTTTTTGTTTCGTGCAGAATGTAATAAATTCAGATGGAAATGGTGGATGATTTTTCACAATGATGCCAAAGATAAATGAACATGTACAGCACTTCATGAAACACTTTTGAAAACTTTTCCTACAGCCCTTGCTAGCATTCATTTTTGACATGCTACCTTATGAAAAATTTGTGTAACTAGGACCAAAAGCCTTTAATGATAGAAAGGACATAAGGTGATATTGAAACTAAGCATAGAATCTATGAGATTATTTTTAGGTCTTTCAAAAGTAAGCAGTAAGCCTTTGTTATCACGCATCTGTCCTACTGTAGCTCCCATTTGGTGGAGCTTCCAGGCTTATGGAACCAGTCCACCCCAGATTACGAAGGCTACTTCAGATCTGTCACGGACTCGCAGGGACTCAGTTGTGGAGGGTATTTACAAATGTGCAGTGCTGTGGTGAACAAAGAGACGTGGGGGGGGTGGCTGATCAGGGACTGACGTGGGAACACAGACTCGATGGCGACAACTGGGCAAATTTGGAGGATACTCAGGAACTTGGAAGAACATTGTCAGCGTCAAACTAGACTGATCAAGCATCCGTGCCGTGCCGCTGTCCATCTCGCCTTTTACAGACCTGGCTGTCGGTGATTTGTTTGTGGGAACTGGGTGGTAGGAGGTTGACCAGGTGAACCGCGCAGGGTCTTTGGTGATCTCCGAAGGTGCCTTGCCTTGGGGTCCTGATAAGATCGTCTTCCTTTCCCATCATCCACCCCTGATTCAGGCTTCACTTTCTTTATAATGAGTCATGTCTGAACTTTAAGATGGAATTCACCACAAAGGCACTTTCCTATATTACACTGTGGAAAAATAGCTTTTTTATACATCTCCTACTTCCAGTTTTACACAGTAGAGCTGGAAGTGCAGCCAAACATGCATCCATCACTTAAAGATAACAAAGAACATGCTAAACACTGATTTTCCCCCAAAGAAATTGATTTCATCGATATATTGACAAAGTGGGGAAATCTCGTACCCCTCCTAGGTTAGCACAGACTGCGGAATGTTCTCACACACTCAGACATCACAGATGCACCTGGATCTTGAAACTGTATACATACTTGTTAAAATGATCAGCCCCCAAAAAAATACAGGTAGATTCAGTCCCAACAACCTGTTAAGTCAATTTCATCCTAAGTTGGAAATCACCTTATGCTGCATAACTCATCCACCTGTTATCATTCACCGCTGAATCCTGGTCAGAACCTGTCCCAGAATCACTGGGCTTCAGGATATGAAACCACACCTGGATGAGACTCCAGTCCATCACCCCTTGTACTGTGTATGTCAATTGTATACACACACACACACACACACACATATATATATATATATATAAAACAACAAACACACATGAATGCTATGTTGTACAATAGGGCTTTTTTAAATTTCACATATTATTCATGTTAAATAACTGTGGTATTGAACAATAACAATACTGTGCAACATTATGTTCCTGCTGCTATTTCCCACTGCACTGGTGGCTCAGTGCGTAGCATGTTGGCTGGGTTGGGTGTGAGGTTGAATCCAGCTCAGTGTGTGGACTCTGCACGTCCTCCCCGTGTCTGTGCAGATTTCCTCCGGGTGCTCTGGTTTTCTTCCCACAGTCCGGAGACAAGTGTTTCAGGCAAATCGGTCACTCTGAATTTCCCATGGTGTGTGCGTGGTCAGCCTGCAATGGACTGATGTTCCATCGAGGGGCCCCTTTTCATAGCCTGGTATCCTTTGCTTCCTGGATAGGCTCCAGATCACTGAGACCAAACTCGGGGTAAAACGTTTAGGAGGAGGAGACTGTTTTCCCATGAAAATAACCAGAAATATCAGTAAGCTGAGCAGACATTCTATATGCTGTTTGTTGGCCACTACTGTAGATTTCTATGCCAGTGTTGGTGTAACAGCTGGTCCTTTGGAACTCTTCAGCGCACAATGTCTGTTATTGATTCCGTTAGTACTTTGTTAGCAAGTGCTAAAAAGAAGTGTCAGTTGAAACTGAGTTTTGTATTCATGAACAAATCAGATTTTTTCAGTTTTGATATCTATAAATTGCATCTAAGTTTAATATTTCTACATTTCAGTTCTAATAGACCAAATAGAGCTCAGGAAAAGCTGCCAATTGTGCAAAAGTGAAGAGACAATAGATTTTTTTTAAAATCCATTTCTGTAATCATGCGATTGCTCAACTGCTTCCCAACTGAACAATGCAGCTCCTAAAATGAATGAAAACACCAGATTAAAGGGATTTTTTTATGCCTCACAATTGTAATACCTACATATTTAATAATATTTGTAAAATATTATTTTTCAGAGGTCACTTGTCCTGATTCAAAAATAATTGCTTAAATTCTGGTTACAAAGATGGAATGAATTTAGTATCAGGTCTAAGGTTTCCCTCATGCCTCCATATATCACAGTTTGGCATCTTTGGAGAACTGAGAGAAGTTCATGTAAGTATTTAAAAGACCTGAACTCCTTTCTCTTTCTCTTTTCATTTGTGATGGACTTTATTAATGCTTTTTACTGTGCTTTTTAGCTTATTAGAACAGGTTCAACTTTTTATTTACAGGGTTCTGGCCAGTGGTGCTGCTGGAGATTATGGGAAATAACGGAAGGTTGGAGTTGTGTCCACCTCGCACCCATAAATCACATGACATCTTGATTACAGAGGGTGGGCTGTTGCGCCCCTTGTTCATAGCATTGCTTTCTACGCTTGGGTTTGAGACTGATCGTCCTTTTCTGCTTTCTACTTTCCTGGGAAATTCAGTTTGTTGTTCTTTTAAACCATTTTTTTCAACCAGCCATTTGTAAATGTAATTAAGAGTATTTTAATATTCTTAAATAGAAAAGGAGTCAACGCATCACTACGGGGGTTTTGTACCCACTCAAAGGCATATTTAAATCAAAATGGCCTAGGTTGGTCATGTTTACTTTTCCTCCTCTGTCCTTTGCAATAGAACTGCTACAATTTTAAATTGAATATTCTTTGTACCCCACCTTTGTTTACAGAATTTACCTCACTCTAATATACCTACGCAGGATATTTCTGAGGACCTCTAGACTGTGACACATTCGTTCTAGGAATGGGATAAAGTAAATCTTATTGGAACAACACTCATTTAATTATTCTAAGAACCTTTAACCAAAACTCCCACATATGCGGCTCACACGGGTTTATCTGCTGCAGTGCAAGAAGATATGGACTGTGACTGTGATGATGATGGTGTGATAGTTGTACACTCGTTTTACATTCTCTTAGTGATATTTGGGGGGATAAACGGAGGATCATTTTTTCCCCCCATTTAAAAAAGTGGAAATTAAGATCCCTATTACATTTTTGCCTGTTTAAGTCCAGTTTTCAGGATTGGAATAATAAATAGGGGAATGACTGGATAAACATCTACAGTGCGGGTTTGGTGCTATCTTAGCTTTGTGTGATTATGTGAGTAAGGCTTTATTTACACTAATGTAAGGGTGGGAATAGGGATAATGTACTCCTCACTTTTTATTCAAACCTCCCCTGGCAGTAGGAGGGCAAGCGAACCAGCGAAGATCAGACTGTACATCTCCAACAGACAGAAGCCACTTTGCAGATGATCTCTATGTTGAGTCATTTGCCTCGATTCCTCGCCAGTCGCCGCTTCTGCACATAATTTGAATCAAATGCGTGTTCAAGTCTCACATGAACCTTAAGTCAGTCCTTAGTTATGCTTCCAGAACAAGCACATCGTCACAATGATTTAAGTAACTGAGCTAATCCTCATCGTGTTTATACTTTATTTCTATGTAGTCTCTAAGGACCCAGGTTTATAAACTGTCTCCAGCTGCAGCACTGTAGAACTAGATACTAACCTGGAATTTTGACAGTAAAAATTACCCAGCTGTACAAATGGATAAATAATCATAATTAACTTAACAAACTTCAGATGACTCTTAAAATGGCCTTGAAGAGTAAGTGAATTTGGAATAAGGTTTTTTCTCCAGCGATGCTCCAGCCATGAGCTATGAAGCATAATTAGTTTATTATGCCTCCATTGTCTTATTCTGATTGAAGGGGCTAAAAATGCTAGTCTGCCGATAATTCTTTTAACTGGGTTAAACCCAGGATCCTGCCAAGGCTCAAAGCTGCGGAGGATGAGATGACAACAAAGCCCCTCCTCATTGTGCGCTTATGATGCATGTGTGTGGGACGTGACAATGGATCGCTGCCCTCCTTCCTTCTCCTGGCTGTTTGCTTCACTGTAATCATACAGCAGCATTTTACTATAAGCACTTCACAGGAAAATTACTACTTTCTTTCATGTTTTATTTATATCCGTTTTGTACGATAATGTCGTTTCCCACCACACATTAATTTCAAATTTATTATCACACACATACTTGAGGTTATTTCTCACAGAGCTCACAGAACACCTTTTCTGCAGGTTTTTACAAAGCATATTTTTGATATGCTTGTTGAAATTACATTACATTTTAATGAGCTGACAACATTGTCCAAAAACATTCGCAGTACAAGTGCTGAAGGGCTTAAGCATGGTAAAACATAGTAAAGGATTCAGTGTTCACTCGGTAACCGAAATTTATGTTTCAACAGAGGGATAAAAGACAAAATTATAACAAAGTACAGTGGAGTAATGTATCAGCAAAAACTACAGAATAACTACACAACTCACAACAAAAATAAGCCGCAATAGACATTTAAATGTTTTTTTTTCTTTGACAGACATCTCCAAAGTGACATATCACCTCTGAAATAGTAGCTTCAATACTGTCATTAATATTCAACTTTATAATTTTCCTTTTTATACAGGAGGGTAATTTTTAGTCAAGCAATTTATGGTAAGTTCCTTATTCACATGTACTTCCATAAGAAGTGAGATTTTAACCCAAAAAAAATCCGAATGAAAGTTTAAAAGCAGTTATTTTCAGATTTTTCAATTTCATATTGTCAGAAATAGTTTTTTTTTCCCTTGATGAGGAGGGAAAAATGCTGAGAAGGTACTTCACTACCATTAAGTGGTGAGCCCAGACTGGAGTACACTGCCAGTATGTCTTAGTCAACCCACTGACAGCTCTGTAGGCCAAGACCAGAGTCGAGTCTCTTGAAGGCTGCCGTTAGATCCCAAGTGGGTAAGACATGGAAAGATGTGCAGCTGCTTTCTTGAAGAGTTTAAGTTAAACACCACAGTCAGGAAATCCAGCTAGAAGTGGTTTACAGGAGTCCAACCTGGAAGACTGGTTCTTTCGAAGAAAAAAATGTCTATAGGTTTGGGTCATTTCTATAATATTCTAGATGAGGCTGAAGTCATCATCAGAGATTGGTGGATTCTAGACAGTTTTTTGACACTCGTGATTCCCAGGGTTCTGGAGTGGTAGCGGTGAAATGAAACCAGGATGATTTGATATTAATAGAAATTTAAAATGTTGAGGTTTTTTTCAGTGTGTATTTTTGTTATTCAATTAAAATGTGCATGTCAATAGAAAAAGAAACAATAGGGAAACAAACACAAGTTCTGAGTTTGAAAAATTACAATTAATGGGTGCTTGGCATGCAAAAGAGACAATGAAATTGAGATTTTATTTTAGTTCGTGGAAGAAAAATGATACATAACATATGTGCCTTTGTGGTTACATACTGTACACTGTACAATGCAAAATGTTCAAACATGCCAAAATGCAGAGCAACATTGAGTACATTTTCCAATAAATAGAAGCTATCACAGTTCGCAAGTCTTGTAATAAACTTTGAGGACATTTTTTTTCTCTGTAAATCTTTTAATATATGTTGGATTGACAAAACCTGAACATGGATATTTAAACAATAAAACCATGTCTCCATGCATGGGATCCCCACAGAAGAAAGTTATCTGCTATATACAAGGGTTGATAGAAAGATGCTAAGAAATTTACTCAGAACTAAAAAAAAAATCACTATTTTTTGATCATTGCTTGTATAATACTGGCTGAGTTACCTGGTGCTGCCCATGGTCATAAAGTGTAGTTGTGGAAAAGTAAAAAGTAATAACACATTATATATATATACAGATTATAGCACATTATATCATTAAACTGTTTTATAGTTAATGTGGTTGTATTTAGTACATAAGTATTGTTAGTGCTGAATGACACAGACTGACACATGCGCTGGTTTTAGTCAAGTGGAAAGAAAAAAAAGAAAAATACATTTACAGATACAGTATATCTACGGATGATTGCCATAGTAATATGTACATAATAATAACAAATTATAGTGTGCCAAACTTTAATACCTTTCATCTTTTTGAATTTAGTACCTTTGTGTGTGTGTGTGTGTGTGTGTGTGTGTGTGTGTGTGTCAGAGACCAAATTTTCCATTTTCAAAATAGTAAGTAGCTTTTTTGGAGTTTAATAAACTTGAAAGCACAAGAACCTCACTTAGGGTGAGAATTACCACTGTGCCAAATTTCAAGTCTGTGGCTTAAAAAGCAAAGCTGTGCATAAAGAACAAGCAAACAGAGATTGGGCTTCACAGAATATAAATACAACACAAGCTAATTAAACTAAAATGGAACAAACTGTAGGTAAGTTGTTTTTGCTGGAAAAAAATATCTGTAACAGAAATATCGCTGTTTCATTAAGTCTCATAGTTAATGATCATAGATGGCAAATTAATTTTAATGTATTTGTGTGTTTTTATGAATGGATATTTTGTCAGTGCAGTCTGCCAGTGTAAGATTTGTGCTGCAATGTTAATGAAATCAGAAGCACCATCTTGAATTTTTGTCTTTTTTTTCCGACTTTAAATTTGTTGCCTATGAAACATATGCTCCGGAAAATGAGAAAATCACTCAGAGCAGTTGGCATGTTGCATGTCTGCAGTAGCTGGTTTATAAACTCCCTTTGCATAAAGAAGCAATGAAACTATGATAATTTGGCATAATTCTAAGGACGGCAACATTGTTGAAGACCATTTTCCACAAATTTCAAAAAGAAGAGGTTTATCATAAATAATATTAATGTTAAAGTGTGAACATGTCTTTCTGATGCAAAAGACAACAGGATTCGGATGTGTTTATCTATATCCTCTTACTTGACATCTGTCTACTAGCATATGCAGTTACTATTCTGAGCAGGTAGCACCAGAGCTGTGTCCCAGTGCCTGGATTGTGCACAGGTGCGCTTGTTCCCCTGGTGTTTCCATGGGTTTCGTCACACAGTCCACAGACATGTGTTTCAACTGAATGGATGACTCTAAATTCCCCATTGGCCACCACAACCCTGACTTGGACAAGTGTTGAGTGTGAGTGAGCGAGTGGTCAATTTAACTGAGATATAACAGTTGTTTAAAGCAAAAATGTCAAATTCCAGTCTTTGTTGAAGGGATAGATGAATTGGCAGTGGCAGAAGGAAGGATGCAGTTTAGTGCTTTTTCCCAGTTGAAGGCAATGGGTTAAAATTGCATCTCCTGCTGAAGAACACTATTTACCATTTCGAATTGCTCCAGTTATCCAATCTAGTCCAACATATTTAACAACTATATGCTTTATAGTGTCATTGCCACATTAGTGGGTCTCTACCACAGGCTTAAAAATCATTTTATAAGCGAACATCACAGATAACATTACAGATGTTTCATGAACAGCATAAATATCAGTGCAAGAAGGCAGTAATAAAGTGCCTCTGCAGATGTGAAGGTGTTCTAGTCCTGCAGGTTCTTGGGGGTCCTTGTCAACAACACATTGGACTGTATAAGGAATGACAGAGGAGGCTGTAGTTTCTTAGAAGGCTCAGGTCTTTTAATGTGTGAAGCAAAACCCTCCACATGTCACTAGTGTTATCTGTTATCAGTTGTTGTGATGGGGGAAACATCTGGTGAAAGGCACAGATTCAACAAATTTACAAGAAAAGCGGGTTCTATCATGGCTCAGAGCACTGATTCAGTGGAGGCCGTGGTGGCAGAAGCCAGGATGAAGAGGAAGCTGAGGTCCATGATGGACAACAGCTCTGTGGCAAGACTGGTTTTGGGGACAAGAGGAGTCAGGATGCCGGTCTCCTTGGAGAAATGCTTTGTTCAAACAAATATGGGAGTTGGAACAGAAGGTAGCTGGATCGCTGGGACTTGTAGGATCTGAGCTGGAGACAGGACCCGAACTGTGGGGATATCTTGAAGTCGAGATGGATCCCTGATGGCCGTGCCTCACACTCTTTCTCTAGGTGGATGTCACACCTACTGTAGACAGAGAAGGGGTGTTTTTGAAACAGGGTTGTGTCAGGGCAATGTGACACTCTGAGACATGCTTGAAGTGTGTCCACAAGATGCATATATATGTGATTGTGTGTTCATACACATTAGTGTTGGTCAGGTTGTGTACGTCCGGTGTGGAGTGCGGGTTAAGTGCAGGGTGCGTGCCACAGGATCACATCTCCTAAATGAAGTGATCAATATAAAGTCCTTTAGTCACCATGTTATTCAATTTAAGAGGCACTAGGAAGCTTCTTACCTTCTTCCCTTCTTACAAACAGCCATCCACCTCCTTAATGCTGCACTAGGTCCTGTCAATAAATACTTTTTATCTCATTTGTGGAAAAGTCTTCTGTTATTATTATTCTTGTGGATTGGAAATGTTTGTTTGTTTGTTTCACATCTTGTTTTATATCTTATATTATGTGTCCTATTTGTCCAGCTGCTGCACGAATGAGTTTCCCTGTAGGGATTAATGAAGTTACATCCAGTCTTATCCTGTTTGTATCATATTCACATTAATTGGTTTCATAACTATGTCTTCATGTGCAACTTTATTTATATCCACAGAGAAGATTTTGATGAGAAGAATTCACAGCAGTTTGCTAATTCTTATTAACTTGACCTGTTTGGCAGAATTTAGGTTAATAATGTATACGCAAGCTTTGTAAAAGTTTATTATTATTATTATTATTATTATTATTTCCACGAAGGAAATGAAGAAAATTATTTTTCTGATGGCTGAATTTGTGCTTGTTTGTAAAAATTTGCTAATTCATATATGTACATAAAATGTAGTCTTTTTTTTCAAGCACCACAATATTAGAAACTTGTATTTTTCTGCTTTCAGACAGTAATATCACCTTCACTCCTTAGAGGGTTTATGTACACTAAGAAAATGGATTCACTTCTGCTTTCACTTTCAGTTTATGTTTATGCCATATAAGCATATTACTGTATAGGCAGTTCTTCAGCCAGGATCATGATGAGAACATTTTTTTAAATACATTTGCATATAGAATTTCAAGAGGTGAATGACCCCAGGGTGTCATTTATATTTCTGCTTGCATAAACTCGTGATTTCACCTGTATTTTTGATTTTCTTATCTCTGTCTTTGTATCTTTAGGCTTTTTCTTTCCCCTTTTATGTTTCACAGATTGCCATGGAAGCCATTCTTAGATTTCCCTTTTCTAGCAGATAATTGGATTTAGAACCAAAACTGACTCAAAGTTGACTTCCAGATTAACCTCTTTTGTAACTATGCACATTTAGTTGTGCTCCTTAATATCTGCTATAGCAGGCTGTTTTGAATATGTATGAAAGCTGGGTTCTATTTAGCAAAATCTTAGTTCATTAACTTCCTATTGAGCCACAGTTATCATAATTCTACAAGATTTCAGGGAAATGTACTTCTGAGCAATTGCACTGCAACCTGCTGGTGTATTGATAATCTCTGCTTGTTAAAGTTTTAAAGTCATATAATTAAATAAATAGAATGGCATTTAAATTATATTTGTTAAAAACATTGGTCTATTTGGCTACATATAGGGTGACTCAAAAAGAACTGAACATTTTCATGAATTTATTATTCATGAAGTAAGAATTATAATAGTATGTAGTAAACTGAGGTGTTTAAGACTAAGAAAAAGCTTTCAGTTACTTTGCAAATTGCTTTAGACTACACATTAGAACACGACAGCATGGCTGGGCACACAAACAATGTGTCGTGTTGCCTAATCTCACACCTACATTTATTTACTCTTTGGGTAAAAATTCATCTCCTGTTTCAATAATCATTAGATGTGCAGCGCTGCATCTGCACCTTTGGTTTCCAAACTGCCACTAAAGGGTCTAACTTGCTGTGTCATCACTGTCAAACAGAAACAATGCTTGCAAAATGACTTTAAGAATTTTCATATGAGAAACATTTATGTATGTATCTGTTCTGATATTTAATATCTGTTGATTGTGTTACACGGGTGTCATGGGTGTGAATCCCTACGGCGTCTGAGCGTTTAAGTGTGGCCGTAATAGGATGCATGATGTTGGAGTTGGAGACAGAATTGGAGCTGGACAGCCCTGACTTATGAAGGTAGTTGGTTTGTTCCTAAAAGTTTGTACTGCAACATGGAGCAGCTGAGAGGTTCATCAACAGTTCTGCAGGCAGCCGTTGGTTTAATGTGTGCAGGGAAAATTGTAGCTTTTGGATGAAATGGCGGCACATTGAGAACTGTCTCTCTGCGTCTGCAGCCGTGTCCGTTTTCAGTTTTATCGGACGGAAACGCAACAGCATACTCTGCCTCTGTCTGTCGGTCTCTGTTTCTGGAGCCCCTCCCACTGGCGAGCCAGGACACCTTGTGCATGTACCTGCACATTCTGAGCCCCAACTTACTGCTGGGGATATGATTGTGGAAGCATTGGCAGGATTATATCTGCAATAAGGAAATGTTCTATAAAAGGAGCAATTTTTCAAAAAAATTTCCCATCTTAAGGCACATCTGGAACTTGACAAAAAGCATGAGAATGACCCAGCTGCAGTGTGGAGAAAGGATCTGTAGCCAGATGAATCTATGAATTTCTGATTAAAGTTAAAAACATTGTGTGAGAAAAACCAAGTAAATTTCTGCCCATATAATTTTTCTATGACCTATTGAGCAACAACAGACTTTTGAGAAATGAAATAATGTAAATCACATGATACACATCCTTCAGATAAGACCCACACCCTGTGGTTGATTCATTTTACTAAATGTTGTGAAACGTAAAGCTGGTTCTTATGATTTACAGTTTACAATTGTTTGGTTAAAGGAGCGGAGCTCATTTTGCTACTTAAGACTCAGATGGCTACACAAAAATCAATACAAATTTGTCCTCAAACACCTCTTCATTAAATATGTTTTAGATAAAAATAGCCCATACAATATTTTGTTTATATTACAGTGTATTTCATTTTCACATTTTATGGCTTCTGGAAAGACAAATTGTTCTAACATGAATACAGTTTTTGAAAGACAGCTCCTATAAATGTCAGTCTCTATGGTTACCACTTGCAACCTTTTGAACAGAGTACAGATCTGAAAATACATAATTATGTTTCTGATAGAGATAACAAAAAAAGAGAATGCTAAAAATGTTTTCCAGCTTTATTCAGACATACATTTACATCCATTCCTTTAGTGCACCTTTTGTCCTGAGTTGCTTACATTTCAAAGGAGACAACAGATACAGTCAACGACAAAGAAGGGTATCAAATTGAGGTACGGAACTGAAAAAAAACTTTTTTTGTTGTACACCTCATGCTATTGTTATTTCATTGTTATTTCATTCTGTATTTACCAAGAAACATTCATTATTGTTGTCCGTTTTTCCTTGTCAGGGTCCTGGCAGCCTAGAGCCTATCCCAAAATCACTAGGTGCCAGGCAACGACCCAAGACCCTAGATGGGACACTAGTCCATCACAGAGTGGCCACATACACACACACACACACATACACTTTGAGCAATTTGGAGAGACCATTTAACCTGAAATGAATGTCTTCAGGAGGAAACACACAAACTGTACACAGACTGAGCTGGATTCAAACCCCCAGCCCAGGTGCTGAGAGATGGGATCACTACTCGCTGTGCTGCCATGCTACAAAACAGCATTAACTAAATACGTAACATTATGTAACTCTATAGGAGATCCTGGTTGAGGTGCATAGATGTTAGTGTATGCAAGGTAATGGGGTTGAAAACCACAAAAAGTTAATATTTTTCTGCAACTACTAAATGTACCTAAAATGGAATGTCACTCATTCTGTTCAGTTTGAAATTAATTGGTTTAAGTTGTTTAATCTTCCAGTTTTGAGTGGCTCATCTTTAATTTCAGTCTCATAATAATAATGGCAGAACAACTATCAAATTGACTTCTCTTCTTCAAACCTGTTGCTAAACTTTTTCAGCATTGCATTTCATGTGTCAAGCATCAAAACACCACTTATTGAGTGTGATATTTACTGGCAGTGAATAAAATTTGCACATTTTTTATTAATCAATAAAACTATAGTTTTATATCAATAGCATAACTGTTGGACTTTGCTAAGAGCTTAAATGGAAAAGTAAGGAAAAAAGACACTTTAAGAACAAAGAAACAGACCCCTATAACAGAGCATCTGTAATTGTTTTGTTATTAGTCATATTTAACTGCTGCAGGGTCAAATTTATAAAGGAAGGAGTTACAGAAGATTCAGGTATTTTTATTTTTTTTACATATAATGCAGGCTGCATTGGAGCAACAGCACAGCAGTGCAGGGGGTAACACTGGTGCCTCACAGCTCCTGAGTTTGAATCCAGCTGTGTTTGTGTGGAGTGTGTTGGTTCTCCCCGTGTTTCTGTGGGTTTCTTCCCACAGCCGCGGATGGAATTTTAAACCGCTCCCCGTGCTGAGAACTAGCACATGGCCAGCAACAGAGGCTTTTTGACTCGATGACTTTACCTGTTCTGGTAGGTACAGTTTTGATAAGTCTTGTGGACAGAGACACAGTGAGTTTTAACCCTCTGTAACATAAAAGAACCACCTGTTTTGAGTGCTAAATCACAGGATGTTTCTTCTGCCAATTAAAAAAGTGGCAAGTTAGACCAATGGGGTCAAAAACCACTAAATGCCTTCGAGGACGTTGACCAGTGTGGTTTGATAGAAGTTTTAGGGGTAATGATATCTTAAAAATGTTGTGGTGTTCAGGCAGTCACAGTTTAGTAAACCAAAATCAGGGTCATAAACCAGCTCAGTTTACAGCCAGTGGAAGGACATAATGAAAGCAAAATTTATACGTTCTTAAGATGTTTACAAACAAGGTGAACATCTACTGAACAAGCTGACAGTTCAGAAAGCCATACTTGCTGTGGTTTCACAGAGCCTGAGCTAAGAAGTAAACTGAGTAGTTGTGATCATCTAGCAAATTCTGCAAATGAAAGCTGAGTTTTTTCATCCCTAATAATTAAAGTATTAAATAATATTAAAGTGTGTGAGTGAACAAGCTGGGAGCTAAATAAGTGATAACTTGGTCAATAATTGTATTATATGAAGAGAAGATTATTATCCTTAAGTGGTGGGCTGAAAAGAAACAAACAGATAAACATATATGGTCAAAGCTGTCTCATGCTGAAGCCTAAGAAAAGGGTAGATGATTCATTTTCAGACATTAATTGTCATCTTAAAGCAACTATCTTTGATTATTTTGAAATATGTAACCACTTTGATGTTTATCTAACTAATCATTTTTTGCATATAAAATGGATAACATTAAAGGGTAATAACTGTTTTTATTTATTTATTTAAGGACACATAAAGCCAGTAGTGCTGGGTGAATTTCTTCATTTCAGCAAAGACTCATCCAAACAATATATCCACACATCTGTACATGTTTGGTAAATATGTAGTTGCTATTTTACTTTATACTTAACTTTACACCAATGAATGCCAGAAGACGGAAATGTTTTTTGGGCTTTTTTTGTGGCCAGATGTGGGATGATTGTTTATTCCAGTGAATACTTATAATTAAAGTTTTAAAGTATATAAACATTTCATCATATAATTATAAAATTATGGAATTTCTGGGCTGTGAAAGGATTGGGTGGATTTGTTTACTACTGTGAAAGTCAGAGGATATTATCAAGACTTCTTGTTAGTAGGAAAGGATTTGGAGGGGTGGGTGAAGGGAGTTGAAATGTAACAAAATGTCAGTTGCAGCTGAATTCATTAAATATGCAATTATTAACTATAATTTTCATATTTAAGGATTTCAGGACCTGGAAGTATTGGACTGGTTTGAGCATTTGGAAGGATGCTTGGTGAGCTGTCTATTGAGGGCTGGCGTCCACTTGAGGCCTCGCACCTCCTGTCAAGTGAGGTTGTGGGACCCGAATCCATGAACAACATAGAAGTGGTGGTAGGTTTAGGAAAACAGCACCCATGGGACAGAAGTAGCACGGTGTGCTTATTTTCACATGGGTGTGATTGATAACTGGGCGTGGCCAGGGGTTTCGTCCAATACTTCTGTTTTTTCCATGACTTCAATTAATAACACTACACTTCTAAAAATGTTCAAACTATTTTATTCCCATTGTTGCATCATAATACTCTAATGTCATACCGACTAAGAATTCATAGTTGACTTGATAATTTTATAATAACCTGTAGAGCAGTGCATTACTCCTTTGTATGACTCAATAAGAAATAGATTACATACCAAATCAAATTAAATTATACTAATTGATTTTAAAATGAACTCCAATTTCAGAGGTTTAACTGAAATTTTCACAAATGTGTCATTACAGTCAAAGTCATAATTATGTATGCAATGAAAAAATAATATCAGCAAAAGGGGATTTTTTTGTAAGTAAATGTATATCCACCCTGTGTTTTATTTGTAAGGCAGGACAGTATAATGTCTCTTACAGTTTAAGAATGGAACTGATATTAGGTCTTTGGAAACACAAGTATAATTTACCGCATAACCCATGTGCTTAGACATTGAAACAATTTTGCTCTTAATTGTTTTTTAACCAGCTTGTGTGTTGTTGGACTTTTATTTCATGTGTAGAGTGTAAAAAAAGGTTTTGATTTGATTCTAGACGTGTCATTTCTATTTTTCAAGTCTGTTGCTCCTGTCTTTCAAATTGAGGGCCTAAGAACTATCATTGCTACTAAAGCAGCTCATTACAAGGCTTAAAAATCAGAAAAAATTAATCACATATATAAAATATATATATCCAATACATTAGATATGTCAAAATCAGCTCGTATTATATTATATTATATTATATTATATTACTGTTGGGAAGCACAAAACAGTAGTGAATTTATCAACAGAAAACCACAGAAGACCACTAAAGCAGTTTCACTACTGAACAGAAAACTGAAATGTTCTGACACTCTCCAGGATGTGGGCATAGAAAGCAGAAGACTAGACCAGCATAACTTCAAAGGGTTCAGCACAAGATGCAGACTGGTGGTAACCCTCAAGAACAAAAAGGCCAAACTAGTTTTCTAAAAAATACGTTTAAAAGCCTGCAGGGTTCTGGAAAAAGTCTTATGGACAGCGGAGACTAAGATTAACTGGTACCAGAGTGATGCAAGAAGGAAAGTGTGGAGAAAAAGGAACTGCTCATGATCCAAAGTATATCACCGCACCAGTGAAACATGGTGTAGGTACTGTCATGGCCACATATTGCTGCCTGTGGACCTTAGTCATTTGTCTTTACTGATGGTGTCACTGAAGGTGGCAGCAGCAGGATGAATTCTGAAGTGTTTAGAAACATCTAGCATGCTAAGATCAAACCAAACACCTCAGAACTCATTGGATGGTGCTTCTCCTTGCAGCAACATAGCGCTGAAGCAACTATAAAGTTTTTCAGGGCCAGAAAGTGGAATGTCCTTGACTGGCCAAGTCAGTCACCACATCTGAATCCCACTGATTATAAATTTTACTTACCAAACACAGCAATGAAGGCAAAAGCTACAGAAACTGAAGACAGCTGCAGTACAGGTCTGGAAGAGCATCACCATGGAAGATATGTAGCAAGTGGTAATGTCCGAGAGGTCACAGACTTCAGAAAGTGATAATACAAAACAGAATCGTTATACTTTTAATAGTAACAAATAAACACAGAAAACAGTTTAACAGCTGTAAAATTCCAAAATTATATATTTAAAATTTAAAGAATATAGTCAGTTATTATAAATTGCGCTAGTTAAGGTATTATTGTACTAAATGACAATTTTTACGTTTTTTTCTTAATTTTCCCGATTACTTTTGCTCATGTTAAATGAGGGTGTTTTTTATAGTAAAAATAAAAAGAGTTGTGTTCCCTACACCGTTCAACTGACACAGATGTAAAAGCCCTCAAATTAAAGCTGACAGTCTGCACTTTAACCTCATACTTGCGTCATTTAAAATCCCTGCTGCTGGAGTACAGAATCAAAACAACCAAAACTAACACCCTGTCCAAATACTTATGCACTGCACTACAGTTTAATCTGTACGTTATGATGAGACTTGCTGCGTCTACAAAGCAAAATGCATTCGACACTGACTTAAAAACCCTGAGAGGATGGCTTCAAATTATGCAGATTACTCACGGTTTTAAACCTAAGCTCAGTGACAGTAGTGGGCCTGGGAGATGACAGTGGCTTTGTACAGTCATTGACCGCCCGTTGCAAATATATGCACAGTGAAACAAAATAAAACCTTAAAATATCCTTATCATATACTGACTATAACTAATGACATTTAAAACATGTTTTCTGTTCATGGGCCAGAAGTGGGAACATGAAGAGGTAGAAACACTATAGCTGTTGGTATATTAGCATAACTGAGAGCTTTTGTGTTGGTGGCTAAACCAGTCCTAGGAAACTCTTCTGTGTGTTTGTGTTAAAAGAGGAATACTTATATTTAAATGATAATTATTTTTCTTATTTTTTTTACTTATGAAGTGTAATCATTACTGTTGGACTATTCACAGAATTAAACAAGTATTACAACAATTACCTAGTTAGTGCTGAATAGCTTAAGTAAGCAAAAGACTGGTGGACACAACGTCTTGCTTTTCTTCTTTTTTTTTAAACCTTAAGAATGAAGTCATAAGACACATTATACCAGAGCAAGCCTAAAATATTTGGCCACCCCCAACTACACTGTGGTGCAAAACACTGGCACCAATAAAATGCGCCAAATTGACCCTAAAATGTCAACAACATTAAGCAATGATGGGGAGACCAATTCTGCTATTGACCCCACAACAATTAAACACAACTATTTACAGATATACAGCTGCTCTGTGTGTGTGTGTGTGTGTGTGTGTGTGTGTGTGTGTGTGTGTGTGTGTGTGTGTGTGTGTGTGTGTGTGTAAAGATAGGTGTCTAACCTTTGTGGGGAGGAATAGGGGATTATAGGCCTTCTATGTCTTTGTGACCTTCCTTATGGGTGTCAGGGTATCTTGTAGTACAGGTGTGCAGAAATGTTAAAGATAATTGTGATTTGTGTTCCCACAGTCCCATCTGTAGGGTTTTCTGTTAAAATAGTATAAAAGTAGGTAGACAAGTCAAACTGCCTTCTGCCAAAGCTCTTGCATTCTATGTTCTTTTGCATATAGACATTCACAAAGCTACATATGCATAATATAATAATTTCCGTTCAGAAAACACTTAATACTCGTATTTGCACCTAGACATTTGAAGGCAGATTCACCTTTACGTGGGCCTGACCTGCACCCGACTACAAACCAGTCCCACATGTCCCACTTGTGCTCGGCTTTTTCTTTTTCCCCAAACAATCAGTTCCTTACAGCCTTTTCTGTGTGGCACCTGGGCAAACACTATATTATACTGCTACAAATGTACCGCTAACAGTTTGCTATGCTTAAGTCGAAAAGTGGGCTGTAACAACTGGTTCATGGGACAAGAGCCAACAGCCATGTGCATGTTTATAATTAAACAAGTAGGGATCAGGAAAAAAAAAGAAATAAATAAACAAATTTCTTCTGTAAAATGGAATTTCCATACTTAAATTTATCAGCTTTTTCAGCCGTTTTGCACCTGATCATTACCTTTTCAATAATTAACTCAGACACTGAATAATCTGGACAAGGTTCAATACAAATTTATTCAGCCAAGCTTTGACTCGTGCTTTTTTAGTGTGTCAAATGCACTAGTTTAGTTAAACTAACACAGATCAGTTTGAAACAATTCAAAAAACGATACCAAGCCTCTTGTTGAAGAATCCCAGGCAACGTGGTTGGATTGGTGTCATTCATTCAATCCACAATCAGTCACAACACTGATTATATTCATTTACAGTCCAGCTGTAATAACCAGCATACACAGGAGGCGATCAGGTTGGAACCCCTATGGTTTACACAACGACTTAAAAATGTTAGTTGTGTTGTAGATGTAACTCTAAGAAAATGAAACGGTGGCATAGAGAAAGGAACATAAGGTAGAGTTCAACAAAGGATGGCGTTAGGAAAACGTTATAGTGTTTCACCTTAAACTCCAACTACGTGAAGACAACAGATTTCACTACTGGATTAACCCCTTGCCCAAGTCAGTGTCACATTGGTCTAGAGGCCTGGGAACACTAGCCACTTGGCTAGGAAACTACATCCTGGAAGGGACACCTTTCCATCACAGGGTAGGTCCTCTACCAGTACCTTTCAGTCCTGCTGATGCCATTTGACATCACGCATCAAAATGTGTCCGAACTGAAAAATGTTTCAACTGGTCATGCCTGTTGATGCCATTTGGCCAGATGACTGCAGTGTTTGTGAACCAAACAACAGTATTGCAGACACAGCAACCAGAGGAACCACTCAGAAACAACAGAGGTTTCTTAGTGTTGATGTAGGCCGAACTTTTAATGTTTTATCTTTGTTTTTATTATTCTGTCCTTATATCAGCTTATACCACCTCCTGAAAAATGCACAGCAACTGCGATGTGCCCAGTGACTTGTTTTCTCTAAAAAACAACGTGCTGAAGTAAAGCAGCACTGGTAACCGATCTTTTTTTTAAAAATCATTTCTATCCTATTCAATTTTTATGATTGTTTGCCTCATTGAACCATTCTGTGCCGATGTGCACGATGACTTGAATGCTGCACAGCAACAGCACTGCACTGCAACTGAATTGTTCCTTTTAAAAACCTGCCACTGGTGGAAATAACAGTAGAGCAAAGGTGACAGGTCCTGTATCTCTTGTATCTTTCTTTTTTCCTCCATTGTGGAAAGAAAATGAGCATACATCAGACAAAAATGCCATTCTACTAAATACTATGCCCATTTGCATGAATGATATCGTTTCATAGGGTATTGTAGCAGTTTTTTGTTGTTTTGGACTCTATTATATGAGGAATTGGTGTACATTTTTCAAAGACACAGGCTCCTAACTAGTAGAAATACAATGAAATTAATAGTGGCGTTGAATGTAATGTTTTCATTTTTAATAGTACTGAAGCGTTGGACAACTGACACAAACAATTTGCCATTCATTAAAGAAGCTGCATGCACTTATGCTTGTCTATGTTAGACTGCAGCTCTGAACCACCCAACAGGGACGGAACTCAACATGGGTCAGGAGAGGTAACAGAACAAGGAGTAGTGTGGCAGCCAGGTGAGTGAAGCATGGTCTGTTCGTAGGAGGACCTTTGTGCCATACAGGTATGGCCTGGAGTGACAAAGGCTTTACACCACTTCAAGGAGCTCTGGCATAGCAACACAGCATTTGCATTCAGAGTAACTCAGGGCCTTGGTGTAGGAGGCCACCACTTGTCCCCCCTTAGGTTGGATGAAAGGTGGCTGCAAAGTCATTTGGGTTAGCTGGCTGGTCAATTGTGTTTTGCACCCCTTAGCCTTTCCAGATGAGCTGCAATGGGACTCCTTTTTCAGCAAGCTCCCTCTTTTGGGCATCCAGATGTGCCCTCAGCTGCAAGATACAGTCCTCGTGGATGTCAGCTAGCCAGAACTCCAGTCACTCCCTGACTTCTTGCCTGCAAGGACTCCCCTAACTATTTGCCAGCCAAGAAGACAGTGTAGCTGAGTTCCTGGGAGCAGCTCCTGGGGGCCAAATGGGATGACTTAGTCACTGTTTATTAGGGCCAAGCAATCTGTGCCCTTGTTGCAAAAGAGGAGGTACTGGCCCCAAGTGCCTATAAAGTGGCCCCCTGTGGTGTCACGAGGGCTGTTGGCAACGGGGATGGCAGTCCTCTCACTGCACAGTCTGTTGAAAGTTTTCTGATGGCTCTGCCATTGGCAAGGGAGAACAGCAGTCCCAGGCCCAATGAACCGGCCTTCCATAATAGGACCAACGACTGACGTGGGCCAGGTATGTGTCAGGGGCTGTATAATTCCTGCTCAGTCAGCTGCTATGATGGCTCCATCCCATGGGAGTGCTACTTCCTCCCCAAAGGGGTCCTTGCACTCAATATCCACCTCAGCCTGATGATCCTGGGGAGATTCATAACCAGTTAGAATGAACCATCCTCCACCCATTCAGCCTTCCTGATTGCTTTTGAAAGCCCTTGAAGCGCAGGTCACTCCAGCGTCAAGGCAAGATGAACCGCTGCCTCTTCCTGGTCCCTTCTATTCTGTCAAACTGCCAGGTGAAACTGTAAAAAGTAGCACTCCCATGGGATGGAGCAAGCCACCTTTACTCTGTTTTGGAGGTTAACTTCCAACAGCTGCATGGTAGGTGTCAGCAGTTGGCCATCTTTGTTAGGCAGGATTGGCATAACTAGGCTGGTGACCCCATAGTCAAATAGGCCTCCAAGATCTATGGTGGCACTGTAGGTTTTTGAACAGTGATGATGCTGGATTATCTCCCTCTCAAAGGTCTCTGTGCATGCAGTGCTTCCAGGTTTGACCCTAAAAGGCCCGCTAGCTTCCTGTTTCCGTTTGCACACAGAAAGGGATTAAGGCTGGTTTTGAAGGTTCAAAAAGGTCGATACTGGCAAAGTGTTGTCTGCAGACTCTCGTATGATTTATGATAATAGAGCTGTTTCTGCAAATATTTACTAACCATTTCTTTCATAGTTCTGTATCTTTAGGGAATGTGTGGAAATTTAGCACAGAGCTGAACTTTGCAGAGGTGGCTCACTGGTAAGTAGTAATGGTCCCTTGCACAGCTATCTATGTCGTAGAAATTTTAAAAACATTTGTGTTTTTAAAACTGTAATATAAATAGTGAATAACAAAGAGTAAGTAGGGGTGAGAAAAAGTTTAAAATTAGTCAAACGTATTCCACTACGAAAGGCTGCCATCTATCTGGATAAAGGTTGAATGCTACGCTGGATGTCTACAAGCCGGCAGACATTTCACATTAAACACGTAGAAGGCTGCCGTGCATACAGCCCACTGTGAGTAGAGCTTTGTCAACATCTCACTGGACTTTCTGTGTACTGTGCTTTGTAGAATCAGTCACTGAAGGATTTTCAGTCCCGCTTCTAACACCAGTGAAGCAATGGACAACAGAGTGGAACAGTTTGCTCTTTATAAAAGAAACTGTATACAGTGACATTACTTTATTCGAAACTGCAGAGCAGGTAGCAGTTCTGAACTATTCAATCAGTATACAACTCATGGAGAGTCAGGAGAGGGAAAGAAACAAAGAATAGTGGTTGGTAACAAACAATGTTAAAACATACCAAGTAAGCTACTTAAGAACCCCCATCAGTCCAACAATCCACAACAAAGAACAACACTGTCCGATTTTACGTTAGACGGCACTGTAAACCCAACTAAAAGTTCACAGCAGGTGAACTATTCTTTTAGAAATAAAATGGCATGTATATTTAACAAGTTTCCAGGAATTTTACATTCATTTAGCAGATGCTCCAGTGACTTACAGTGTAAAGCCACCTACCTACAGTTTTTGTAAAAATGTAGGGTTAAGTACTTTGAACAAGGTTCTAAGGGGGGGGATTAGAACTGAAAGCCACCTGCTGCCAGTTTTACTGTGTAATGTGATGTTAGGTACAGCAGTCTAGCAGCGTCCACGGTGCACGTCCAGCGCTCTCAGCTGTTCACCGCAGTTGTGTTTTGCGGGAAGGGTACCTCAGATGGTGCTGTTGTCCTGACAACCAATAAGGGAGTATCACCGTCTCTCGGGGGGGGGGGGGGGGGGGGGGGGGGGGGGGGAGGAGGAGGAGGAGGAGAGAGAGAGGAAGCGGGAGCGCGAGCATCGGATTCTCGCGCGCGCCGATGTACTGTAGCCCTCTCGCGCACGCGGGCTGTAGGGGTCACGTTGGAGAGCTTCTCCACGCTCGCCGCTCTGTCTTGGGCTCTTGTATGTAAGCGGCGCTTCCGCGAGGGGAGAGCACTGCTGCGCGCGGACTCCTTCTCTTCCAGCGACACCCACCGCGAGCCTTTGCCCGGATGGCGACGGCGGCGGCGGCGGCGAGGCGTTCGTGTGTGAGGCAGTTGCAGGCTGCGCTTCTCAGAGTCCTCTGTCTCATCCCCACAGGGCTGCCGGTGCGGAGTGTGGATATGCAGCGCACTACGGACAACATTACCATCCGCCAGGGCGACACGGCCGTCATCAGGTAGGACGGGACGCAACTTTCTCTCACAAACATTCACACACACGCACAGAGTACAGTGTTTCGTTGTGTGCTGACGCACGTGTCGAGCGCAACTCCGGCTTATTCACCTGGTGCAAATGTATGTTTTGCACAGAAAATGTTCTTCTGCCGTGTGGATTTAAAAGATAAAACGATTCAAGTCCACTTGGAAAATCCGATAAAAAATCCGAGTGCCTCGTAAAGGTTTGTGACATTTGTTAAGTTTGAGGGGAAACACAAGAGGAGGCGGCACGCTGGCGCGCGGTGGCGGTGCGTGTTTAGCATGAGCGGCGGGCAGGGCAGGACAGCGGGACCTGGCGCACATTGACCGCAGCTTTTACCACAGTCCGCACCGCGATCTGCAGTGTCCTCATGCTCTCTTTTTTCACTGTTTTACTAATATACGCGAACAGCTTTTTCAGTTATTTTCAGTATAAAAAATTTAAAAAAAACAACTTACGCCCTTGTTTCGCCTAAGAAACAGCGTACTTTGTTGCACCTTTACACCGCTGTGCAATGTACATTTTTCCCAGGGTGCATTGCTCCAGAGGAACTGTTCCACACTAGAAGTTACAAATTTCTGCCAGATTCCTGTAACTAAGGCTGACTTGGCCTATGCATACATACACATATATGTATATAATACTATTATTTTATGTGAATAAATAGTCATTTTAGGAGAACTGTTTATCCAGTGGGCAATTGCAAGACGATTATTACTAGGAACTGCCTTTTGTCTGTTTTCTGAGGAAGGACCTCCACGGGTCTCCACTGTTGTGGGTGGGTGTGTGTGCGCGCGCGCGTGCGTGCGTGTGTGTGTGTGTGTGTTCGACAAATCGAATGGAGTGCTGCGTATAACGGTTGTGTGTGTTTTTGGAGGACACACTGTGGTGACGAAACATTGTTTTATACAAGGCTGCTGGAGAACGACTGAGTCCCAGTCAGCAGGAGTTGAAGGAAATTCAGCTTCGTTATTCTATGACTGATTTTACTGAACAAAACACGTTCTGGTCTTGGAGAAGCTGAATGCAGGACCACCAAAACTAAGTACTCTATCAGCAAGAATTTTTTTTTAAAAAATCACAAAAAATGTGTGATTATACAAAATATAAATAATATGTTCTTTGGGGAAAAAGATTTAAAAAAAAAAATCTTTTCTGCTAATAAAGTTTCCAGACAAATCTGGAAAAGAGAATCAAACTAACAGCAACACATTTGACTGCATATAATACTTGTTACTGAAACAGGCCTTTAAATGTGTCACAATTTAAATATCTTGTCCAGCTATGAAACAGCTTGAACAGGAAGTATTATACAAGACTGTATATACTGTATTTTGGACGTGATGTTTGTTTTTTCATAAGTATTTTTAATACTTTTACAAATTAAATCTGCTGCTTCCCCATTGCTGAAGACAACCTTATAATGATATTTTTGATATCATTTTTAAATTATTTCCATATTTAAGTATTTTGACACACAAAAAACTGTCTGATGAATGTAGCTACAGCAGTGTTTTCTTTCTTCATTGTACCAGTGCTGTGTTGTATTCTGGCAATATCTCTGCCTTGAAAACCAATATTAAAAAATGCTGCTTCATCATGCCTTCTCTGGGTATGAAAATAGAATGACAAAAATGTGGAAAAAATACTGCTAGGAAGAATCAGAATTTTGTTTTTATTTATTTATTTTTTTAAATTCAACAAATGAAGACCGAATGGTGAAATCTTAGTTCATGGTTAATGACTTAGTAAATTTATAGGGTTCCGAGTGCATTTTAGTCATTTTGGAAGTTACAGTTTTGGGTGAGCACACAAAATAAAATGCAAGGGTTTCGTCTACATTCAGTTTCAGTTATTTAGGAGTAAAGATGTAATAATTGATGTACCCTTTAATATTTCAAACTGTAAAAAGGTGCTATTGAAGACCTGCTTTTTCTTAGGCCTGCCTTCGCATCAGTCTTTGGAGAGCCTGTATCTTCTAAGAGCAACTGGACTTTAGCTGCTGAGGCATCAACATGAGGTGGCAGTTCTGGCTGAGTGCTCCTGAAATAAGGCCTTTTCTGGTTATCTTCCAATTAAAGCATGTAGACAGTGGAGACATCTGGAGAGGCTCTCTTTGGTAGAGGCCACTCAGAGGATGGACTTTTTGAACTTTCCCAACTATGAGAAGGCACAAGAGTTTTGTGTAACATGGCTCTGTTGGTAACAAATCTAAATGAAAAAGAGAAAAATTTTGCAGTAAAGCTTAAAATGGGGCAGTATATTAATATTTTCAATTAAATCATTTTATTGAGATTGGCCAATCTAGGGTTTTGTCTGAAAGCCTAGTGCTCCTATAGGTTCTGGCCAGCAGTGTGGAAAATTAATTATGATATGACAAAAATGGTTTATTAAAGGATTTACAGGATAGCTACCCGGTGTGTTTATTGTTGGCAACGTGGCCATTGCAATTTACACAGTCCATTTAAATGATTGTTGTGAATTTTATTAGGCTTTTAATGTCGGGTGTCATGAGGTACCTGGAAGAAAAAAAGTAGTGGAACCCATATGCACAGTTGTTTATCAGTTGCTCGGTTGTTGTTTCATTTTGTAGATTCACAAATCATAGCACATTCTACTGTATGCTTGAAATCCCTCCCCAGCTTAGTATGCCATTGTGGAATTAAGTGGGCTTTAAATTTGAAGATTTGCAAAGTCATTGCTATTCTGATTCCTCCTTCTGTTCACGTTTGGATTCTCAGCTGACAGAGTGGGGTCTCACTGGAGCACTTTTCGTGCGATTTGTCACTCCTTGGAAGATTCTTAACACTGATCACTTAGCTAACTGGTGTGTAGTGAAACATCATTAAAAAAAGTCAACGAATAATGAATTTCATTTGCAAAGTTTGAATATTTATGCTGTAATTCCTACAGTTTAGTCATACCCAGTGAGATTCAGTAAGTGTAAGGACCCTATAATGCCTACAGGAAGAATGTAAAAAGCAAGCATCCATACTGTTTGACATAAACACAAATGCACACATAAACAAATGCTATATTCTAACAGGTAAAATTTCACATTGCCACATTATATCTTGCAGGGAGCTGGAGCGGTAGGACATTTTTTTGTGTGTCGCAGATGTGTGACCCAGTGTGATGGCAGGCAGTGGTTTGTGCAGAGACAGTACCGAGCACATTGCCATGTGTCACCACAGTTTACATGGCCATTTATTCTGCTCCTTGCTGTGTCTACAAGTATGTGGCACTTTTCACCATTCACCTTTTTTTTTTCGAGTGCTACTTACACGCATCTTCCAGATTGCATCATCTTCCAATGAAGTGCTAGGAGTGGATATTTTAATAAAGGAGTGGTATGGACTGAGGATTTATAGGCTGCAATAGATTTTACGTTTGATTGTACTGCTGCTGCTATACAAAAGCACCACCAACATCTGTAGAATAATTTGCTTTAAACTTTGTACGGATAGGTTTATACAAGCTGCAAATGATGTTGTATAATACGAGTTGAGTTACACGGCATTTCCCAGGATCAAAAAGTGCAAAGATAATTAGTAATAACACATTATATATCACCAACCTGTGTTACTCTTAAAGTGGTTGTATTTAGTACTTGTGTGCCAAATTTCACATCTGTGGCTTGAAAAACAAATGAGAAGAAACAAACAGATTGAGCTTTATACATATAGATATGAGATAGATGAGAACTTTATTAACCCTGTGCAATTTTGTTCGGAGTTAGTGCAATATCTGTCAATCTGTCTGTAATGAAATTCTAATGAAACATTCATGACAATTTAATGCTGTAATGAAAAACAACCTACATTTGTATGTGATGACATTTAGTGTTGAGTCTACAGGAGATACTGAAAGAGGTCAGTATTGGAATTATACAGTGATGTCTGTGATGGTTAAAATTAGCTGGTGTGCAAATATAATTTGAGAGTGTGAAGTTGCTCAGGAAAGTTGAAGTGGTCCTAATCTTGTCCTTAAATCCTTTTGTGAAGGCTTTGCTTTTCACCAGTGTTATTTTATTATTACCATTTTTTTTGGTTCTCAAATTTTTTTTCCAGACCAGCATGGGATACATTGCTTTTATTCATTATTATAGTGTCTAGGATCCATAAATTTGAATTTGATGATTAAAGGAATTATATCATAATTGTAACTGCTTAGTCACTGTGGATTATATTGCTGGCACCCCATGGTTTGAGTAGCATTATTTTAGGTTTCATGGTCTAATAGGATAGCTACATTCTTTGATGTGTGATGTACCTACAGTTTGAATATTATATTAGGGATGGGTGATTATATCGAAATCAAATCAGAATCAACAGATATTTGCTTAATTTGGTTTTATTGACATCAAACGGATGCTTAGATGTAACTGATAATTCAAATCAATATTTGATGACACATTCATTGTGTTGTGGATGAACAGAATTTCAAAGTGATGCTGGGCTACAGTAAGAAAATATCTGCCGTGTGCAAGTTTTTCAGGGTAAGTGAGAGCGGCATAAAATGTGCCATTTGTAACACTTACTCAACTAATGTCTTGCTCGGAGGGATCAAAGTACAAAATTTCAATACCTCAAACCTAATTAGTGTTGACAGCAAGAGATTGGTTGGTGTGACTTCTAATGTGATCAACGAAAAGAGAAGCAGAATTTCCTCTGACAAGACAGTGATGCTTGTTAAGAAAAACCACCCCCTCGTGCAAAAAAAAAACATTAATGATGCACTATCAGAAAAAGTTCCTGTTTTTATTAGTTTGATGTTATTTATTTTTTTGTTTTTACAGTTTTGTCAGTTTTTATTATTTCTATTCTTGGGTTTTTTCCAGACCAGCATTTCTAGCATTAGTTCAATTGAGCTTTGAAATGGGGAAAAAATGAGTGATCTTTGTGACTTTGAACACTGCATGATAGATGGCACTAGGTATACTGGTTCTAGCATCTCCCAAATATCTGTTTTTCTTGGGTTTTTCACACACAACTGTTTTAAGGGTTGACTGAGAAAAGCAAAAAAGTACCAGTGATCAGTGATCCTGTGGACAAAAACAGCATGTGGGCCAATGAGGTCAAAGGAGAATGATGAGTTGTCCAAGCAAACAGACGGGTCACAATCAGGCAAATCACACCCAGTCTGAACACTGGTGTGCAGAATGTCATCTTGGAATACAATACTTATTGGACTTTACTTCTACATTGGACTACATTGGGTTACAACAGCTGAAGACCATGTTGGGTGCCATCACCTAAGACCAAGAAAGCTCCTCTTTTTGGCACAGCAGGATCAACACTGTACTGCTGAGGAATGAGCAAAAATGGTTTGGTTGGATAAAACCAGGTTCCTTTTTCCATCATACTGATGGATGGATCAGAATTTGGTGCACATAACAGAAGTCCATGCAGCCACCTTGTTTGGTGTCAATGGGACGGGTCAGTGGTAGCAGTGTGTTGGTGAGGGTAATGTTTTCCTGACACACATTACGGGCACTGATACCCACTCAAGAATACCTGAATGGCGTGACATATCTGAACGTTCAAGCTGATCCCTTCGTACAGTTCTTCCGCACTTGGACGGACTCTTCCAACATGTTAACGCACCATGTCACAAGGCACATATCTTTTCTGAATGTTTCCAGGAACATGACAGCTAGTTTCCTGAATAGTGAAAAGGATTTCAACTCTATACATTATCTTTGGAATGCAAAACTTGCAGCTGTTCAGTTTGCAACAACTATGCAATGTCATCATTTTCCCATGGTGCAGCATTCCTGCACAGTGCATCCAGCATCTCATAGAATTCATGCCCAGATGAATTCATGCTTTTCTGAAGGCCAGAGAGGTGCAACATGCCACTAGATAGGTGTACATAATAAACTGGCTGCACACTTTATGGTGGTTTATGTGTAAGATTTGATCTTACATTTAGGCAGCACTAACCAGTTGGGTGCAGTGGAGTAGTGGCCTGTTTCCAGCATTCCACAGAGGACTGAGGACACAATGCATTAATGCAATCGCCACATAATCCCTTCAGAGTCTGGTCATGCAGAATCAGGATTTTCAAATCAATTTGTTTTTTTTTTTTTTTTGTCAGGGTTCCAGACTTAAAAATCCTTTCACTGAAGCTGACTCAACTGGTACACCAAGGGACACAGAACAGGACTTATGAAACTGGGACATACAGGGTACATTCTTTTCAACACAAACCTGTTGAAACTTATGACTTATATACTTCGAGACTTCATACAATGCATCACAAAGGAAAGAATGCAGTTTTAGAAAAAACAACTATTCTTGCTAGCATATAAATGGATTGCAGTGAAACTGGATGTGACCGGGTGCACATCGTTTTTGTGAACGATATTTCTTCCTGTCAGAAACATCCATAAGCTAAATGATCAAAATATTTTCATCCAGAGTGTTCCCTGTCTCCTACCATGTGCTTCCTGGATAGACTCAGTATCTCTGTTATCCTTTATTGAACAAGCCTGTATTAACAATAGATAAATAAATTAATAAATGAATGGATAGATAAATGAATGAGTGTACATCAATTTTTGTAAATATGAGGCTGAATCTCTGTTTCTTGGCTGCTTGTTTTCTACACACAACTTTGTTTTTTAGCTGCAGACTTGAATTTTGGCACACAGGTTCTTTTCACCCAAAGTTAGGTCTTTATTTAGTCAAGTTAATTAAAGTCCGAAAATTGCACTTAAAAATATTAAATTCACTTGATGACAAGGCTCAGGAAGGCGTAAGGTGTTTTACTTTTTACCTTTTCACTGCTACACCTTTTTAACCTGGGTAGTGTTGGGTAACTCAGCTAGTATAGTGTTTAAGAAAAGCTAGAAGTAATAATTTTTGTTATAACTGCCTTGTGTTTTGGAATTTTAAATAATTTTAGGTGACATCTTTCATAGGAATACATTTTTTCCATAAATAAATAATAATGAAATAAAGAAATAATGGTAGATCGCCCCTTCCCTCGGGGGAATTCATGTGATGGAGTGATATAATAGTACAAATGTACCCATCTATGTGAGACTGTACTGAGATTTTAGGAAACATTTGTATATGAGTGGATGATTTTTATACTAGTTTGAATTTCTCTGCTGGGTCATCAGGCTTGTATTTGTTGATGTTTTTGTGGGTTTGCGGGTCATCAGGCTGTTACGGATTTTTTTTGTATGTAATGACACTTTTTAGATTGAATGGCTACACTTTAATGACAGTGATGTGCAGTAGTAGCAAATTTAATCGCATATGAGATTTAATATGCATGTCATGTTGTTGGTTGGGTTTTCTCTTAAAGTTAAGGAAAATTGTCTTCTCTTGATTTTAAGAGGTCCTGATGGTCTCTTGGCTCCAATTCCCATCCTCCTCTTGTAAATGTGTTGACAAGAACTCAATGGTGTGATATGATCCACTGAAACATCAGATATGCTTGTTTGCTCCTCTGATCCGACAAGGCAGCAGCGAGTTCATTCAGGTCTGTCTTACATGAGTTTTGGAGGACATGAAGGACAAAAAAGGCATCTGTGAATTTAGTATGTGCTTTGATCAGGTTGTTGTTCATTTTTTAGCTGCCTTAAGGGCTTTGCCTTTGAAGTTTGTTGTAAATGTGCCTTTTACTGTTGACTAGATTTAATCTTCATCTTGCTGCTATATGTAATGTGTGGTACCACCTCCAGATTGTTTGGCAAATCTGATCATTAGAATTCACACCCCTTGCTGCAGAAGAATGTACCATTTCTTTTCCTATAAAACTGATTTTATAATAATTAAAACATGTATTTATGTCGTTGGAAATGCGATACAGAAAGAACTGGGATGCAAAATGGCATTTGTTTTCAGCACGCTATGGATTTCTCCTTTCCATGTTAACAGTGCCAACGGCCATTCTCAGTAATCATCAGACCTTGTGCCCACTACACCAATCCATAGGGTGAAATTTGCATGTCCGTCCTGCTAATAATTTGTTAAAAATAGATTACATGTTTTAAGAAAATATGATTTGTGACTTGCTGGGGTTTAATTTTTTAAAATAGGGAATTAATTAATTTGCAAAAGTCAAATTAAAAAAAAAAGGTTAACATAGCTGTGAACTCTGTTAGGTTACTAGTGTTTAAAACCACTTGAGGAACAGTTCAAAACAAAGATGGTTCTGTGTGAGATGCTGCTTTCCCGATCTTTGCTTGCACATGTTGGTTTTAAGTACTAATATCTAATTTTATTAGGCACCAAAGACCTCTTATAATTATTCTATCATTTCCCTGAAGTCTGTGGAATATACAAATATCATCTAAATTTGAGAGAATTGATGTTCTTTTTGCTGTAATGCATTTTATCATCTGCATACTTATCATCTGCATACATGAATGCATGTGTATTCATGTGAAAAATGTACACACACACACACACACACACACACACACACACACACACACACACACAAACACATATATTTTTACCCTGGGTACACACTGTATATATACAGCATATAAACATGTATAAATGTGCTTACTTGTACATCCATGCATGCAAATCATTACGCTGTGATCTGAAACATAGTTTCTTTTTTTAAATGAATGGCAGACTACATGAGTCAGTCATCAGAAAGTGGATTTTTTTTAATCACTGACATCATAATCCACGAGGCAACAGATGTGCAAGATGCTTTTGCAAGCAGGAGACTCCCCCATGTTTACGTCCCTGGGCATATAATAAGAGCATAAGAGTGGGACATTGGTTGTGGATTTGGGTCACAAAGTGAGAAGCCCCAATGCTGCTCCTTAGTTTGCTGTAATATGCACCAAGTGGGGCTTTTCTTGCTTCTTATTATCTGTTTCCCCAAATTTGAACTTGTTCAGCTTTTAATTAAACCAAATCCCTAGTAAATATACTGATTTGTTCACCAGCACCCCCTCCACAAAAAGAAATTAAATGACTTTTTTGCCTCACATTTCTTTTCTTCATCTTGTTCATGTTGAGAATTGCTAAGGAGGATTCAGCTTGCTGAATACTGTTTGAATTGATAATTTATAATATAACACAGGTAAAAGAGTCTGTATGTAGCAGTTTTGAATAGAATACAAAAACCACATTAGGAGGCAACTGAGGTTTCTGAGACTCCAATAAAATTAATAAATCAAAAATCAGCATAAAAGGCTAAATGACAGATATGGTATTTTGTATTTGTTGCTTTAAATATTACATATTTTGATGTAACTCATAATGCCAGACCTTTGTGAGACACCAAAATGTGCATTAATTTTCTTTTTTTGTAAGCTAATATGTTTAACCGAAATCTGCTAAAACTTTGAATTAGTATTACTGTCCCAAATCCCTGCAGACACATCCCACGATAAGATTATTTTGGATATTGTGCGATTGGCAAATGGCTCCTGTCCTGCTGCTGTCTTTCCAATCACCAGCGTCTTCTTCTGACAGGATTTACTGAATTCAGCGTACATTTTGGGTAAAAGTTTCTCTCAGTGTTTTTAGTGTTGTACTGGTGGCAGGAAGAGCCGTGGTTCTTCCATAAAGCACTGTTGCTGTATGTTTGTACATAATTGTGCCTAATCTTGGTGGGGCGCTATATGGGGATTGTTGACTCAGTGCTTACCATGCTTGAGAGCTTAGACGTGGGCATGTTGTGCTCTGGGAGTTCAGGTATTTAAACACTCCCCGCAGGCACAAAGCTTATGTTCCCACAGCCCAGTTTCCTAGTCCTATTTTCATGAAGATGCCCCACAGCACAGTCAAAATGATTACCGAATTCCTCTATTAGTACATCTCTATATCTGTCTTTTATTTATGCACAGCTTTGTTTTTCAAGCCACTGACTTGAAGTGAGGTTTTTGCATAGTCAAGTTCATTAAACTCCAAAAGACCACTTAGTATTTTTAAAATTCCTAATTCAATCTTTCTAATTTGAAATAAACCTTTAAAATATGCGAGTAGCTGTGTCACATGAAGGGCATAGCTACTTCATAGGCAGTGTACATCACACTGACTGAATGGCAGAAACATGTAGGGTGTCAAACAGGGCAGTTCAGCTGGTAAATGCAAAAAAGTTTGCATTATACAGTTTAGTGATATTTAATTTATCACTTTCTGCACATAACTGCGGCCAGCGCATATGTCGCTGTCTATGACATCTGCATGATTGTTTATATGATTGACCTTTGAGGATACAACCAGTTTTAGGTCCTGCTGCACAAAATACCTGCAACAGGTTCCCAACGGAAAAAGACAAAGAGCCAGAAGCTGCAGTACGTGAGCATCTACTCATCAAATACAACATCTACATCAGACTGTTTTTGTGTTTTGTGCAGGAACACTGAGAAGAGTACTGTGAAAGGGTGAGGAGGGAGCAGTGCTAGTGAATTCTTGGTGTAAAGAGCTGAACTGAGAAAGAAGAGTGATGGGGTTTGATATTTGTGCTGGAGGAAGGACCCAAACTGTGACAAGGAGGGGTGACAGAGGGAGTGCTTCAGAAATGGAAAAATATCATTATCATTATTACCATGCCAAGTGGCAACAGGAGCCAGTACCTGTAATATGTGCAGTTATAGATATAGGGATCAGGAGGTGTGTAGAGTGTGTTGCAAGATATTGGTAGGATTGTCCAAATGTTATAGAAGTGGCATTCATTAATGGCATCTGGTTTTTGCTTCACTGCACTAGAAAATGTAGAAACGTTTTCTAGTTAATTGTTATTCCCAAGGTTGATCAATGAAGTAAATAAAATCAGTGAAATTTCCAGTTTGATGCATTTTCCAGGTGGTCAGACATAATGGTACATGAAGGAAAAAATTGAGTTGTAGATGGTAGTTGTTCCAACAGAGATGTTCAAGAGGCAGGTAGGAGTGTGACAGAATACATTTCTGTTAGTTAGGGAAACAAGAAGAAGACTATCACCAGCATATGGGTGAGAGGACAATCTGAGTGGCAATGAGAGACCCAAGGGAAGCAGTTTAGATAGGAAAGAGTTTTGAGCCCTCCACCAAGGCTTGTGGAATAGCAGTTGAGAGAGACTGAGGGGAAGACAATCACACCAAACCATCTGATAAGGTCTGCTTGATAGGTAAGACTTAAAAACCATTTCAGTGGTGAATCTTTGAGTCCAAACTGTTTAAGAGAGGAACAAGAATTTGTTGGTTAACAGTGTCAGATGTTGCTGAGAGTTTAGATACAAGAAATAAAGTGAAGAGTTATGGAAAAATTGACTATAAGAGAGGAGGGATGAGATCAACTAAAAGGTGGGAAGGTGGTGGTTTGTTGTGAGAGCTGGAGGTCAGAGATTTCATTACAGAATCGGATTGAAATGCAGGGAGTGAGGCTTTGCTGAGAGTCTTGGGATGGGTGGGTCAAGCAGATGTCAACTCTGTTGAAGATGGAGTCTAATTTGTCATGGGATGGGTGGGAGAAGGAAAAAATGACAAAATGTTTTTGGGCATTATTGGATGGATGCACTCTGTAATTTATTATAAAAGAAATTAATTTTGGAAACAGCAAGGCGAAAAGACGACAGGAGTATCTCTTAAACTATTAAATCTATGATACTTTTTAGGTTTTTGCCATTTCTATTTGCAACATATAGTTTCATTCTGTTCCCAAGCCATGGAGGGTTTAACAACTGGGTTGGAGGTGGGACATGCTGTTGTAGAAGTTGGAAGACCAAGAGAGTCAAAGTAGGTAAATCATGGTGAAAGAATGACACTGGTGGCATCATCTCTGAACAAATTGGGAGAATTTTGCTGTGCATGGAGGGACAATTATCATAGCAAAGAAGAGAGAAGAAGGTAAGAAGGACTTTAAATTCTGGTGAAATGTGATGGAGGGTACACTGGAAGGGTGTAAGGAGCTGAAGAAATAATCTAAAACATGAAGTGAATCTAAAACCAACAGGACTGGACCATTACAATTCCTGAAAAAGGCAAGGTCAAATGTTAGCCAACTTTGTCAGTGTCAGGAGGCTGGGGCGTAGAAAGGTTAAGGTGTAAGTTAGTCTTCGAGAAGAATCAGAGTTTGGTAGGGTTATCTGCTGTATGAACACACAACATGATGTCAAGGGAGTGTTGTCAGATGGGATGGGAGATCAGAAGGTGAAAACCCTGCAGCAGAAATAGAGACCATATAGAACCCAACTTTTACTTGTGAGGATTAGTATCTTCGTCAAGAGTACTGCAGCAGGAGGTGGAGTTTGAACCTAGGTTTTTTTGTGTAAACGGTGGCAGCTGTAACTAGTGCTGCTGGTTGCTAAATAGCAGCACAAACAAAGGGTCAGTGTGTTTGTACTAAAAGCCAGTCTGGATGTCATGATACTATTAGATTTCTGAATAACCCTGTCTCATGAAGGCCAAAAAGTCTGGGGGTGATGAATACTTTTCATAGATGTTTTGGGTGAATTGGTCACTCTGAATTGCCAATGATTTGCTACTATGTGTTAAGTTGTGTGCGTGTGTGTGGCTACATTTCCGTGGCCTGGCGTCCCATTCAGGGCTTACCCTGTCTATTCTGGTGCCTTTTATTTCTGGGATTGTCTCCTGACCACTGTGACCTGGCCTAGGATGAGCAGTTATGGATAATGAACAAGTAAGTAGTCCTACGTGTAGTTTACACTTAAGTAACATGTATGATTACAATAGTTACACGATTATAGCCATAATAAAAACATAAAGTAAAACAACTCTTTCCCAAAATACAATTTATCAGTGATATCAATAAGAAGATCTTAATTTCCTTTGACTATTGTTATTGGGAATATTTAATCATTCATAAATTTTGACATTGAATGCCTTACCTTATTTACCATTCATACTGGGGTTTCAGAACATTTTTTCCCATTGTCATTGGTATTTATGAGCCAGCAAATAGTACTTGGTGGATTTGTAACCAGAAAGCACAGAGCTATTATTATTGTTATTATTATTATTATTATTATTATTATTATGGTGCTTTTTATTTTGAGCAAGTTAAATTTCCAAATTAAATATAAATGGATGTATTATTTTGATGCCTACCCTTTAAACATCTGTTTAAATTGAATTGAGATGGTTGTTTATTAACAGAAAGTTGGGTTCTGTGTAACTGTCATGTAGAGAAGAATGTTCACCAGTGCAGAGCTTTCATGAAAACACTCAAACTTGATCTGTTACTACTGGAACCAGGTTAGGAAAGTGTTGACCTTCAAGAAACTTAACAGGATTATGTGGCAGAGTAACTGGTGCACTTTTGAAAGGATTTGTAAAGCCAAAAGGGCAAACAGACTCTTTTGTAGTAAATAACTGCTGATGTCAGAAAAGGAATGCTGTATGATGTCAGAGGTGAACTTATGTTGTCTCCTGAAGCCTTAGCGATGTCAAACATCTGTGAGCAGAGCGAGAAGGGAGTCTGCATCTGTGTGCCTCCTTGTGGGCATGTGATAGATACTGTACTTAAAATGCGCTTTTCCCCAAAGAGACAATTTGAAAAGTCTGTATGATCTAAATACTTTGCAGAAATAGAAAAGAAATGACAATGAAAAAGCTTGTGCTTTTTATCAATGACTGTGTGCTGTACAAATTTATGGATTGATCCCTTTGGGATTTGTAGCAGTTTGAACCAAATGTTTTCAAGGGCTTAACTGAGGGTTTTAATCAGTCTTCCAATATGATGACAAGATAATCCCTCTGCTTTATAAAACTGTTGTTTCCCTCTTTGCTGTAAATTATTGTCTAGCCACAATTGCACGGAACACAGTAGAAAGTTACTAACAAAAATATTGTTCTTATGTGTCTTCTGTCCTGAACCTCAGCATGGTGACATGCAGAGGTAAAGTCTGTCTGAAATGGAGACTTGAGCCCTTAATCAGTTTTCTACGACTCAGATCAGTAAAACTTTCATATGGGTATTTCTACTTTCCATTTTGTTATAGATGGAAAATTTCTTACTTTGGCACTTCATCAAGATTTGAAATTAACAGCAATAGTCCACTGACCAAAATTGTATTTTATTTATATTCTGGATGTATCGATGTACAGATTAAAACCTGTGTTCAGTGCTCTGTAGTTTGTCCCATGTAATACAGTTTAATTTCTAACTTTTTGACTGTACTTCTCCAACTACTTCTCTACTTTTTAACTTCTTTAGTTTATTATATGTATGAGCTGTAATAATCATGACTTTCTCATTGGAGATGCATAATTTTAATATAGTATTGAAACCAGTGCATAATACAATCATTAAGGTATAATATTCCATGTCAGTCAATGCAGTGGGGTCAAACTTACCTTGCTCCCTGCTACTGCTTTTGTGCTCTTAAATAAATCACACTGTGTTCAGCACTCTGAAAACAGCTAAAAAAATTGGTTCAATTATGTAAGTTACTTTGGATTAAAGAAGTGAGTTAGCCTTTAAATAATGCTTATACTCTAGTACAATCATATCCCTCGAGGTTGTGATAAGAAAAATGCATGAGATAAAAATTGCCATAGCTTTAATTCACTTATTTTCTAATTTGTGCGTGTCCCTCAATCCCTAAATAGTTCGGCTAAAATCCTATTTCAAAATGGCAGTACATTTCGGAGCGAAGAACCACTAGTTTCCATGTAAGTGCAGTGCTAAGGGAGAAAACAATTGATAAAAGTAGAAATACGGATATGTCAATCTTTGCTAGTACTTGTATGAAATTATGACACCATTATGAAATGCAAGGAAATAGGCTTTGAGTCTAGTTTTAAAGGGGGAGACAGAAGGGTTGTGTTTCACTGTAGTACACAGTGTTTGACAATTTAAGGACCCAATGGTTAAATGTTTTGCCACCCACTTGACTCGACTGATGTGAGCTGGCTTGCGAAGCATTTCTTACTTCTGGTGCCGTTTCCGGAGCATGTTGGGGCTAATTGGGTTAATGATCTAGATATTTGCTGATTAGCCACAGGCTATTTTTTAATAATGCTCAGTAACCTCCCCCATCCAGAGCCTGACCAGGTCCCTAATGCCCCCTTCTCTTGGGGAGCACAACTGCAGTACTATTTCCTACTGGAAAGAATGAAGCTGCGGCAGTTAGTTCATACCACTGTCCATCAATGTAAGATGGCTGTGCAAGTGTTTTTCTGCCTGCTTACAACACTGTATAGAATGAAAATAGATGCAGACAGCGATCAAAAACATCAGGTCCTTGCAAAGAAATGTATGTAATACATCATTTGAGATTTACAAATTGGGGATGCTTTGTGTGATGAAATATAGCTTTTGCTTGGGACAGAATGTTCAGATTTTTATTTATTTTTTTTTTTGCACAGGAAGTGAGTGCGGACCACAGAGCAGGACAGATGTGTGTGGTAGTCTCCCAGCCCATGTGGTCTTATGTCACTGCTAGCCACAGATGGGCTGGTATTTTCATGAGCCATTGAGAGAAAGAGCATATTACCTAATGTCTTTGGATTTGATTCTTTCTGTGGTTTTTGTACACTACAGAGTAATTATACGAAGCTAGATTTTAAGCCCTAGTTATAAAGAATATGGCAAATGATGCAGCATTAAAAAGATAGATGTCACAATTCCTTGATTAAAGAAAAATTGGACTTACTTCTGCATAATACAAGAACCTTTCTGACTTCTGTGTCTAATAGAGTGGAATAAGTAGTGAAAAAGCAATTTTTCCTCATGACAGACAACAATTTCACAGAATACCTGAGCTCAGCTCATAGCTCATATCTCAGCTTTGCATATCATTCACAGTTAAAGGTATCTATATTTTGACTCGATCAAAGTTATTGAGCAAAATGTCGCTTTTCACAGATATGTTAAATTAAACATATTATTTTGGAAAATGTGCAGTTTCCAAGCCATCACAAGCCTTTTGTTGCAAACTCACCACTCGTGACAGTTTGCTTACATATTTGTGGCCATGGAATTAAAGGATAATTTAAAAGACATCTGGAGACACACATCTCCAGACTTTTCTCTCTCTGTTAATGTAGGCACAAGAAAAGTGTGTTTGTCCCACATGACACAATAATGTAAGAGACAGTAATGGAAACACCCAGTAAAATATTGGAAACGTCAAACATGAATATGAATGCTAAGAAGGGCAGCAGGTAGTGTAGTGCTTAGAGGAATCACCTTTGTAGTTGAAGGACCTGGATTAGGATCACTGCTTCTACTCTGCCCTGCTTGAGCAAGGAAAGGCCTCAGTTGTTGCAGTAAAAACTAATCAACTGCATCAATGTTTAAATAATTGCAAATAGCTATTAATGCAAAAACATTGTCAGTTGCTTTGGAGAAAAGTTTCAGCTAAATGACATGTTGCCTTTAGAACAGCCTCAGGCGTTCACAAACTGATGTCTAAAATGTGTGTTGTGGGATATCGGATACGATACATTGAATCTGCGAAGGTGTGTTAAGGGAGGTGTTGACCCACAATATGGAAGCTTTGCGAGGAACCAGCATTTGCACTACAGGACTGGTAAATGATCATGCAGAACAATTATTGCAGTCATTGACTGTCACAAGATGATTGTTATTTTTTGGCACATGTTGACATATTTTTCAACACTCTTTTCTTTCCCACTTAAAGTAATTTTGCAGTTTTGGTGGCCTGAGGCACCTGAATTTCAGGCTTTCACAATTAACTGCTGTCACTTTAAGCTCTTTTGTGTTATTGGTGACTCTTTTTCTAAAAGTGATGTGATTAGTTATAAGGTTTGAGCTGTTTTTATGAATATGTTATGTTCAAGTTTAGCATCTGTATGACAACTATTTTTTGCATATCAATTTTATTTGCCTTCTTATTGATGTAAATTCTGTTGTCCCCGATGGAACCATGCGGCTTCTATCTGTAAATTTATAAACCTCAATCTCGCTTTTGTCTGTTTGTTCTTTATGCACAGCTTTGTTTTTCAAACCACAGATTTGAAATTTAGCACAGTGGTACTTCTCAACTGAAGTAATTTAAAAATTTTAAATTTGGTCTTGTGACAAGGCTTAGAGAAGCGGGAGAAGTGATGTCACATGTTACACAAAAACCTCACTTAGGGTGAAAAGTACTTATGTGCCAAATTTTAACTATAATAAGATATGTTATACATAGTATAATGTATATATGATAATAGGAGCTGATAAAGGCAGATGAAAGCTTACTCAGTTTGTATTTGCAGTATTAGTCATTTTTCCATAGGGCTGTAAAACACATATTCCCAGAGGGGTTAAAAGGATTATAAACTCATCTCATTATCCTGTCATCTGGGACAGAATCTCCAGAGAAGGCTGCATGATGCAGTTAATTTGCTAGGGTGCATTTCAGGCAATATTTGTGAAAACATTATTGATTTTCCATTTGTTTATGACAGAATTTATTGACGATACACTTATTTGCCCAAAATGTTGATTTTACATGTACATAAAAATAGGACAGTGTTGCAAACTAATATAATGTTACTGCCGCTTGCACTCATTTTTGAGTGCCTACATGGCTTCCTTTAAAAATGTGCCATTGCTGTCAAAAAATGACGATTGCTGTTTTTTTTTGTTTCTGAAAGTGAATTAGGATAGGTAAATTTAAGTCATTACCGTTAACACCCAATTTTAATTGTATTTTTATAATAAATGTACCAGCGTATTTCAGTATTTTTTGGTAAAAGTGTGGTCAATTTACAAAGGAATTAGATCAGATTAGACTAGACTGTATGGAAATATGGAATTCATTGAACTGAAATCATGAAGAAAAGTCTGAAGTGTTCGTGATTATGATCAATATTAATAATAATGCCATGGGACTTTAAAAAGGAGGTCATACAGTAAACTAGCAAATATCCCTGCTTTGCATTATGATTGATAGTAAGCACTGGGGTTTAGGATGGTTTTATACAAGTAAATGATTTTTGACACTCGATTCATGGTAAATCAGAACTTTTGTGTGTCTGGTTTGCAGAAGGTGGGGTGTGTGCCGTGTTGTTCTCTGTAACAAGGCTCTTCCTGTTGCCCAGTAGGATCCCTGCTGCTCTCATATTGATGGCTGTTGTCAAACTTTCGAACCCACTGTTTCCTGAAGGGACGCTGCAAGGATGCCTCATTATGCTTCCATAGTCCGTGATTGCAGCGTTCAGCTGTGCATTGTGCACGAGATAATCACAATCAATACACAAAACCTGGCAAATATTTCTGGTGTCTGAACAAACGTAGTAGTCGCCGGTGATTCTTAGTCTGTTTTGTTTCCTGGAGTGAATGCCTGAAAGTGGAATTCATAGAATTTTAGAAATTTCCAGAAATGCAAACACATTGGGACTGCAGGATATTTCTTTTGGCATCCTGCTTATTCATTTAATATGAAAAGTAATTAAAATTGTACAGCATTCATGTAACGTTTTTTTAATGAACACATCGAAAACCTCTAAGGTCTATAATTCTAAACATTGTCCATTAAACCTGACCAAATAAATTAATGAGAGTTGGACTCAGGGCCTGTTGCAGCATCAAGTTCAAGTCGCAATAATGACCTACTTGACGCTCTGAAACAGTTTTTTCTTCTGTATACAGAAGGTTATTGAATATGCAAACATTTAAATGTGATACATTTTTTCATGGATAGTAGTGATGTGGTACTAGGAATATAAACATTTAGCCATATTTGTTGTAGTAAATGCAGAAGTACTGGGTATATTGTACATTTGAATTGTAAGAGTAGTAGTTATAGGCTTGAATGAAAGTGTTGCTTTCAAAGTGTTGAATGAAAGTGCTATTAAAAAAAACAGTTCACTGGACTGTAAGTTACTGCTTCTTATTCTTTTTTGTTTGGATGTTTTAAACCTGATTTAAATGGCATCTGCAAGCTCTGACTGTAAACAATACAGCCCTCATCAGTGCTGTTGTGTCGCTGCAAAACCCCTGGTGTGAAGTTTTGTTGGTGAACTAGTGTATTTCACTCATGAGAAGAGGTGTGGAAATGAGCATTTTGCCCTTACATATCGTGCATTTCAAGGGAATGACCTCTAAATATAGCAAAGAAATTACTGTGTGGCATCAGTGATCCATAGATGCTGCAACAGCAGTGCCACATTGAGCTGACCTAAATGAGGATGATATTGAACTGGGTTGTTTGATGACTGTAGCTTCAGAGCTGGACTGCTTTTGAGGTCAGATTGGGTTTTCTGTTGTATTGCTCGTGAATTTATATATAGCACATGTGCTTGAAGTGGGCTGGTACCGGCACTTCTATGTTTTACTCTTTGGAGAACTAGAGCTTTTTTCTTACCGGCACTTCCTCTAAGCTCCAGGGACTCTTTTCTGCCCCCGTTGATCAAATTCTCTGCCTAAGCAGCTCTTCCAGCACGTGACTACTGTCACCTACATGACCATTATTCACAACAGCCCTTATAACTACATTTCATTACCCAGGGTGCAGTAAGTTACTCTGCAAGTCAGCTTATTCACTGTTTGTTTGAAATTTACATCCCCTTTGTTGAAGATATATATATATATATATATATATATATATATATACACACATATAAAACATCAGCAACATCTCCTGGTATCTTCTATTCGCTGCAGAATATGCTAAATATCAATACATTGTTCGATTAAAATCAGAATAATATATGCAAATATTAAATGATTAATATAAAAACATTGATAGAATGGATTTATGTAATAGACACAATTAGCATTTTGCTGATACTAAATGATGCAGAAGCCAACAGGCCAAAAAGGGGAGCAGTACCTCCAACACTGTAGTTTCTTGTCATTTATCTCCTAAACAGATAAAGCTTAGGATACAAATGCTCTTGGCACAGTGGAATTTTTAAATGGAGGTGTTGTTGACACATAAAGGGTGAAATTCAGGAGTGTCATCTTGGATAATCGCTTCGCCAAGCACCATCTTATTATTCTTAATGCAAAAACAGAAGCACTACCAAAAAACGCAAATTGTTCTAATATGTATGCCACATGAATTTAGACAGGTTTAGAAATGAAGTTTAATATGTGATTATTTGTAATAGATAATGATTAGGAGAGTAAAATGCCTGCCGATGAAGTACTTTGTATTACTTTTTAACTGACCCCATAGGTGTTCTCCCTCACACTGCTGAGGTGTATTTTGCACAGCCTTGTTATTTTTTGGATCCATAACACATACTGTGCACACCTTGCTCTGCATGTCACTTAACATTTAAAGCCTGTGTTGTGGCTTAAAAGTCTGAGCTACTGGCATAACAGTGCAAATGATCAACAATATACCTTGAAAGATGTCCTAATCACACGCAAAAGGAAAAAAGCAGAGTCTCTATAATTTTTCAATTAAAAGGTCAACTGCATTCTTCTGTCTTATTTTGTTACTTTTTTATAGTGTCTTCGTATTATTTTGAAATCATTTGGAATGTTATCGTATGTGCTGGTGTACTCACTTGGGGTATAAGGCCTAACAGCCATGCAAAGAGTATCTGAATTCATTTAGCTGTTGATTTCTCTGTTTCCCTCACCCATTAGCAGCATGACTTCTACCATCTTTACACTCTCCTGTGGCCCTCTGGGTAATTGGAGGATCACAGGAAGCCTGAATAACCTAATGAGCATTTAGGAATTATTTAACAAAGGCATGGCTCTGCTTACTTCCCACCTGGATGCTTTGTACTGCAATGTTTGGTGGTAAGATTGCCATCCATGCACTAAAACTCCTCATTAGTCCTGACAGTTGTGTTTTTTTTTCCAGATTTCGGCTCAACTCACATTTGTTCTGCTTATGTTTATTTCATATGCTGCTGGAGGACATTTCCGTTAAATATGCAGATTGCTTCGATTGGGTTTTGTAACACACAGCGATGCGGGCAAAGTGGCCGTGGAGCGATATTGGGGATACCAGTTCCGCCAATCTCTCTTTCAACATTTTATGCACAGGGTCTTAAGTAACAGAACATCTACTGGTGGACTATGAATTAAGACACGTCAAGTTGGCATTATCGTGCAGGTGACTGTGCAGTCCATCCTGCAGTCTGTGGTAATGCGGGAGCAAATTTTTCTTATGCATGACTATGCAAACATGACTTTCAAGCTACACTAATGAATAAACATAATGAAGAATTTAGGACAAACATAAATGAAATGGATTGTGCTTAAATTATAGCCCATATTTCAGCAAGAACATACAGATAATATTCTAGATAAAAATAGTCTGTAGTTTAATATATAGAGAATGTAGTGTATTCTGAAATGGGTCAGGCGTGATACATGCCACAATTAATGTTCTAACACAGCAAAATTGGGTTGAGCAGCAGTTGTTTTTTTAGCTCCATGTTAAGAATGGAATGGTTGAATAGTTGAAGGAACACTGTTCCCATAAGTATTCTACCCTGACAAATACCCAGAATAAACACACCAAGGTCCTTGCAAGTGAGGTCAATTTGAGGTTTATTTTTTAATAGTGCTTTTAAATCTTGTATGATTTTTGTAGCGCAGTGGGATGACCTCTGTTTAGCACTGAGCCAAAACATGCAGGCAAAACAGATTGAAACAGAACAGAAATGCAGGAGGACCTAGTCGCTGCCACTTTGTTTACGGGTTGCCTCCTGTCTTTCTAAGTGTTTACCACTCTAAAAGGATCACTATAAAGAAGCCAACAGTTACCATGGAGTTGAGAACAGATGTACAGTACAGAAAGTTTAATGTGATGGGAACACAATGGACATTGCACATTGCAGCGTCTTTTCTATTCTTATAGACTGAGTTGTGCAAAAATTGGCACTGAGTTTGTGTAGACTGTATTTTTACTGCAAGTCTTTTTTTTCATTTAGTTTGAATTTTAGCTCAATTCTAGGCTGGGATAGGATGATCATTCAACGAGTAGCACGGTGATTCAGCGCCTCACAGTGCCTGGGTTTTTGAGGTTTGCTGTCAGATCCAGCTCAGTTTGTGTGAAGTTCATGTTACCCCAGTAAATGCATAGGTTTGCTCAAACAGTCCAAAGACATGTGTTTGAGGTTAATTGGTCACTGTAAATTGCCCACGATGTGCGCGCGTGCGTGCGTGCGTGTGTGTGTGTGTGTGTGTGTGTGAGACCATCGTGGAATAAACTGGCATTCTATGCAGGTCGTAGTTTTATAGCCTAGTGCTAGGGAGTCTAGGATAGCCTCTGGTCTCTGGTTCACCGTGACCCTATATTACATAGGTTTTATTCATTTTCATTTAGGGTGAAAAATGATTTTGGAGATACAAACAGAACAAGCTGCAATTGTTCTCCCATCACAATTTTGTTTGTAAGTTGAGGAGCCAGTCCAGGTTTATTCACATAACATTTGTGGTTGCAAGAAACTGCATAGTCTGATGAATGCCGATGATACATGGTAACATGTTTGGCTTTGGTACACAGCTGTCCAAGCCACTAACACCAAGGGCTGTCACTAAAGGTCTGTACTGTCTCTTGCCATCTCTAACACATTCACACTGACTGCCAGTGATGAATATGCATCATTTAGCACTGATCTTACGAATGATGACATATTGATTCTCTATACATAACTTTGTTTCAAAAAGATAAATTGACAAGCTGAGAAAGAATCCAGTAAACAATAAACAAATAAACAAAAGTTGGATATGACTTTGTTTTTCGGTATCAAAATGCCCATATTGTTTCTTGCTTCTTATCTAGAAGTAAGGCTAATTTGAGACGGATGTTATTACAGTCTTACTTCATTATGATGCCCATATCTATCTAACAAATTTTTGGTGAGAGGAGTTTGACAGCACAGCAGGGGTATGTCAGTATGGTGCGAGTCAGATAATACACTAGTACAGCAGTATAGTTATTTAATTGTGCAATGTCTTGCTGTGTTTTAAAAGGGTTATTACTTTACACAGATACATACAGATCTTTGTCTTCTGTTCAGCAGCAACAGCTTTGGTTTGCCTCACATTTAACTGCAAAATAATGAGAATGAGATAGAACTGCATCTTATTCAACAAACAATTGCGCAAGCACAATTGAACAAGGCTTGAGCAGCAGTGCGAGGAGGTGAGCAGCCGAAAGACACGAACCTCCATCAGATTGTTAGAGTGGCATCCGAGGCCGTTTTTAGCTGTGGATGGCAGCATAACGGGGTAGAATTACATAGGTGGTGACACATTCATTGCATGGCGAGGGTCAAGAGAAGAGGTTGGCGGCTCTTTGAGGGAAACAGCTTGACAGGAAATCTGTTCTGCTGCAGCATGTGGTGAGATGCGAGGTTGGCGACACAATGTGGGTTGAGATAATGGTGTAAAACCGTAAATAAACAATAGCGCCAATGGCACATTGTTCAAAATGGTAAAGGAATAAGCATCTCCAGAAGGTGGGGTGAGAATTTTGATGCATAATTTTTGTTCCCTTTTGATTATCCCTTCTGCTTTTACACAAGCTGGGTCACACAGTGCTTCTAGAACATTTTGATCTTTTCTTTCATGACTGCAATCCTTGTACTTTACAGATGACAGTGCAGAACATTCTGGGCATGTAAACTTCAAATATGCCCATTTCAGCTGTGAGATGGCTGTGACAGCTCTGCTAGTCGCAACTGTAATATATTGTTAAAGACAGAAAAGGGTGGTAAGGGTGTGTGCTCAATTGGGCCAGTCAGGATGGTTGCTTTGTAGAAACTGTGTCCCCAGTTACAATAACAGTTTGCCTGAGTGTTACTAAAAAGATGAATGTGCATCTGGAAAAAGTGAGGTACATTGCATATCCTGTATAATGGATAATAATGTATAACCTTTTCCTCACTAAACGTTACAGGTAGTCCTCGACTCACAACAGGGTTCTGTTCCATCGACCACGTTGTAATTCAAATTTGTCTTAAGTCCATTGTTCTGTAGTGTATATACAATAAGGATTCGTAAAAGCAGTTAACATTCGCGAATGCTGTGCTATGAAATAGGACTGTGGTCTATTTTTTTGCAAGTTTCGTACATCGTTCATGTTAAAATAATATTAATATAGAATAACAGTGTAAATAGAGTGTAGTAATATTATTTCACGCTGCACTATTATTTTCACTTTCTATAGCAAATGTTATAGCAAAACAAAAAGGTTAATAAAAAGGTTCTTTAAAAGAAACTTTGCTTGATTAATTATACTTGAATTGCTGATAAATACTAATGGAGTCAATAACAAAGGTTGCTGCATTGCAGCAGCACAGCCAACGGATGTTATTGCACAGCAGATGGAACTGTTATCAGTAGATGTTGTGACCAATCATTGGAACCTAAAAATGATATAATAAGGTTAACGGGACAGCCGTCCTAAGTCTGGGTTGTCGCAAGTCTCATGTCAGAAGCTGAGGTCTGTATAATAAACCGTATTCTTTTTAGATAATGTTCAAAACGCTTTTCATGTTTCCTCTGTTACATTTACAGGGCTGTTCTCAGTGGAAACCAGGGGTAGAAAACACTCCCCTGCTTGTAGTTTCTCAGCATGAATGTACTTGGTGTCACTCAGTGAGCAAAACAAGGGCACACTTGGTTTTATTTGCATCCTTTTGTATTTCAACTTCTCTAAATGTACCCAGCAGCATAGATCAGGCAGTTGTGAAAGGAATTAACAGAATTCTGTGATCACGTTTTGTATTTTAAATATTTGACTTCTTCATGCACCTAAAGCAAGAATCACTTAATTTTTCATGTTCAGCTTTGTGATAATTTTTAGGTAATGGTTCCATAATCTATACTGTCAAGAAATGAACAGTATAGATTTGAGAAACAGTTTTAGACTGAAAAAGAGTTATCTTTTATTTTTCTTGACTATAGAAGATGGATGTTTTTTTTGTGAGGCACTAATCATTCATTTGTAAAGGTCATTAGCTGACAGTTCATACCCCTGTGTTTTTTGTAGACAAATCAAGAAACATTGCAATGATACTTACAAGAAAATTATCTTTATTTTTTGTTTTACCGTTTTGGGCATTTTAAGCTACTGAGTTTAAAAAAGTAAAAAAAAAAATAACTACAGTAGCTGAGTGCTGCCACTTTACATCAGTAGTCTCATATCCAGAATTGTTGGTCAAATACCACGATAAGTAACCCATGCAAAGTCTGTAACTATCAGATTTAAAGAGCCTTAATGAAAATCGGTGTTCATTAGCTTTATTGTTTTTCACAGCTGTGTTTTGTGCATTTGAGCTAGCAGTAGCAGTTAGTTCCATCACAACCCATCATTTTGAACACAAAAACATCCTTTTAAATCAAGAGTGAAGAACTGTTTATTGTAGAACATCCTTATACAGCAGGTATACAAGGACACATGAAATGAAGGTCCACAGTACACAAAAAAAGGGAGAAAATTTATATATATGTATACACACACACACACACACACACACACATGTACATGTACACATAGGAAGTGGTAGGAAGCCCTTCCTGAGCCCGGTGGTTTTGGTTCTCAGGTTGTAATAGCATCTCTCAGATGGCAGCTGTAAAAACGGATGGTAGANTGTACATGTACACATAGGAAGTGATAGGAAGCCGTTCCTGAGCCCGGTGGTTTTGGTTCTCAGGTTGTAATAGCATCTCTCAGATGGCAGCTGTAAAAACGGATGGTAGAAAGGGTGGAAGGGGTCCGCAGGGATGTTATAATGACACACTCCTGACACACTCCTTTTTGTGGGTAGTCTGGATGGTCAGACACAGTGCAGTTTCCATACCAGACCAAGATGCAGGTGGTCAGGATGCTCTCTATGGCTCATATGTAAAAGCTGATGAGGATAGGAGGCAGAAATCTAACTCTTTTCAGTTTCTTAAGAAAGTGGAGATGCTGTTGTGCCTTTTTTGCCAGATGGGTTGTTTTGTGGTTCCAGGAGATGTCCTTGGTGATGTGCACACCCAGGAACCTGAAGCTGTGTATAGCTCCACTGTTGACTCACAAGTCCTTCTTGGTCTTGTGGACATTGAGACTGATAGTTGTCCTTGTGCAAAGCTAGAAGCTGCCCCACTTACCCTGTGTAGGACAACTCATTGTTGTCGGAGATGAGGCCCACAACTGTGATTCCATCAGCATACTTGATGATGTTATTATATTTGGCAACACAGTCGTGGGTTAGTAGTGGGCTGAGCACACAGCAATGCAGAACGTCAGTGTTTAAAATGATGGTGTGGGAGGTGTTGCTATGGATCCTCACAGTCTGTGGCCTGTTGGTCAGGAAATCCAGGATCCAGTTGCAAAGGGGATGTTCAGACCCGATAAGGACAGTTTATAGATCAGCTGCTGAGAGATGATGGTGTTAAATGCTGACCAAAAGTCAATGAACATCATTCTGACATAACATTCTTTACCCTCCAGGTGGGTCAGGTGGGTCAGGGCCAGATATACTATGGTGGTGATGGTGTCCTCAGTGGATCTACTGGAGCAGTAGGCATATTGGTGCAGGTGTTACAGTGGTGCTTGAAAGTTTTTGAATGATTCAAAACTTTCTATATTTCTGCATAAATTTGACCTAAAACTACATCAGATTTTCACACAAGTCCTATAAGTAGATAAAGAGAACCAAATCAAACAAATAAAAAAAATTAGACATTGTTATTATTGACATTTATTTATTGAGGAAAATGATCCAATAACACATATCTGTGAGCGGCAAAAGTATGTGAACCTTTGTTTTCAGTATCTGGTGTGACCCCCTTGTGGAGCAATAACTGCAACTAAACGTTTCCGGTAATTGTTGATTAGTCCTGCACATCGACTTGGAGGAATTTTTTGACCATTCCTCCTTACAAAGCAGCTTCAACTCTGTTATGTTGGTGGGTTTCCTCTCATGAACTGCTCGCTTCAGGTCCTTCCACAACATTTCTATTGGATTAAGGTCAGGACTTTGACTTGGCCATTCCACAACCTTAACGTTGTTCTTCTTTAACCATTCTTTGGTAGAACGACTTGTGTGCTTAGGGTCATTGTCTGGCTGCATGACCCACGTTCTCTTGAGATTCAGCTCACGGACAGACGTCCTGACATTTTCCTTTAGAATTTGCTGGTATAATTCAGAATTCATTGTTCCATCAATGATGGCAAGCCGCCCTGGCCCAGATGCAGCAAAACAGGCCCAAACCATGATACTACCACCACCGTGTTTCGCAGATGGTATGAGGTTTTTATGCTGGAATGCAGTGTTTTCCTTTCTCCAAACATAACGCTTCTCATTTAGACCAAAAAGCTCTATTTTGGTCTCATCTGTCCACAAAACATTGTTCCAATAACCTTCTGGCTTGTCCAGGTGATCTTTAGCAAACTGCAGATGGGCAGCAATGTTCTTTTTGGAGAGCAGCAGCTTTCTCCTTGCAATCCTGCCATGCACACAATTGTTGTTCAGTTTCCTCCCGATGGTGGACTCATGAACATTAACATTAGCTAATGTGAGAAAGGCCTTTAGTTGCTTAGAGGTTACCTTGGGTTCCTTTGTGACCTCGTGGACTATTACACGCCTTGCTCTTGGCGTGATCTTTATTGGTTAGCCACTCCTGGGGAGGGTAATAATGGCCGTGAATTTCTTTCATTTGTAAACAATCTGTCTGACTGTGGATTGGTGGAGTCCAAACTCTTTAGAGATGGATTTGTAACCTTTTCCAGCCTGATGTGCATCAACAGTTCTTCTTCTGAGGTCCTCAGAAATCTCCTTTGTTCGTGTCATGATACACTTCCACAAACGTGTTGTGAAGATCAGACTTTGATAGATCCCTGTTCTTTAAATAAAACAGGTCAACCACTCACACCTGATTGTCATCCCATTGATTGAAAACACCTGACTCTAATTTCACCTTCAAACTATCTGCTAATCCTAAAGGTTCACATACTTTTGCCACTCACAGATATGTGTTATTGAGTCATTTTCCTTAATAAATAAATGTCCATGTCTAATTTTTTTTACTCATTTGTTTGATGTGGTTCTCTTTATCTACTTTTAGGACTTGTATCAAAATCTGATGTAGTTTTAGGTCAAATTTATGCAGAAATATAGAAAGTTCTGAAGGGTTCACAAACTTTCAAGCACCACTGTATGTGGACAGTGGGTTGCAGGCTTTAATGTGTGACTATTCTCTTTAAGCACTTCATGATGACCAGGGCAAATGAAACGGGATGGTAGTTGTTGAAGCAGGACACTGGTGATTTCTTGGGGACTGGGCTCATGGGGGTGGATTTGAAGCACTGTTTGGTGAGCTTCTACTTTTAAACTAGTATGCACTGCTGCTGTGGTGGAGACCTGCTGCTCACGTATCACTTTCACACTTAATTTATGTCTCACTGAAGCCATACAAATTATTATGTGTCTGAACTGTGCACCTGACTTGGTGTTAATGGTACTCTGCTGCAGTCTTTTGAAATGATTTGTTCCATTGAGACTGTGTGTTCATCATCCCCTGCACACTACTTAAAAATGAAGTTTTTTATCAATGCAAAGAGAAGCATTTACACATTCAGTTAATCATGTTATACATTAATTCTGCTCAGACCCATTTATGTTTCATCTTAGTTTCATCTTGTACACGCATAGTTTGCATGACCCAATCTTGTAATCATCCCAAGGTATTATTTATTATTTGTAATGACTTTTTCAGTAGTGAGTGTTTATCAGATGTCACAGTGGAACTTGTTACCTTGACAGACACCTACAGATAGAGTAGCAGTCTCCAAAAGCATTGTTACCCTTCCATTTTATTCAAATAATGCACCATTCTTCCTGAGAAGTGTGGAAATTAAAGATATTTTATCATTTATGCATTCATTTCTTTGGTTTGCAGTAGAACAAAACAAAGCTGAATTATTACTTATTCTACAGAGACATTATAAAATTCCCTGGACAATATTATTGGTACCTTTTACAAGTTACTGTAAGAAATAATTGTATTTTAGTAATTCTTTAAGCAGAATGTTTGCTTTTAATTACTACCACAGGTGTTTTCAATCTTATAATCATTTATTCAGCCAGTTTAAATTGAGAAAAGTGCTCTGCTGATCTTTGTTCTTGTGTGTATCACCCTACTCATGGAAAAGAGAAGGAACAGTAGAGAGTTGTCTGGGGAGGTTAGACAGGTAACAGCCATGCATGGTCAATGTGAAGCCTACAAGACCATCTCCAAAAAGCTTGATGTTCCTGTGTCCACTGTTGCCAATATTATCAAGAAATTTAAGGCCCATAGAACTGTACCCAACATCCCTGGATGTGGGTGCAAGAAGAAAATTGTCACTGTCTAAATTATAATGAGCTGTATGGTAGAAAAGCCAGACGAGTTTGCCAAAATGCATGTTGTTAAGCCACAGTCTTTCTGAGAGAATGTCCTTTGGACAGACAAAAAGCTTGTTTGTAAATCACACCAACTCTGTGTTCACAGAAAACAAAACAAAGCTTTCAAAGAAAAGAACACCATCCCTACCGTCAAACGTGGAGGAGCTCACTGATATTTTGTGGTCACTTTGGTGCCTCTGGCACTAGGTGCCTTGAATCTGTGCCTGGGATGATGAAATTAGCATTTTTGAGTGAAATGTACAGCCCAGTGTCACAAAGCTGTCTCAGTTGCAGGTCATGGGTCCTCCAGCATGATACTATACCTCATAGAGCACCTAGAATGGATGAGACGAAAACACTGTGCTGTTCTGAAGTGGCCTGCTATGAATTCTGATCTGAATTCCATAAAAAGTCTGTGGAAAGTGCATGAATTTGCAGTTGGAAGAAGCTCCCATCACACCTGAGAGGAGGAGCAATTTGCTCGAGAAGAGGACTTACCAACACAGAAGTGTAAATATCTCACTCAGAGCAACACAAAGCGCTTGATTGTAGTTATTTTCTCCAAAGGCTGAGCTACCAAGTATGAAGTTAAGGGTACCAATATTTTTGTTCACACCACTTTCATTTCTTTTATTATTTAAAATAATATGTTGTCGTAAAGCTAAAGAAAAGTTTCAGTTCTATTAAATCTGCTAACTAAAGAATAATTGGATATCAAATATTTTTGTCAAATTCAACTTATTTCAGTGAAAATTGAAAAGTTTTTTGGAAACAGTGGAAGAGGTTTTGGCCAAATCTGTAGATATTTTCATTAAAAGGAAATATGCAATATTTAGTCTTAAACAATATGAACTATTGATTAATGTATGTGAAATTGATTAATTGATTCAGGTTACATTTTTTGTCCTTAGTGACATAAAATCTTTACTATGATTTATGATTTTCATTTAACACAATCATCTCTGAGTCAAAATGTCAGAATGTCTGTCAACAGTCTACTATTAATATGAATGACAATATAACATTCAAAACAAGGTTGTTGTTATTGTTTATATGTTGAGTAATCATTGTCAATTTTTATAATCAATTTTAATGAATTGTAGGTGATATACCGTGTGTGTGTGTGTGTGTGTGTGTGTGTGTGTGTATCAAGTGCTCCTATCATCATAAATGAATTGCCATATATATTTTTTAATGGTGATAGGAGCACTTGGGGCTATAACTCCTAAGCTGGAAGAGTGGATCCATCAAATCCCAGACATGACAACATCAGTCTCGGTCCACAATCCTATGAACAGCAAAAATACTCTGCCGAACCCTCAAACTCCCAAGCTTCTAGTGGGAGGCCCAAGTCTGAGGAAAGACATAATGTTTTCATTAACGTGCGTGTTTACAGTGCGTGGTGCAGTGTGTGCAGTACAGCATGAGAGGCCAAGTTCAGCCCAAGTTCAGTTTCATGAAATGTTGAATAAAGGGAATAAAGAAGTGTCACAGTAACCTGCTGTCCACCTCTTTGTTTCACACAACAAGAGGAATTTAAGTAAATAGGTTTATTTATAAAGATAAAACGCACAGTAAATGCAGTTATGCTGTGCAAATGTGTTCAGACACAGCAGAACAGGCTTAAACAGCTGATAGCACTTCTGCACATGCACATCTGGGTTTGGATAAATTTCTAACAGTAGAGTTTATTACAATACATATAGTATTACGTATTACAGTACACTAAATGGTAGTACTGTATTTGTTTGTAGATTTTTGATTTATTATGATTTTTATAAGGCCTTTGATTTTTGTATTATAGATAAGCTTCAGATCAAAATTTGTTATAGCAGAAGTTTCCATTTGGATAGTGATGTACGGTTATTAATTTTCAAAGGCCGTTACAGTGAATATGTGGATATAGATAGATCAGATACAGCAGAGTTGCCATATTTAAAATTTATCTACTTACCTCTGTTTTGCCATCTATGTATATATGAATGTATGTATACCTATATGTTTGGATGTATGTTGAATGCTGGTGCAGCCTGCAACTGTCCTCGGGAATTAATAAAGTTTAATTCATTCATTCATACAAAGAATGCATAATCTGTTTCATTGCAATCACTTGATTTCTTACTAAGATAATTCAGTTGCAAACAATCCAGATTGACTCAATAGTTTTAAAAAGTTCAGAAAAATTTCTTGACTTATATATATTGACCGACATTGTTAAACATCTATTTGTGAACTCAGCAGCTTGACACCTACAATTATTAATTCAGTTTCTTTAGCACTTCTGAAGAGGCAGCAGCTGCTGGTTCTTTTACTGATCTTCCCCATTTCTTAGTCCTATATACTAACCAATTTTAAATGATGAAGAAAATCTTCATTTAGTGAATTCCCGTGTAACACTTTGCCAGCAGAGAAATCCCTGACCCTTGCAGCTGTCACACCTCTTGAGTAGCACAGTCAGTTATGGTGTGGAGGTGTTCATGGGCGGAATAGAAGTGCCTGTCAGATCTGTAATGGGTTCAATAAAAACATGCTGTAAAATACCTAAAAGGCAAACATGATTGGCTGCTGGTTGTTGTTGAAAATGCAGGCAATTGTATATGTATGTGTGCAGTATGATCCCGTTGCCCTGTTCTTTGTCACACAGGTAAATTAATACACTGCCAGCTTATGCAGATTTTAACTCATACCTGAACAGCCCAGATGCTGTGTAACACTCACTCCTGCACCCTTTTGCTACCCTAAGTGAAGAAAATGCAATTTTTGCAATTGAAATTGTTAGTAGTATCTTCACAAATTAGTGATGTCAGTTGACAGATGACAGTCCAGGGGGAGCTGGTATGATAATTTTTACAGGATTAAACTCTATGTATGCTGCTTCATGTTTGTAGTCATTTCGTGTCCTTCCACCCTTCCATCACTTTTTTAAATATATGTTAAAACCCCTCCGGCCTTCTCTCGGCTTTTTACATCGTCACTTCCCTCCCATCCACTGCAAAATTTATCCATAGTTGATGTCACCATTGTCCTCCTTTCAACACCAGACTCCTCTCTTGACTCTCTTCTCTTATCTTCCGTACTTGCACATCCCACTTCTATCCCGCCGTCTGTGTTCTGTTCATACTAGCAGAATGAAACTGTGGTGCTGAACAGAAAAGGGAAAAATCTAAACGAGTCACAGACTTAACAGCTTATAAGGAGCTCACTCCATCCTTTCACTCTGCAGTTTCCTCAGCAAAAACTGTTATCTTCCTAAATAAACTAAAGTCTACTGCTGACAGTCCCCACAAAGTTTTTACCACTTTATCATCCCTCCTCTTGTTTCCATTTTGTCCTTCCATCCTCATCTTTTAAAGGCAGAGTTGGTCATCACCATCAAGTTCTCAACATCTACCTTACCCTTTGGTGTCAGGACTGCATTACAGCTCCTTTTGGAAAATTATATTCTTTCACCCACCAGATCCTGCTTTCCATTTTAGAGCTGCTTGGAAACAAGATCAGCACTGAAATGGTTTGTTATGCTGGGCGGTTTTCTGTGGGACTATATGGTGGAGAGTAGCCTCACAGCACCTAGGCTGATCAGGCGTTCGAATCCAGCTCAGTCTGTGTGGAGTTTCGATGTTCCCCCTATATATGTGGGGGTTTCCTCTGGGTGCTCCAGCTTCCTCCTACATTCCAAAGATATGCATTTCACAGTAATTGTCCTCTCTAAATTTCCTGTAGTGTGTGAGTATGTGTGGCCACCCTGTGATGGACAAGTGTTCCATTTGGGGGATTTTTCATAGTCCATTGCCCAGTGATTCTGGGATAGGACTGCCACACCCCTGCTCAGGATTAATGATAATGGATGGTCTTGCCGTCAGGCTTTCTAAAGTGCTGTTCAGCAGAACTCTATTAGACCCTTTACTCTTCACCATGTACAACCGGCTCTTTTAGCCCTGTCATGGCCTCTCTCAGATTGAACACTGCTACACTGCTTAAACTCAGCTCTTTTCCTCCAGATGCTGTAGATATGTTTGGTCAATGCAGCTTGCCTCAGGGGAATCTTGTGTATTTCATGGAGGATGTGTCTGAAAAGCTACCATATCAATAACTGACTTGTGGCAGCCAAGCATACATAGCAACACTGTTTTTTTGATCTTTTGATGTTGGCTCTTCCTATCATTGGGAAGCAAAAGTCACCAAGCGTTGGATCGTTCACCCGCTAATAAGCAACGTGAGCTGGGCTTAGACCGTCGTGAGACAGGTTAGTTTAACCTTACTGATGATGTGTTGTTGCAGTAGTAATCCTGCTCAGTACAAGAGGAACTGCATGTTCAGACATTTGCTGTATGTGCTTGGCTGAGGAGACAATGTTGTGATGCTAACATCTGTGGGGTTGTGACTGAACACCTCGAGGTGAATGAAACAACTTACCAAAGAATTTCCATGCATGTCTTGCCCTTATCGCTCTCCACTGGCTTTTCTTGGATGTTCATATCAAGTTAATGACTGTTTATGGCTTTAATGCAGTGAAATGAGCTCCTTCTCTGCCTCACAACTGGTCACTCCCTCTCAGTGTTCAAAATTGCTCTCAAAAGATTTTTAGAACCTTCTCTGCTCTTTTAACTGTTCCATCAGATGCATCAAATCATCTGTCATGTGGGCTGGCAAAAAAATGACGATAGTCTACAATCTAACTGTGACTATCACATTTTTTGCATTGAAAACTCTTCCCATGTTGTGAAATGCACTTTTGTTGTACATCACTTTAGAGACAAGCTACTTAATAAATAAGTGTAAATGTAAAATATATAAATACTAGTTACTCCTTCCAGTCAAAACACAAGTCTGTTAGCAACAACTGGTCTTTTTACCATCCATTCCAGTACTATATTGTAGTGCGGGGAATAAATCAGTGTTTCCATTATTTAATGTAATGCTTATTTTCTTTCTTCAGCTATTGTCCTGTGGGCTCACCATTTTTATCATGGATGTTCTTTTTTCCTTTTGGTATCCAGATTTCAGATCACACTGAGATGGTGCTTCATCTTTTGATGAACACGTACCATGATATGAAGTAAGATTAATTTGGAAATAGGGGATATTGTCTGTTTTTGTAAATTTGATGGCAAGAATGACACAGAAGTTTCAAGATCAATCTTAACCATCCTGTTTAATTTGCCATGGTCAATAGACACATCAACAACTGTCCTTACCGCCTCACTGCTCCAGGGAATTAAAAGTATAACCAGCCTGTGTTATATTGACAAACTTTTATTTGGAATGGCTTTGTACTGTAGACACAATTAAATTAGGCTCGGCTCTTGCTTAGTTTGTGAAGAAAACCTGCAATTTGCTTTCCGTATGGTTTATATTCAGTTAATCAAGTATGGCATTTCAGTTCAGCTCTCTTCTCTGGAAAAAAAAATAAAACATGTTTTGTTGTACGAAAACAATTTACAACTATTTCATTTGTTACAAAATGGAACTGTTAATTTTTTTATATTGAATTATGTAGATATTATACATTGAAATGAGTAGGAATATGCTAATTATAAATAAAAATGTTCAGTTTACTTAAAGAATACAATTTTTTTGGCAGTTTAATTTTAAAATAGTTTATTTTTCACTCATTTTCCAATTAGTAAAATTTTTTTTATATATTATATTTATATCCTGTATTGTGCTGTAATACTCTTACTGGATTATGCTGTCACTCTTCAGCTGCATTTCTAATATTAAATCCGGGATGACTTTAAACGTCCTGCATCTGAACTGTGACAAGACTGAGGTCAGGCTTTTTTGTACGCAGGGTAAATGCTGGATCCATATTTGTAGATAGCACTGTAGTTTAATTTCAATATTCATAAAAAACACAGGTGTACTATTTGACACTCACTTCACTATTGATACACATGTGCAAAACATTTTTCCAACCTCATTTTTTCCATATAGTCTTTTGCAGCTATTTCTGACTACTGTAGGGCTCTTCTTGCTGGGGCTTTCAAATCCACATTAAACAAAGTCCGGTATGTTTAGTTTACATCAGCTGGAATCCTGACCAAGTTCTGTATAAGACACCGCATCAAACCTGCATTAGAATCCCTGCACTGTAAGGTTTTGAATTGAATTAAAAATCTGTATGCCTACCTGTAACGCTTTACATGGCCAACCTTTTTTCAGTCTGTTCCTCACTTTCTTACTGACTCTGCATCTTACCTGTCCCTCAGGCTCATGCACATTCTTGTGTTGCAGTTTTTGTAGGACTTTTCTCCTGCTATGCTCCCCAAACTGTGGAATTCCCTTCACAAGATTATCAGGGTTTCTTTTAGTTGGGGCACCTTTAAATCCAGGTTTAAGACTTCTATGTTTAGAATTGCATTCAAATAATAGACTTCAGTGCTCCTTATCCCCTCTCTTATCATTTATTTTCTATTATGAATGTCTTACATTTTTTTCAGCTTTTTCTACTGATTTTTTTATTTTAGTACTTTCCATATCTTTCTCCTTACAGTGTTTTGAGAAACTAATTTTAAAGGCACCATAAAATATAGCTCTAGTTTCAAGTGATATTCATGAAATGATTTCCATGATATGGCATGGCAGCTTTTGTGAAAATTTCTATTTTTACTTTACAGGCCCAGGGAGCTATGACAGAGTCACAATGAGTACTGGAACAAATGTTCAGTGTCACACTAAATCAGCTGGTTTTAAAATCCTGGGCACCACACAAAACTTTTAATGCGACATTTTTTTGGTGTAGTTCTATTCTTTTTGAAATAGTGCCTAATTTAAACATTAAAATATGAAGCTGGTCAAAAATTTTCTTAATGCATGGATATTTACCTTATAGTGTCCATTGTGCCTTTTTACGATGTAGTCCTGACATGCACTAATAAGGATTTACACCATTTTTATTTGTGACATTATTCATAAATAAACTGAATGGTAAATGAAGGCTGTAGGGCTAAGAAAAAATAAAATAAAATGGCTGACATGATCACAAAATCTGAGGCTAGCAATTTTTGCTCTGTGCTACATTTACATTTGCATTGCAGTTTTGATGATGTTTTTTCTTCAAAGCAGCTCAAAATGTTTAACTAATTACAAATATTTAATGACCCATTCCAGTTCACCTTTACTATTTTATTGTAAAGTCTTGATTTAGTTTTAGACTGCAGTTAAATACGTTTCTCATTTGTGTTTTTCTAATCTTCTAAGAGGTATTGCACTTTGAAACTGAAATGACTTTAGAGAACATCAGAAGCTGAGTTTAACTAAGGCTTAAGTTTAATTGAAGTTAATCATTGTCTCTTGAATGAATTTGAGAGATGATACAGGGTTGTAACTATCAAAAAAATAGCTTCAGCTCTGGGCAGCAATTGATAGCAAATGAATGGATACAACAATCCTGTTTGTATGGTCATACAGTGTTTGGTGTACAGCCCAAAGAAAAGGCAAGGACATATATATTAGAGAAAAGGAAATATTTTTATTCTTTTAAAAACAGTTATGTGAAAAACTGATTTTTTTGTGTTAAACTTTATGATTCTGAATATGTGCCCAAAGTTTCTGATTTACCTGATACAGAAACAAAGATGCTGTTTTTATATCCATGTTGTTTGCTGGCTTCTGGGGGGGGGGGGGGGGAGCANCATAGTAAATGTTTGGCGGCCTGTTATCAGAAATGGAACCCCGACCCCAAGGGGGGGGGGGGGGGGGGGGGGGGGGGTCAGCATACATTCATGTTCTAAGGAGGTTTTGTGGGAGGTTGCTTGGCTTGCATGGCTTGCTTTATCTCTGCAGTGTCTGTCAGGTAGGACTGAGAGTGTACCACAAGAGGATCATACTGACAAAAAACAAAAACTCAAACAAGTTGGGTACAGCTTGTTTATTGATCAAGTGGCTTTGCGTTCTTGACCCTCAGTGCCTCGGTCCGACTGCTTTCAAAGTGATAAGGCTTCTCTCGTCTCTGGATCAGTGTGTTAATTGGAGACTCTTATCCTGGTGCTCAGGCAACTCCGCCAGTGACTCAAACAACAGGTATTTAGCCCAAAATACCATACAGTCTTACAGGGACACACCACAGGTTCTTCAGAATACGTTAAGGAAGAATTTAGTCAGACAAGAAACAAACAAAAGTAAACTTTCCAATTCCACTTTACTGCAATTTTCTACACAGCCAAGAGTTTAACACAAGTTACACCCATGCATGAATTGGAATCAAAATGGTGATTCAACGTTTCTGGGTGCAAAGGTCCTTTTTTATGAGGTGTGAAAATGTAACATATCCAGTAGCGGACCAGACCAATGAGCATTAAGCACACGTTATGCTGTCCAATGAAAACAGGAATATGAAGAAACAGTCCCACTATACTTACTATTACAGCATAAATAGATTTATAGTTTACACAAAAAAGAGTAACCCGATAATAGTTACAGAGCGAGTTAGAAATTCAAAGTATTTACAACACTGACCACAGCAAGTCATTTATGGTAAAAAGTCTCACTAGAACTGTGGAAAAAGATGTTCAACCACAACCCCCCTAGTTGGAATGTAAGAAGGATCATTCAGCTCCAACAAAGGAATTCCTTGATACGAATAATTCTTCCACAACATCATCTTTTATGACCCTGCGTAAAATCAGTGCAAGTCCAACCAAAGTAAATCTGTAACCAGTAGATTATGAAAACAGTATCAAATGTGATTTTTTTTCAATTTATTCACCTAAAGGGGCAGATAAAGGGTTCTTTTTTTTGTGATTTTTCCCCCTTTTGATCGCAACATTTCCATGTCATAAAGGTTTATCAAGATTGCAGCCACATGCAAATTGTACATTTAAATATGCAAACACTGAAGATAAATACTACACAGTGGTTATTGCATGTTAATTTGGAGAAAGGTATCTGCTAAATCAATGCCTTCCAATTTTAAATAACCTCCATGTGCTCAAACTTGAGGCAACAATTTGTGAAATGCATGAATCTGTGTTGTAGTTGTTTGCAGTGTGAGGTTTAATGTAAAAAAACAAAGTTACTTGTCTGTTCTGAACCCTGATAAATCAGTGTAGCAATTAATGCTACAGATACCGATACACAACATGCAGCTTGACTTTTTTTTTTTTTTTTTGCTGAAGCATCAGTAAACATTTATACATTAGTTCCAATTGTACTCCGGATACTTTTATGCAGTGTCATCCTAATTATAATAGACAATGTGGAAAATATTCTCTTTAACATTCACTTGAACTTTGAGCTTCCTTCCTCTCTTTCATATGCAGCACATTGCAGTGTAACACCCTTTCCGAGTCAGCTTATAGCTTATGTTTTAGGTGATGGGCATGACTGGTGGGTAGAGATTATTTTGCATGGAATCTCATTCCTTTTTTTCAATCAACTCTTTCTTGCAGTAAATTCCAGAAATGCAAATTTCTAGTTAAGCAGTCAGCAGTTTGGTAGCAGAAGGACTGATCATGGAAGCAGATATAATTGTACCATTTATTATGTGGCTTAAATGGTTTTCATTAAGAGAATAGCATATGCTAGGATTATTGTACCTCAACACAATACCATAGGGTGGGAGGGTATACAGTTATTTAGAAGCTGTTCTTTTGTATTCTGTGTGCTGCACATTTTACCCCATATGACAGTGGAGGTAAAAATCAAAAGTAAACAACAGCTGCCTTTGCAATACATTGTTGTTTCCTGTACTGCATCGGTTGCCCCTGTGTGATTTCCACAAATCTGTTTTGCCATTGCAGTGAATGGCTCACAATACATTCAGGGTTGCTTGCTGGAATATTGTTATAAGGTTTTGTGATTTTCTTTTCCCAGCGAAAGGATAATTTAAACCAATACTTACTGCTATTTTTGTATGTTAAAATTGATTATTTACCCATAAAATGGTAACATTAGGCAAGTAATAGTATTTTTGTAAAAGGAGTCATTAAAGATTTAGAGGGAAGTGCATCCCAGATAATTTTTTGAGTATAATTGCATTTGTATTAACATGTGATGGGTGTAAGACGGGGGATGGTCACTGTCCATATGCAGTTTGTTTTAGTTAAAACTGGGACACATAAAGATTTCTGCTTAGGCTGAAGGGTGATTAGTGAAATCAGCTTTTATCCATGGTAGCAGTGATTTTTTTTATGTTGTTTTCGCCCATTTTAGCCTAATCCAGATTCAGTCTGTCTGGATATGGAATATTTTCTTTGATGTGTAAATAAATTAGCATTGGCGAAATGCTCATTTAATTTTGGTCAGCAAATTGTAAGAAACTGGACACACAATTTCTTTGAAATTAGATTCCATTTATCCCACCAGCATTTCCATTATTGCTATAGCACCATCTCCACTGCTTTTTGTCATTGCCTGTTTTGCTGCACTGCTTTGCCCATTAATCTTTAAAGACTTAGGCTCACTGTTAAGCTTTTTGTTATGTTCCATGGGTAACATAACAAATGTTACTGGAATTTTTAATATGTATTCATATATCAAAGTTTTTGAGAAAAAAGAAAAATATTGCAAAAACTGAAATACCTGCATTCTTGAACTAAAAGTAAACAGAAAGCAAGTGCTATGAGTGAGAATGAGAATGCAGTGCTTAAAAGGCAGGAGCTAATCCAAAAAAAGAGATGCCATAATTAAATTTTAAAAAAAGTAAATTTATTGAACAGTTAAAAAAGGGATATAACAATCTTATGGCAGAGGGGTTATTGTGAAGCTTAGCGGCTTTACTCTGCAACTGAAAGGGCAAAATAGGTTGCCTAAGTGCAGTTGTTCTACATTTACCTAAAAAGTTAGATAAAATAAGATAGTGTATGTTTATTTATATTTTCTATTTCCATAACTCTTGCCATTTTCTACTGCCAATATAATACAAGCTTGTCATTATTATTAGTGTATAGGTACAGAATTATTATATATTTCAGCTTCTCTTATTTTCCAGAGAGACCATTAAATAGTCTAGAATTAAAATAAATGAAAAGTGTGTTCATCTCAAAATGGACCTTGTTGTTTCAGTACCTTTTATTCATGTAGCAATGAACTCTTTCTTTAATGTGCAATTGAACAGAGTCATCAGTTTACCAACGCAGGTGGGGCTGAAAGTCTGTTTGAAGCTTGACTTGTCCATAAATCCAATCATTCCACCTTCAGACTACTGGAGACAAGATTTGCCTCATTTGTCTTCTAGCTACTTTGCCTTATTGCCTAAGCAATATGGCAATCAATACCATAAGATACCATACAATGCATATGCAACAACCGTGCAATGCAATCGATACCTTGTAATAAGAGTCTTACCTTAATTTGTTCACTGGTAGCTTCTGCAAAAGTCTTGTGTCTATAGGCATGATTAAAAAAAAAACACAAGTCATAAAGACTTTTTCATAATTTTGAACTACAGTAAAATTAGAACCAATTTGAAATGAGTGAGTATAAAAATAAGTGGTCTCCAACAATCTCTTGACAACGATGAAATTTGACCAACATATTGTATAAACAGGTGCAAACATCTTACTGTTGGCTGACATGCAGGAATACTAGATTCAAGCCAGCAGGTAGTTCCGAGCTAATTTGCCAAGCAGAGGACATACTGGGAAGTTTGGCTGCTGAGGTACAATGGTGTACAGTTCTAACACTGCTTGTGAACTAAATGCAGCAAGTTTATGTGTAATACATTTTGTTGTATATAATTTATTACTCTCTGCACATCACTATGGCCACTGCATATGTTACTGTCTGTGGCGTCAGCTTGTTTGTCCCCATGTTCGACCTTCTAAGTCCGTCACAGTGCACACATGTACCTCATGTTCTAAATCCAACTAAATGCAAACTGTTTAAGGCAAGACTACACTACTAAAACACGAAATGAGAAAAGGTCATCACTGTAAATTTCCATTTGCGATTCATTGACATTTCAATATTTCTTTGCCGCACTATGATAGCTATTGATAAGGTGATAAAAACGAAACAAATGTTCAGTGACTCACAGATTATCAAATCATTCATCCATTTTAGTGGGTGGCTGGAACATGAAGCTGTTACCAATACATATCAGTCACACAAAAGTTTATTAATATGACCCACAAATTACATGGCAGGCCATATAATGACTGGAACACTTACTCCAAACGTAACCTGTAGACAGCAGTTGTGTTGATCAGAGCTAGAATAAAGAGCTGTGTGAAGCAGAAGATAGGTGTAACGACATTTCTTCAGTTGTAAGGAGAGCCATAGTGTGGGGAAACAGCAGTGTGATGTTCTCTGCATGACAGCAGAGCAGCACTGCACAGATGTCTGCTCATCATTTCATCTCAGAATATGACTTGCCTTTTCTTCCATGATTCAAGCAGGAGGGGCTTCAAACAAAACTCTTCTTTTTTTTCTATGAATAAAAAATATTTGGTTAAAACCACAATAAATAAACCCACAAGTCGCAACAAAACTTACAACAACAAAAACCAGTGCTACAACAGAAGTTTTCACCATCAGTGTGATCTGTCTTCAAGCCAGCAGCTATGACTTTTTCCCGTTACTTTTCCTTTGACTACTGGCAGCTGGTCCACACTGCTGATTGTGGATGCCATGGGGTGGCCTCTGGGGAGCTGTCAGTCCATCCAGCTCCTGCCACAGCTCTGCTTCTTTGTCTTGTCCTCTTCCTCTTTGCTTATCTGCTATGGGCCCATTGTGCCCAGGGTGCCTTTTATACACAGTCAAGTGAGCCCTATGTAGTCATGAACAATACAGACAATAACAGAAAAGTGCAGTTAGTCATTTGCCTGCTGTCCCACTTATGACTGTGCATCTGGCAGACACCTGGAGATAAGCAGCTTGCTCATGTTGAGGTCTTGATTGTGCAACATGGATGATTTCATTATTATAAATTGTATTTATTAAAAAATTTCAATAATAATAATAATAATATTTATTATTCAAATGTTGAACTCTGTGTGTGTGTGTGTGTGTGTGTGTGTGTGTGTGTGTGTGTGTGTGTGTGTGAGACAACTGTACAATGCTCACCCAGGGTATCATTTCATAACCTAGTGCCAAGTGAATTTGGGACACCGGACCACCATGTCCCTATCCAGGATGAAGTGGTTAAGGAAGATTTATGGGTGGGTGGTTATCTTACAAATGGTGGATCACTCCAAGATATTTTCATATGAACAACTTGAATTTTTCTGGAGATGGATTGTACAAGATGTGTTATGATGTGTTATGCAGGAACATTGTACCACATGCAAATGATTACATTTCTGCAATCGGATGACTACACAGTCTTGCTGTGAACAGCACTTTTCACATCATTCAAAAGATGCTCGATAGGGTTGAGAACCTTTCACTATGCAGGCCATGCAGGCAATGAAAACCCACTGTCATGTTCCTGGAACCATTCAGTCATGATGTGCATTATGTGACATTCTGCATTATCATGCTGGAAGAGTCCATCTGAGTGGGATATTTTGCAGCTATGAAGGGATGAACTTGGTCAGCAATGAAGTTCCGATATACCGTGCCATTTAGAACTTCTTCAGTGGGTATAAAGGGCCCTAGCGTGTGCCAGGAAAACATTTCCCGCACCATCACACTGCCACCAATGGCCTGTACTCTTGACACCAAACAGGATGGCTTCATGGACTCATGTCGCTTAATCCAAATTCTGATCCTTCCATCATGCAAAACTCAAGTTTGGATTCAACTGCAACTTTGTCCTGAATCCTCAAAAGTCAAGTTCTGATGCTTCTGTGCCTAATGGAGATGTAGTTTCTTGTTCTTCAGTGACTGTATTGGCACCCACTATGGTCTTCGACTATTTGAAACAAAGTCCAATGAGTGGTGTGTTCTGAGGTGACATTTTGCACACCAGTGTCAAATTTGGATGTGATTTGTCTGGTTGTGGGCTGTCAGTTTGCTTGGACGATTCTTGCCATTCTCCTTTGTCCCCTCTGACCCACAACCCATTTTTCTCCATAGGACCACTGATCGCTGGTACTTTTTTTGCTTTTCACACCACTCTTACAAAACCCTTGAAATGGTTGTGCCTGAACACGATAGCTATTTGGGAGATGCTAGAACCAGTATGCCTAGGGAGTGCTATCTTGGTGTGTTCAAAGTTGCTAAGTTATATATTTTCCCCATTCCAATGCTCAGCTGAAGACTAACTGAAGCTAGAAACACTGGTCTGTCTGATTTGTACCCTACACTGTAGTCATGTGACTTGTATCAATGTACAATTTGTGTCAAGTTGGGGAGTGTACCTAATAAACTGGCAATTCAGTGTATGTGCTGCCTGCTGTATCAAAATGATTTAGCTCTTCACTAGCATTTGACATTTTTCAAGAGGACACGCGTTTCTCTCTGTGTGGAAAATGACTTGTTTTCTGTTTTTGTCATGTTTCCCGTTGAATCTTTACATATTTTTGTCCCAACCATTAAATTGCTGTTTAACACTGTCTAATAAAATGTCAGGAAATGCAGATTAACTAATTGTTCTGTCATAAGCAGCCGTATCGCCGTAATTCTGTAATGTGTTTTGTAAATAGGTGGGGGAAAAAAAGAAGTTGAAGAACAGAGAAATTCCTTTGAGCTCAGTGTTTTTTCCAGTTTTATTCAGCCTTTTATCACAGCCCTATGAGAGGGCACTGTTTTTGTGTCCTTAAATCGGACTCTGGCTTGAATATTATTAAAATTAAAATGTGTAGAAGTTCGGTCTCATTGGGGACGTGCACACGCACAACACAGTGTAGTTTTCATTTACAGGTGACTTTCCCACCGATTTCACACAGGTACTTGGCTTCTCTCCCACTGTTCAAAAACATGCTGTCAGTATATCCTGCAATGTACGAAATAATCGTGGCTGTGTTCGCATACATGATTCATGTATTACACAGAGAAGATAAACCTGGGCATTTTAACTGCCCTAACCGGTACTATGGTTCTGTGTACAATGATATCAAGTTAATAAACAGCAGTTCAAGAAGTAGCAGAAAGCATTATACTGTATTTTTAAATGGAGGAGTTACCGTCGTTGTGGTTTTTGGGAAATAATGAATGAATTTTCAGCATTTTGAAGCATATTTATATTTAACATACTGTATGTTTGCATAAGGCGGTGTTTAAGCTCATAAAGGGTGCAATGGTTATTGCTTACAACACCAGATTGAAAGGAGCAACGCTCAAAAATGTGTCTTAGAGAGGCCACAATTCCTGTAGTTTAATCTGTGTTTAACAGTGCGTGAAACAAGCTTAAGCGTAGAACTGGTTCAGTGTGAAAAATACAATTTCTTAAGAACAGAACAGGAACCGATACATAGAAAGAAAAATTATGGTACAACGTAGTAGATACAGAATATTGTTTTTGTGCACTAGTTCACTCAGGTTGTGGATTGTTTATTTAAAGCCTCCAGGTCGACTAATAGCTCCAAGTTACCGGTCATTGACAGAGCCTCTTGCCTTGTTCATTGACTCTCATATCAGTGATGTTGTATATATGTTGCTGTCTTAGCTTTGTGACACCATAGTTTTTTTAAAATTTTTTTACAGAAACTGTTATTACTCATTTCTGCTGATTTAGTCAAAAGGCAAGGACCCTTTGTGGTCACCTACACTGGAGAACCAGACTATAATGTGTTATGCCACGACAGGCCGAATGCTTGTCAGGTCTATCGTGTAAGTTTCTTAAGGGGCAGGAAGACCCTGCCTGTGTTTCCGCGATGACTGGCAAAAGTTCGCTCCTGACATCTGTACCACGCCTTCTGCTCCAGTCCCTGTTGGCAGGGGGCTCTTTGTACCTCAACAGAGGAGCATAAACAGATTGTAGGCCGAGTTTTCCAATTTCTGCGCTGCCTCCTCAGAATGCACTAACCTCATTCAGCACCCCATCAAACCACAGCCAGCAGCGCTTGTTTGCAGGCCCCCATTGCTTGCCAATCCACAAACAGAAACTCATGAAGAAAGAGCTAGAGCAAATGTTTGAAATGGGGGTCACTGAGGAGTCTAGAAGTGACTAGCCCTATTATTCTTGTACCTAAGGCTGACAGTTCAATGTACTTTTGTGTTGATTACCGTAATTGTCGTCTAGGCCCAGTTTGCTGTTACTCAGCACTGGACCTAACAAAAGATTATTGGTAAATCCCCTTATCCTCAAAGTCCAAGGAGATGTCCGCTTTCGCCAGTTTTTTACTCTCCATTTTGGACTTCGAGTGGAACCAGACATATTCCAGCAACTCATGGGCAAAATCATCTGACCCCACATGACATATGCCGCCTACCCGAACAACATCATCATCTTTAGCAGTGAGTGACAAAAACACTTTATGAGTTCCAGAGCTGTCTTAAAGTCAGTTAAGACATCAAAGACTCATGGCTAACCCTGCAAATTGTGCCATTGGTTGCAGCAATGTTTGCTACCTATGCTTCCTCACGGAGTGGGGGACAACTTCTGCCCCAAATAAAATATAAGCCCTTTCCACCCCCCCACCCCCCAAGATCAAGAAGCAAATGAGATCCCTTCTCAGAATGGCTAATTAATACCAGCACTTCATTTCTGTTTTTTTCATACTGTCTGCCCCTCTGTCAGACCTCACCCATAAGAGAAGCACCAACCCAGTTCAGTGGACAGAGCAGCCTTCTACTCCATCAAAGAATTCCTTTGCGGTCTTTTCATGTTTGGAATTCTCACTCTCCTTTGTGTTGCAGTTTGATGCTTTGGACAGAGGACTGGGGGCCACCCTCTCTAGGGAAGCAAATGGTGTAGATCACCTTTTTGTTATACATCAGCCAAAAGTTGTCCACAAGAGAATGCCCCCACGGTGCCACTGAGGAATGCTTGGCAACAAAATGGGCTGTCCTAACCCGCTAATACTATCTCATGAGATGGGAGTTCCAGCTCTGTACAAACCACACCCCCTGCCATTGGGTACAATCTATGATGGACACCAATGCCCAGATCACTCATTGGCACTTAGCCCTAAAATCTTTTTTGTCCCAAATGGTCTACGGGCCTGGGTCCTCCCTAGGTTTCCCTGACTTCCTCTCTTATCAGGGCCAACTGTGTGACCTCTGGCTGATTTCTAGGAGGAGAGGGGTGTAGCACGTGCAGAGAGATGGAACATAGTTCTAAAGATGACGTAAAAAGTTCTGGAACACACAGGACACACATTTCTTCTCAGGCCAGTACAGTTCAGACAGAATGCTGTACACAACCCATACTTCGGCCACACCTGGAGACCATAGCTAGTTACGATCAACAAACACATAATTGCCGTGGCACCTCTATTAAGTCCTTGTTTTCCACAGGACAAGGAGTCTTTCCCTCTGAAGCAAGAAACTGGGTAAACAGAGGTGTCCCAATTCTGACCCACTAGTTCAAAACAAAGTGTTGAGACTCAGAAAGCAGCTGTGCCTCTCCTTGACCTATGAATCAGTGTCACATTCCTCTATAATAATAATAATAATAACCATCATCATCATTTTATTAATTGTATAAAAGTTTGGTATCGATATATTCACATCTTTATCTGGACAGGACAAAAAGAGCAGCTAGATTTATTTGTTCAGTACATGAACAAAAGGCTGCCTACAATCCTGTTTACATCATCTCTTAATCTCTTAACAAATCCCATTTTTTGCACCCTTGGCCAGACATTTGCCATGGAACACAATGCTGCTTCTTTACATTTAATGGGTCTGCAATTGGTCGGATTATCAAGAACAGGGCATATATCCTCAGTAAATAGATACAGATATTGGAGTGAGGAGTTTCAATATTGTACCACCATATGGTCAAAATGAAGGTTCATCTCTACATTCTTTCCAGTAGTTATTTCTAATTAATTTTTGTGATTTTTTTTCTATGTATTTTGCTGGCCTTGTTTTCTTCTCACTAGTCTTTTTTAAATCTTCAGTTATTGTCTTCATTATTGCCTCTTTCTGTCTATTATTACTTCGTAGCTATAATGGCCACACAGTGTTTGTGTTGCTTTGCTGTTATGCTCTCATTTGAAGTATGGGTCCAAGAGCGATCGCGTCTCTATTAGTCAAATGTTTTACGTGTTTCTTTTTGCTCACGTCTTACTGAATGTATACGTACTCTGATGAAGGCAAAATGCTGAAACGCGTCATACAAGGTAAAAACATTTGTTTTTTTCCCCCTACATTTCTGTTTGGGATCCCATTTCTTTCAAATGTATCAGCCACCAGTTGTGATTATATGCACAAACAGAGTGATAAATTGCACACTTTGCTCTGCTTCTAAACCCAGCTGCTGGTAATCACATCATGCTCTAAATGCTGCTGCCGCATCTTCTGAGCTGAGTGATGTGCATGATTACATCTGTATGGCTGCAATAGTATAATGCCATACTTTTGTACCACTTTTGACCAGGGTTTGAACTCAATTTGAGAGCCTAATTATTAGAGCACTTGAGAAAATAAACACTGGATATAAGTATAATTTGTGTTTTGTTCCCTGCCGTTGTGCCTCTGTCCCAGCCAGTTCCAGGGGTACACTGGTGTGGTGGCTCTCATAAATAAATACACTGTACAGGCGGGCACAAGATAAATTTTCGTCGGTGTCTCATTGCCATTTTTTATAAGCTTGCCGTTAATTATTATTTGCATGAAATTTGATTTTCATATAACTTATTTGCCCAGAATTTTGTGGTGAATAAAACACCCTGAACATTTTTATATATATTTTTTACAGTTACACTGAGCAGGGTGTTTACTTGATTTGACCTGATATTTACATTGTAAGCAAAAAGCTGTATGTGATTGGCAGCATTTTAGCCCATAGTTAAGTACTGAGAAAAACAAAACATATATTGCAAAATTGTTCAAAGTTTTGAAGTCTGTGAGTGTTTATTAGAAATGAATTTTCTAGTTTTCAAAGTGCTTCAGCATTTTCTTTCAACAAAAGTTGAACGTACTGGAAGCTCACGAAAAATCACCGTTTACGAAGTACTTTGCACAAGTACAAATGGTTTTTCTACAGCGAGAGTAGTGCGGTCGAAAGAAAAGAGGAGCTTGTCCTTCACAAGAACAAACACATTGTCATCAAAAGAATTCCACATAACATCTTCGAAAAATATATGCTGACAGTCAGTATTAGAAAGCCAACCAGTTGCTCACTAAAAATAGAATTTTCATGCTGGGCCCCAAATCTTATTCCACAGGTAGCTTGTCCACTGTACTGACATTAGTGGACATGCTTCTGTTCCTATTTAAATACATTTAATATCTTTTCTTCACTTTTCAAATGTATTGCTTTGCATCCTCTTTCATTAGAATTATTTTAAAAAAACTAATACAATTTTACCTCAGTTTGCACTTCAATGTGTTTTTCAGAAACGGAAACACTTGAAGAACTTGAAGAGATCAGTAATACAGTATACAGCATAAATAGAGCACAAAAGGTCTTGAAAGCTGTACATATGCAACATAAGACAAAATAGATACTTGTAATAGTGGCAAATACACACCAAAAAACAACCTATTTTATGAATAACAAGTATAAAATTCCAAAGCCTTTCTTTCAAAATATTTTATTTTTTTGATATGGTAATTTATTATAATAAATTATACCGAGGGCTAAGATAAATGAGCATCACTACAATATAGCACTATAGGAGGCTGCACTAATTGAGGTATTAGGAAACATGTTAGAAGCAATCCTGGCTGTCTGAAGGTTAATGTCTGTAAAGCAATAGTGAGAGTACTGGTCAAGCGAGGTAAGGTGGGCTGTTACTGTGTCACACCTGCAGTCTGGTATAATCAGGTGCCAGATGGTTTGGGCCACTGCCCAAATGTTGATAGTCCCAATTTTGAGTCAGGTTCTGAAGATCTCAGCGTTTCTCTTGATAGACTTTATTTTGCAGCTTATTTGAAGCACAGTGGAGTAGGACTCTTGCCTGAAGAAACTGAGTTTAACTATCATTAGTCAGGTAGGCCAGCTTTTTGACACATTCTAGGTTAGGGAGATCTTTTATTAGATCATATTCAAACAGTTGCACCCTTTTGACAAGATATAACACATCACACAGAACTTCTTGAAAAGCAGAATGGGTGCAAAGCCTAAAATAATCTCTTCTGCAGCCTAACAAACTACTCTGCTCTATACTACCTAGATGAAAAAATAAAGAAGCAGTGCACAAGAAACCACAAACTGAGCAAAGTTTTAAGGCAAAGAGGCAAAGGCAAAGCCTTAGGATAATCCTCTCCAGCTTCACCCAAGCAATGTGTACATCTCGAGAAACCTGCCTCTCTGGTCATGCACCTTCCTGAGGTCAGTGTCGATGGACGGCGCTCATGTCCATTCAAATAAAACAAAATGGACACACGCAGACCTAACAATCTGCTCTATCAGTTGACTCTTAAAGTTGATAATGTTCTGCTTTTTTGCAACTCCACTTGTTGGGAAATGTGTTTCCTGTGATTTCTTCAGGATTACTGTAAAATGTTATTGTTTGTTCTTATTCCTCATTCACTGGAAAGCTACTTTTCATGTTCTGAATTTATTCTGACCTTAGCTGATTACTTTATTCTGTGAAACCAACAGGTTCCAATGTTTTCCTCATTTTTGAATTATTGGGACAAGGTTTACATTTGACTGTATGTAATGCATGTTGCGTGCTGATTTGTAACAAATAGATGGATGGATGGATGGATGGATGGAAAAAAACCTATGGAATGTTTTTTTAACCACTATGCCCTTTTTTGTGGCTCTCAATCTTTGCCTTCAGTGGCAGAGTTTACAGGATTGTTTTTTTGCTCTCTCTTCATCAGAAACTTGCATTGTGTTCAGTGTCCTGTGACAAATTATCACTTAACACAAGTCAGAGTAATTTCAGTCAAGTCATGCTTGAGCTGATTTTCATCTGAAGTTTTATACACCTTAAAAAATAACCTAAACTCCAGGTGCACATATTGTACAATCTGGGCATCTGGACAAATAGATTGTCCAAGTACAGTACTGCTGCTGTTTAAAGAAACATACATGTCATCAACTTCCCTCACATGAAGAAGGCTTGAACTTTCTTCCACATATATACTGCTACCAAATGTAAGTCTAACAATGGATGTCAGATGTAGGCATCCCGTCAGCCTGTTTTAGAATATGGCACCAAATTAATGGATATAAAGCTTCTTTTCCTACTTTTTAAATCCAGTGACTAATGTGTGTTGCCACAGGATTGGGAAGATTAGGAAAAGAGTACCAATATCAGAAAAAGGGATTCATGTCACGGTTTATTTTACAACATAGCGACCAATGAGTTCCAAGTATTAAATGTGACGCTGATGCAGCCACTGAAAAATAACCATGTCTTGTTGACAAAGATGGATAACCATCTTCTAAGACATATGAATAATAAAGTTATTCATAATTGAAATACCACAGAGAGATATTAACCGCCTTCAGGCACCTGTCTTATGTGTTGTGAACTTCACCTCTGCCTTCCTTGACAGATATTGAATTCGAATACCTCTGTCACTACACGTGGCAATAGGAGATCTTACTACATTCATCTGCTCAGTGAGCAAATATGTGTGAAATGTGCTCAGGAAAGTGGAATTGATTCCTGTATTTCCCGTTTACTCTTGGATTGGGTTCACAGGGCGGCGTTGGGTGAAATAAACTGTGTAATGCGTAAGAAAAAGGCCCCAAAGTTGATCTGTGACACAGGGCTGAACTGCTGCTTTGGGGTATCCATGAGAAGATGGGATGTTTTCACTACCTGCAGAGGAGGGAGAGAAGGTGGTTAAAATCTGGTCATTGGCCCTAAAATTTAATTTTAAAGCTGTCTAAGAGTAATTTGAAAAATGTTCACACACAAATAACTTTTCCCAGAGATTAATTATACAGTTTTCTGCTTATGCAGCTTGACAGGGATCCAAACAATGTTTTTAAGCTCTAGTTTTCACTTCCTGGATGCAGACGCTGAGAAGACAGTCTCGTCCTTGTAAAGTGTGTTTTAACAGTCTTGATGCAAAGAAAGTGTCTTATATATTTTTTATATATCTATATGGGAGCTACTTTGACTGCAAAACAACATAAAGGCCATGGCAAATGCACCACTTTGTGCATGATTGCGTATTATTAATAGGGACTGAAAAGGACCTTGGTCAATACATGTAAGCTAATAAATAGACATTATGTTCTTATGGCAGGCACAGGAAGCAGTGCTTTCAAACCTTACCAGGGAAGCCAAATGTAATTATATTAAGTAGCAGTGTTTAGAAATTAATTATGCATTATATTACATTGCAGAGATATAATAGTCTACATCCAGGGGAACCAGTAGTAGATTAATTTAAAAAAAAAAAAAAACAGCCTTCTGACAAACAGTGCTGTAGAAAATAGGCTGTATTTACGCATTATTAAATGTTCTTTTGGGTCTGCTTTGCTTGCATTTCAATTAGTTGTTAAAGTGAAATTAAAACTGATGAAAACCTCAAGTTTAGGATGTTTCCCACGTCTTCACAGCATAATTTATTATTTTATAGGCTTTTTCTCTCCCAAGCAACAGAATGGCTTAACCATTTAGACAAATTTGTAGTTTTTTACTGTTTCAGAACAGGGTAAATTAGGTGGTATATAAGAATCTGGATTCTTTGGGTGTAAAGCAGCAGCTGCAACCGCTACCCTACCAGCTGCTCGCAGTGCATTTTGACAAAATATTTTCTTCATTGTTGCTGGATTGCAACAAATGTAATACACATAGTTTTGTGTACTGCTAGTCACAGTGGATGGTATCTGTCTTTACATGTTTGCATGTTAGCTTCTATGTATGTCCTTTGTCAACGATCCCTTGCAACAGCTTTAATTCCATCTGTCAGGACAACGTTGCTAGTAACATATTATCATTAAAGCACATTACCAAGAGCTTCAGTTGCAAAATTAATAAATTCTATGTAATTTTCCTGTTTAGTAGCTCTAACATTGCTTAGATGTCATGTATGGTATGCCCTGGGTTTTTTATTTTTTTTGCACTGAAAGTAGAAAAAGTGTTTTGTGAAACCTGAATAATGATCATTACCTCAGTTGCAAAAACAAGAGATTGCTGGCATGATGTATAAAACGCCAACCTAGCAGCACAATACCATCTGTTGACGTTATCTTTTGTTTTGATGGTGACATCCTTCTCTAAGAATTGACCGTACGAGTATGTCTTCAGGAATAGATTGTGTGATTTTCAAGGGAAGCCTGTACTATATGACCAAAAGGACAAATAGTCTCTCCACCGGCAGATTTGGAGTAACGAACTTCAGTTAATGGTTGAACTTTTGTATTTTCTGGAATCGTAAGGAATCTTCCCCATCCCCGGGACACCACTGATTAATGAACGGCTTGAAGAGCACGACAAAAATGTAAACCATACAGACCATGGCCACCCGAGTCACCAGATCTCAACCCAGTTCAGTGCTTGTGGGACATTCTGGAGGAGTGCCTGGAACACTTTCCCACCACACTAAATGATGACATTTTAGACAAACAATGACAATGTGTCTCTCGAAAACAGTTCCACACACTCGCACAATCAATTCCAAGGTACTTTGAAGCTGTGGTAGTGGCTCCTGGAGGCCCATTGCTATATTCTGCTTTTTTAGTAGCAGTACGTGCTGCACGCCCCTTGATAGTGGTATATATGTAATTAAATCTACAGATAAGCAACCTATTCTCATTTGTCCATTTCACAATGCCTCATAACAAACATTTCATTTAAAGATGAAAACTGGGAACCCTTTACATAATGAGCATTTAGTTCAATATAGCAGGGTTTTCGACCATGAAGAAGTTCCATTTACCAATATATCAGTGTGTTGCTGAACAAGAAAAGCATAAGGAGTGTCACCCTCCCAGTAACAGCATGTGACAATCTCAGTAACAGCAGGTCACCCTCCCAGTAACAGCATGCCACCCTCCCAGTAACAGCATGTGACAGTCTCAGTAACAGCAGGTCATCCTCCCAGTAACAGCAGGTCACCCTCCCAGTAACAGCACGTCATCCTTCCAGTAACAGCATGTTACAATCTCAGTAACAGCAGGTCACCCTCCCAGTAACAGCATGTCAACCTCTCAGTGAACCTATTGGTGAACTTAAACTGAAATAGCATTACGATTAATAAAAAAGAAGAAAATAAAAGTTCAGTGATGTCATGTTTGGGATGTGAACCATCCATCATGCCCTATGTTTTCGGGGTTGGTTCTGGAGGGCAGTGACCCTGCCAAGGAGGAAAGATTGATAAAAAGTTGAATAAATTAAATCTTACAGCAAAATTTTAAGTTAATTTCGGCTTTGAACATTTTATACAACCTAACCCATGAATAAATCGAAGGACCATCTGTATTGTGGAGCATTATTTAAGCATTCTTTTATTTATAGAAAAAAAATAGAGTTATGAACAGACTTCTGGACCCAATTACTTTTTAAACTGAGCTTCTAGTGTACAACTTTGTAGAGTTTCTTGGGCAATTTAATATAAATATTAAATTGACACAGCAAGCAAAATCATTTAAGGTCCAGTTCAGTAAAACATGGCAACAATCTGTTTTTTATTTAAAAAAAACAGTAAATGATTAAATGGCTTATTTGTGTCAATGTTTTTTTGGGGTTTGTTGTGTGAAATAAACTACAAAATTCTGATGCAGTGATCCATTAATAAATAAACTAATATTTTGACAATCTTACCACTTTTTAGCATTTTAAAAGAGTGATTCATAGGCGGTCAGGAGTGGTCCTGATAGTTTTGCATTTTAAAAAGAAGAATCCATTGTTTTGTGCCAGTATCTTGAAACTTTTGCATTTTGAAAGAGCGATTCATCATGTAGTGGCATCGTGACCTAGGGAACAATTTTTCCAAACGGTATTTCACATAAACACCAGCTGATAACGCAAAGCTTGCCAGTACAGATTAGATTGCCCATTTTCCACCGACATCCCATTTATTTACCCCAGATATGAGGACCCTTAATTGTATTTTAAACCATCCAGCTCCATTACATTAATGAATCACACATCTGGTAAGTTAATAAATGGTAATCGTAATATGCATTAAGTTGTCATTAGATCATGATTCATTTAAAATGACATTCATATATATACAAGACAGGGCAATGTGCCGTACTCAACAGATAATGTTCTGTATACGCCTAAGATCCTCCAGCTTTCAGTACCTATGATAATGGAATTTTTTTCTTTTTCTAATTAGTCAGATAAACTATACTGAACTCAGAAATATACTCAGCCCTCAAAAAACGGTGCCCTCTACAAAGAAAAACCGCAATTTATTTAGCACAGCACAATTGTTCCCCGTCACATGGCCATTCTACTTCAGCACATGTCCTTCATGCATTCTTCACCCAACAGACATATGACACGCATGCAGTAAGTTCAACACAGATGATATTCCCAGTTACTGCTGCAGAGCAGTCACTTAACATAAAAGCAAAGTAAGGGTGGAATAAGCACTTATGGAGACATTTTTTAAAAATGCCCACACTCACTTCTTTTACATTATAAGTGCTATTTCTTATTTATTACTTAGCTGCATGCTCAGTTTTATTTTTTATCCAGCAAATAATTTTACCACTTCACCAGGTATTTTACAGCAGCAGTGCAGGTGAATTGAGCAGCTGGCTGCAGAGAATTACAACAGACATTTTCAGTATTTAAAACAGTAGCACGTAGGGTAAATGCCTGTATACCTGACTGCTACACTGCCTTCATTATGTAGAACAAGGTGTTGCTGCCAAAATATCATGACAACAGATGACTCAGGGAATTTCTGCACACAGCCCTGCCTTCTCATGCAACTTGCACTTACGCAACTGTCCCTAAGATCACTCATCAATCTCTCATAGCATCCTCAACAGATACCCTGAACAACTGAAGAGGGACATGGGTAAAGACATCAACGGCTAAGGTCCAAAAAGCAAAATGACCAACATTAATACAACCTCCATCTATCTGTAGTCTGTCATGCAATAATTATAATTACAAATGTCAACTTGACTTGCTTCAGCAGCAGTGGTGGTGGTGAGTCCCAGTCCTCCCTGCTGCTGCACTGCTGAAATATTTTTCACAGGAAACAGGAGACTCCTAAAAATATATTCAAACCGTGATTAATTGGTTTTAGGGGACATGTTGAGGGTTATTTTGGTAAAATGCTTTGTTAAGTACACTACAGGTTATTTAAAATGGAATGCAGGGTCCTATTAGGGTAGTGCACTTCTAACTGGTAGCAACCTGACAAATGGAGACGGCACTTCTGTAGTGAACAGTCTGAGTGATTTGAACCCTCTCCTTACAGCCAAGTTTCTGGTTCCGAACAGTGTGTGAATAATTTGAACTACGGTTTGATTTAAACCAATTGGCTGGTATCTGGGAAATGTGCTTTACTGGGTAAACCACCTGAGATTAAACTGCAGGTACATCCTGACATTTCTAGGCAGTTTGTTACTAGGTGTTCCTTGAAAATCCGGTTGAGATGACACAGCAAACAATTACTTTTAAGAAAACTATTTAGATCAGAGGTGGAGCAAATGCAGCAGAGCCTGAAAGAGCGTAGTTGTGCAGTTATGCTACAAGGGAATGCCGTGGGAGGAGAACAAGCGGGATCATCATATTGTTGAGTTGAGGCTGTTGGAAAGACTGGCAGACTGGAAAAAGCAGGACTTAAATGAATTATGCATGTGAAAAAGTGACTATAGAGCAATATGCTTTTGGTATAGAAACCTTAGTCATTGAGCAACCTGCCGATTAATAATATTGTTCCTTCTCCATTGCCTGGTTTGTGATTGCTTACTCATCTTGAGCCTTAGCTCACCGTTTTAAGTATTTAAAAAACTATCACGGTTAGTTGCTTTGGGCAAAGATATCTGAGAAACAATAATTAAATATTCTCACAAATACTATTGCATGCATTAGTATGTTTTAAAAGGGATCATAAACGGTGGCAGTTCAACTTAGAATACATTATGGTCTTGGGTTTTTATGATTTATATTGTGGTCAGATACTCAAGGAGATGAAAAAATAATTGTATGAATGAAATAATCATTTCAGTGACTGATTTTTGTTTTGACTGAGCTTTGTTGTGTGAAGTTACAAAAATGTAAAAAGAAATTTCGGCTTTTTGTGTAAAACAGGAGAATGTCTGTGATACAATTATTGATACTCCACATATGGAAAAGTATTTCACAGAACTGGTTTGGTTATTTATTTGTTTGCTTCCTGCTCTTTCATTTTGATACAGATAGCGTTTAGGTTATCTAATATGTGATTTTCATAACCTCGTGTTTATGCAAATTGTTGCAGAAGGTCAATAGTACAGGTATCCCCCTACTTACAAGTGTAATGTGTTCCTGAAAATTGGCTCCTAAGGTGAAATCTACACACTACTAAAAGTCAGGCATTTTGACAAAAGGAGACGTGACTATCTTTTCAACAATATTAATAGACAAAAGTAATCATTTATAAAAACTAAGTTTAAAAAAATCGCATCTTGCACTCATTGGTGCTATTATATACCCAGAAATGCTATACCATTGTGTGGAAAATACTCCCCACTTTTATCATTGCAGAAAATGCCTACAAGTAGAATCAGGTGGACCAAAACAGGTGAAAATGATTAGAACATCTTTGGAGAGTAACTTGGAGGGCACTTCCTTATGTAAACATCAGAAAGCTGTGCTTTGGTTTGTTCTTTACGATTGAGGTGTGTGTCTGCATCATGCTAAGATCAAAGGAACCCTCCGAGGCCATCAGAAGGAAGATTGTTTACGCCTATGAATTGGGGAAGGGTTTTAAAGCCATTTCCAAGCAATTTTTTGCGAATCAGTCCACTGTCAGAAAGACCATCTACAAATGGAGAATATTTTAAACCACTGCTAATCTACCCAGACCAGGTTGTCCGTCTAAATTCAGCCCACGAGCTGAAAGTAAGATGCTGGGGGAAGTCTCCAAAATCCCCAGGATAACATCAAGAGAATTACAGGCAAGTCTTGCCACAGTCAATGTGTATGAGTTGACCACCTTAGAGACTACACAATTCTGACTTACATGCGAGGCTGGCAAGGAAGAAGCCTTTGCTCTCAAAAAAGAATGTAGCTGCATGCTTCAGTTTGACAGGCAAGATCTAAGAGAAAACCAGGACCACTGGAACAATGTGCTGTGGACAGATGACACAAAGATAGAGCTGTTTGGCCACAACACCAGAAATGTGTTTGGCAAAAATCAAAAACTGCCATGATCAAAAGAACATCATATCAACTGTAAAGGTGGTGGTGGACGCATTACGCTTGTTTGGGCCTGCATTTCTGCCCCTGAACCTGGTCACCTTGGCATCACCGAATCAAAAATAAATTCCACATTGTACTTGGGGAGAATGTGATGCCATCAGTCAGAAAGCTGAAGCTGAACCATAAGTCGAGTCAAGGAAATCCGTAAAAGAATGCCTCAGAAAGAAGAAACAAAGGGTTATGGAATGGCAAAAAAGTCAAAGTCCAGCTCTAGACCCTATGGAAATGTTGTGGAGACTTCAAACAGGCAGTGCATGCAAGAAAACCCTCGAACATCACACAGCTGAGTGGGCGAAAATTTCTTGATGTAGGAGTCGAAGTCGATACAGGAGACAGATAGACAATTACAAGAAACGCCTACAAGAAGTGATTTGTGCCAAAGGAGGCAACACCAGTTACTGAGCACTTAGGGGTTACTGAGGGGGAGCACTTATTCTTTCAGAGTATAGCATTTTGATTTTTTTCTTCTTTGAATACTTATTTGTTAATTTAGATTCCCTTTATCCATCAGTATTGTGGTAACGAAGATTAAATATACACACATGCAAATACGTTGAACTACGCACAATGATTATTTATCACCGTAGTAAAACGGAGATGTGATTAACATTATGGCACGAACATTGGGAATTCCCCCCGACGTAAGCGTGAAGAGGCAGCCTCATGTTTGGGCCTAACATGTTTGGTATGTAAGAATTTCAAGCATACAAGTGAAAACTCAAGTCGTGAAAGTGTAGCATTACTCATTCACGTTATTACTGCTTCTGTCTTGTGGTGATTTTGCGATCTTTGCTACTCAGTCCTCCCTGGCTCACCGTCTCAGCCCTCAGTCTGGCCTCGACATCTGTAACGGTTCTTTAAACGGTACGAACCAGCGCAAAAATATGCGCCCAGTTTTGTGTGCCTGCGCTGTAGTAGGGAGACTGTGATGTCACCCTCCACGTAAACAGTCGTCAATTCATCGATATCTACAAAACGAAGAGAGACAGAACAGTCCTTTACACCACCCAAACCAGCATGAAACAATGCTCCTGGTTTTGGGTGTTTGCACCTTTGGAGGGGGGCTGGGTGAGGTCACAGCCTGAAAGAGAAAATAAAAATGTCTCTTATGCTAATATCCAAATAACAAAAACAGCCCAAATTGAAATTTTTGCAGTACAGAACAGAAGAAGCGATGCACTAATGAAGCATAAGGGTTTTTTCGTCCAGCTTCACAGAGCTGATGCGAGTCCGTTGCACTCTGTAGCCAATTTAGGGTGATCAGTTAACCAGGAATGCCTGTCTTTGGACTATGGGAGGAAAATGTATGCATACTTATGAAAACGAAGCTGAAGGTTTTTGATAAATAGGAATTCAACAAGCTATCTCAACACACTTCCATGCTCCTCCCCTACAACCCGTGTAATTAACATATTAATGAAATAGTCCCGCGTGGGAGGTGAGAGATGTGAACTTTCTTTTGAGTCAGGGTTGAATGAGACACTGGGTCGGACAGCATGGTTTTGAACTGTTGATAATTTGTCTTTTTGAAAAATTTAGGTTTAAATTTAAAAAAAAGTGTAACCTTCCTGTTGTGGAGAAGAGTGGAGAATGTATGGTAACGGACACTTTTGCATGCACCATCTGACTGAATGTTATTCCCACTGTCTGATTTTATTCCCATTGGCTCTAGTCTGAGGGTAGACGCACCATATTGCCTGGTGACAGCGATTAGGCCATCTTGAAAAATTAATTGCTTGATATCCTGCACTTCTGGCAACCAGCGTCAGCATCTGAAAAGTGAACAAGTCACAAGGAGAAAAAGAACTGATTATAATGATTTCAAAGTTATGAGCTTCTCTGGTAGCACAGTGGCTCCCCTTTGGTAAGGTGTTAAACCACGAGCTTATTCAGCTTAATAATGTAAGTAGATATTTGTAAAAGTGTCATCTAATTAAAAAAAATGCATATTAGTAGCAGCAAACTGCATACAAATATCATAACCCATGCTGCAACTGTCAGCGAATGATCTGTATTAAGTTTTAGTACATACAATACTAAGATTATGAATATTGTTGTTCTGGGATTTTTTTAAGTGCAAATTTAATTTTTCCAGGTTTAGACATGTTTAAATGCAAGGTTGAATTTGTGTGACTGTATAAGATTTTATTTATATTACAACTGAGCTCTCCTCAGAAGGTGGTTATTTATTTGCAAGAGAAAAACTGTGTTCACCGACTTCCTTTCGGGTGACCTACCCGAATGAACATGTTGACAGTAGGTCGACCTTCAGTGTTTTGTCCTTGACTGTCCTTGGAGATCAGCTGGAGAGTCTCCACACTTCTGTCAGTACTGCTGGTGGATTTGATTTGGAAATTATTTGTCATATGTGCAGTAGTTGATCCAATGCAAAGCACCATCCAGTTTGTTTCCATTTTAATACCGAACAGCCTGATCGGTATGCATGTCCACACAGTCCGACTGCTGTTTTCTTTTTTTTTTTTTGCAGGAATCCTCATTATCTTTTGAGACTTGAAGCTCTTCAGGCTCCCTATTGTTATTGTAATAATTCTATTTTTTTAATATGTCTTGAAAACAATGTTAATTTTTAGATGGACGTAAAAGTTTACTTTAAGGTGCCTAATTTTAAGTGCTTAGTTAAAAACACATACCTATCAGTGCTTATGTTCATATTTGAATCTCAAACAATCTCTTTTAATACAGAGTAATAGAGTAGCATACACACACACACACACTATGCTGAGCATTTGCAACATTATAACAAAAACTGTTACTTTACAAAATTGGTTTAGACCGGATGTTTGTATGATAGTTGGTACTGAGTAATAAACTTATGAAGGTGTTTGATTCTTTTTCAATCACTCTATATATACAATGTGTGTGTTTGTGTGTGTATCCATGAGCGTGGATAATATTTGTGCGATGCTAGTTGTGTATATTTAAAATTTCTTGCATGCCTTAGCCAGGCCCATAAGTTTCTCATTTTCAGTTGCTAAGAGATTTCAATATCTCAGATGTTTTCGGCACGTTTGACACAATTGCTGGAATGTTTCTATCAATGAAATGAGAAATATGGATAAGTAAATGAAAAGTTCAGATGAATTAGAGTCTGATTCATAAAGGTGGGAGGTAATACAAAAATGAATTTGACTGGTTTAATTAGTTTTTTCTATACCAAATCATCTTTGTGATAATTGTTTATGAATATAATATAATATAATATAATATAATTGTTTTAAATAGAATGTGCCAACATCAAAAATGCTGAAATAAGATAATACTAAAGACTCACAACCAGAAGATTCAATGTAATACTGTAATAACTCAGGGATTACATATGAAATTTTTTATTTTTCACAACACTGAGACACTACTCCTCTTATTCATGATAGTGAAATGACAGTCCATAAAGAACTGTATTTTGTTTGAACTCTTTAGTCGTAAGAGTGGCTGAATAGTGTTGCCAGATGACCACAGCAGTGGCCTCCGCTGCGCTGCACCTGATCTTATTCCGTTTCCTGTTTGTTTTTTCTTAAACTTGACCAGCAACATGGAATGTGGGAAAACATCTGGCACCAGATCCAATTAGCAATGCATTTTCCCCAGGTGTAAACGGGTTAAATTTAATTTGGAACACTTCTGCTGATGCCTTTAATGTTGACACTGTTTCTGCCTTGCCCTGGAAAAGCCGCAGTTGCACTCCTAGCAGTGGAAGCCCATATAACCCATCCTGGACAAGATTAGATTCATTGTAAGATTTGTGTTGGTCTTAAACCGAAACTCTTAACCGTGTGGAGCGAAGCAGCCAGAGCAGGAACAGCACAGCGCTGTTACAGCACCCTAATGTTTACTTGCACCTTCTCATTGTCTGCTGTCTTGTAACACTGATTTTTTTGATTATTTATTTACAAATGTATGTTTTATTGGGGCTCAGGAAATGCTGGCAGTCAGTTTACAGTGGCGCGGGCGTTAAGATGTTAAAAACAAGGCGTCCGTCTCCCCCACTCTGTAGTTGGAATGTGAAATGAATCCTATTTTATATCTGTTTCACTAACATAATAGTTCCTCCTGTCTTCTAAATTCTGTCACACTGTGAGTGTTGATCACAGGAGGTGGAGTCAGCTGTTCATAGGACAGCTGTTAAGGACATTCTTTCTTTTTATGCATGTGGTCTTTCAGGCTTTATGTGTTCCAGTACAAGTCAGCTCTTTTTGTGTGCAGTAGGTTTTAATTCTGTATAAATCACAGTTTTAGGGTTCAAGACGAAAGCCTGGTGCCCTCTGCAGCTTGGAAGAAAGGCGCCCCGTCCTCTGGAGTTGATGTTGTTTCAAAATCTGCCACGGTATTTTTAAATAATTTGGTTTTATTTCAAATGCAAAGCATCTCTAGGGTTACCCAGAAAACCTCAATTTACCGTTGTAAACCGAACTGGGATTGAGTCAGCAGCGACAAGAGGCAGAATAGAACCGATTCATTGTTGGGGAAAATGCTTGAGCGTATAGCAATATAAATTGAAATAGTTGGCCACGTTTCCTTAGCAACAAACCAATTTCACTATTCATGAAAGAATAATTTTCCGAATTTATTGCTGTGTTACATCACATTGTGTTTTTTTTGTGAAGTAAACAATTATTCTTAGGCAGAAGAATGCAGCAGAGCAATGCACTGGAGACCGGCGCTCTAAACTGTTAACAGGGGGCTCATCAGCACAATACTCCTCCACCTCTTTTTCTGTGCTGCTTTCCTTTGTGGTCACTCTCTGCAAGGGGTATTAAAAGAATATGCAAGTAGCAGACAGCATTGTTAATTAAAATTAAAATATGAATTCATTGAGACACGAGTGTAGGCTCTTCGAAATGACAGAAATATAAGATTCGTACTGATGATATTTACAATTTCACCATGTAAATTTTATGTTCAAAACATGAGGCACAGCCTTTTGGAAGCCAGAAAAAAATTTATTCATTTTGTTAGCATTATAAAGTTGTACTTGTGTTGTACTGAAACATTATTGTATTGTGTCGAAACATTCAGGAAGTAGTGTTTATCTCTAGAAATGTTTGGAAAAAAGAATGTGCTTTAATCGATCATCGGGGTCCTGCAGAAAGAGAAGAGATACAGCAGTTAAGTACAGGAACAGTTAAACACCCGGGACCTTTCAGTTCAATGCAGCAGCTCTAAACGGAAAACTTCTTACTCCAGCTTATTACGAACTTTGAGAAGAAACTATTATCATGTAACTAGATTATTTAAATCTTATAAATAGCTGTTACGACACGAGTGACCTTGGAATATTATAAGCAAAGCCTTAATCTTGAACTATTGTGCACCATTTGTTTGTACTACTGCACAGCTTCTCCAACAACATGGTGAATGGGTAGGCAGTTGGTCTTGTGAACTTGATATCAGAAGCATCCAGAAGCCAAATTATCAATGTCCCAGTCCAGGTCGAACTTTGTCGTGTCTCCGGGACAACCTCTGGATTGCTGCCATCCTGCATTGGGCAATGAATGAATGAATGAATGAATGAATGAATGAATGAATGAAAATATAAAAACAAAAGATAATTTAGAAATATTTTTTATTACAAATAATAGAAAATGAAATAAAAAATGGATATAAAAAAATAAAAAGAAATGTGAATATATGTGTAATACATTCTCCNTGAAAATATAAAAACAAAAGATAATTTAGAAATATTTTTTATTAAAAATAATAGAAAATGAAATAAAAAATGGATATAAAAAAATAAAAAGAAATGTGAATATATGTGTAATACATTCTCCATCATGTGTGCCATGAATATGACCTACTGTGGAAAGCAGAAACTGTTGTCTTTACGGGTTTTGTTTACAAAGTGGCAGAGCAGGAAAGAAGGTCCTTGTTTTTGGCCATAACTAATGTGGTGTGAACACAATTTGTAGCCAAAACAAAAATGCCAAATCCAATGATCAGCGGGAAAAAATACTGCAAAGCTCTCTGAGGAACGAGGGGCACAGAAAAAAAAAGACTGCAGCAAAGAACTCCCGCTGTTGTTTGCTTTCTAGCCCGATGCATCTTTATCTCTACCACAGCCGGTCTTCTCCGCTTGGCTTGTCGGCTGTGTCTTCTTAGCACAAGAAGGAGCACTTCAGCGAACGCGCTCACCTGTAAGTTCCAGTTCCCTCTGAGTGTGTTTCTCGCGGGCCGGCCTGTTATGGTCCTGCCCGACGGGCAGAGTGGTTTGGACAGCACTCACCATGGCCACGTTCCCATGGCGCTTCAGAGCTTGGCTGCTCTTCCTGGTGCTCACATTGCACCTCTCACGCTCAACCACAGGGGTCTGACTTTTAGTCTCAGCAGACATGTTTGTTCAACTCAACATGCAGCTTGTTTGTGTACAAATCTGGATACTTGAGGAGAAGCAGGTTAAATGCCTGCCTCCTTCAATGGTTTAACAGCAGGGCTCCGCTTCAGATTTTACACAGAAATTTTAAACTTCACTGTTTGCTGTCCTATGTGTTGCATTTTAGTTAAGTCGCATTTGATTAGAGACCAAATGATTGCTTAGCTGTTTCATGGGAAAATGTGAGATGTAATAACCTGTAGTAGTTATAATCTTTATGGCTGTATTTCAGATGTAAGAATTGTTGGTTATGAAAACAAGTTGTAAAGTATGGTATATCAGATAAATAAAACAGGGCATTGATTTCTGCTTCTGGGCTGAAATATGGATCAGTGGCAGTAGAACTGGTGCAGAGGGGATGCTCACAGCTCCTGGGTTTTGAGTTTGAATCGTGCTCATGTTGTGTTTCCAGGATTCCTGTACCTTTCCACATTATACAGAAAAACTGCCTGTTGTGGTTCTGTGACTGATGTGGACTGCTGTCACATTCAGGGTGGACACCACCTTGCACACTGCGCTACCTAAAATACTGTCCTGACCAACACAACCAAAAATTAGATACATGTTTTTTAAAACTTAAAGGACGGGCAGAATATCCTTGAGATTTTTTTAAACTATTTCCAAAAAGACAGTAGCATTAAGTCAATTCTAATATGTTTCTTCACTTATCTTCAAATCTGTGATGCTGTTATTTCCTTTCCCATTTCCTTTGCTGATTCCTGTGTTCTGCGCACCTTTCCAGCAGCTGACAGGTGGGTTCAGGTTTCCAGACAGTAGTAACGCTCCTGCCACTCTCAGCTATGAATGGTGTAGCGGCCCGCTGAGGTTGACTTGTTTACTTTCTGTGTTGTAATTGGGAAAGAGAAGATACCACATGCTACTATAAAAAATGATGTGCTCTGAAAGCCAGGGCAGTATCTGCTTTTCTCTTCAGCATCGTCCCTCAGACCACATTTCTACATTATCAACAACACGGTCTAATTTATAGGCTGAGGGTATGTGTTTCATATTGATGTAGTGCCTTTCAACCGAACCCTAAACCTTTTGCAGTTTAGTTATAAGTAAACACGAAACTGTTTGTATGATTCTTGTCAACGGCCAGTGCAGTGGAGAGGAATAAATAATTGTAGTTTTTACTGCATTTGTACACGTGCCCGTGGACTTGTTGTGAAACCGTCGTGGTATTAGGCTGACATCCTTTCTCAGTTTTTTTTTCCTTGCATAGTAGCGTTCAAATTCCTGAAAAACACAGTACAATAGTAAATAGTAGCTAAAGTGTTAACTAGAGAATGTGAGGAAGTTGGAGGTTCTATTGGCATCTAATATTTACACTTAATTAACAGGCAAGTATCTGTAGAGTGCTGCTTAAATCTCTGTAATCGTTGTTTTAATTATAATGAACATTTAAATACTTTATTTCCAAGGAACTTACTTGTATTACAGGTTTAAGGGGGCAGAGAGGCACACACAGCCATGTTAACTGATTTTCCTCATTGAGCTCAATGCATTTGTTTTTTTTCTGCAAACAGATTTACCCTATTTACCTTTAGCTAACATTTCTTCTTGTTAAATTCACACATCTAACACGGCTCTGTGAGAAATTCCCCAAAATGAGGCAGATGTAAAAATCCATGCCTTGTACTTGACTGAAAAGCTTTTAAATTCTAAATAGAATTTATGACTTGGCAATTCTATATATATGCATTAAAATGTTTGGAGAGACAAATACCAGCCATTACTCCTGCAAAGAAAGCCTAGTAAAACTAGTACATTGTTGGATTTTAGGTACAGCTGATATCATCTTTGAACTCATTTTATGTTTAAATTATTTATCCATGGTGACTTAAAGTGCTAGATACTCTATAGTCTACTCCACACAGCCATTCATCATGTACACATTCAGCATCATCCCATCTGCACACCAGTGAAATGCAACCCACACCAACCGTTCAGCAACATTTCTGAGGACAAGCCCGGCACCGGAGAAAGTGGTGATGTCCGATCACCCTAAATGTTCGCTCAAGCTCACTTGTAAAGTTAGCAAAGCAACTGCGGTGCACCACTGCACTTCTGCAGAAGCTCAGTTCCTCTATCTGCCAGACCTTGCAACAGATGAAACATGTGCCACTGATCTATATGCAGATTTGAAAAAGAAGAGGGTGTGTCGTGAGAACACCAAACATCAGAGGGGTTTACATTTAGCCTAAAAATGCCATGGTACTTCCCCCTACTAGCTGCTGTCTTGTCTGAACCAACAGATGGTGTGATGTTTAGAGCTGTTGCCTTGTAGCCAGGAGGCTTGGAGTTTGAATCCCAGATCCTGCTGCAGCACCCTGGGTCAAGGTTCTTGATTTCTCCAGTGATGTTATCCAGCCTTACAAATGACTAAATGTTTGTAACTAGCTTAGTGTAAGACTCAAAGCAAAATGTAAACCTAAAGTTGTTTTGTTAATTAAAAACAGACAAAATGAATTGCAAATTTATTCACCCTTTTTCTAAGGCCATCAGCTGGCTTCAGGTCACATACTGTATTCATGTGATGAGGGTCCACGTGTGTGCATTTGAAGAGCTTTACATTATTTTTTAAATAAATACGCCTAAGAGGGGTTCCACAGCTGGTTAATGCATTTAATGCATTTAATCATCGTGAACATCAGATAACATTTAAAGTAAATCTGAGGAAAAGGTTATTGGAAGCACCCGTAGGGGAAGAATATAGGAATAGTTCAGAGACTTTGATTATCCCCACAAGCAGCATAATGTTCATCAAATAGACATGTAGAGAAAAATGTCAATTTGTCTTGTGTAGGCCATCCTCTGCAACTGAGCATCCATGCGAGAAGACAGGACCACCAAGAGGCATGTGACAAGTCTGAGAGTGATGGAAGAAACTATCTTATCAATCATAGCATCGCTCCCTTCCTTCAGTCTCTGCACTGGCTATCAGTCATAGATGCAATTTTAACATAAATGCAGTAATTTGTAACATATTCAGAGGATTAGATGTTTATTTGGGTTGTGAATGCAGGTAGAACGTGAGAGCTCACACACCCTTAGCCGGATTCAGCCTGTGCCCAAACGCTCAGTGTGACACCAGCATCACCGCTGCACCACTGTGGGGCCACAATCGCTCTGCAAACTCTTTCTCTGTGGGAGGATGTCAAGAAGAAAACCTTTGTCGAAGAAAACTCACATGTAGTCATGCCTAGTGGTTGCCAGAAGGCTTTTGGGGAGCTCGCAGACAATTTGGAGAAGGTTCTATAGAATGATCAAACCAAAACGGAACACCTTCTCTAGCATATTATCTGTAGCGGAAGTCTACCGACATAAGACACAGAGCATAAAGCCTGGGACTGGAGAACTTGTCAAAGTAGAGGTATAAGGTTCATCCAGCAGTTCAATGCCAAGCCCTGCTAATCTACCAGACCCTTTCGATTTCTGCTGCATGATCTCACAACATAAAAGCAGTATAGCGCACGTATGCACGAAAGCCATTTTTTTCCATAAGCGTGGATGTTTTTTTTTCAAAATGCACAAAGCATAATTTTTTCACTACAATAAATGTCATACCTTGAAAACCTTTTTAAATGTAACTTTTGGCGCAAATCAACACTGCAGAAGGGTCCTCACACTTTGTTAGCACACAGCATGCAAAGCTTTAAATATGAAATGGTTTCTGCATACTTATTTCATTACATATGTTTTTGCAAAACATGGAAAAATAACAATGTTTGTTTGGATTAGTGAGATGAATTGACGTGATTGGGTGTCTGGCGTCGTGTCCTGCGTGGGTTCTGTTCAACTGGCTTTTGTCACTGTCCACTGTCTGCTTCACTGTGCTCTTTTTCAAGGTGTATTTAATTGTCATTTTGCACTTATATAAATGTACAAGAGAGAATGAAACGTAGTTCCCCCTGGGCTGAGGTGTGTAACGCACTAGCCAGACGGCACCGAACTGCCTGACAGTCAGTTACCAGCTACTGAGGTCGTATTTCTTTTAGATATTAGAACAGGTTAATGAGTGAAGAAATTGACGGATAGGTGCAAAACTAAGTATGTAAATAAATATCCATCATTAGATATTTTGCAAGTAAGGATTTTGAATTAGAGGGGTGGTGGGGAAGCAGGAGGCCCAGTAAAGATGGTAGTGGAGGACACAGACATACATGACACCGCAGGTCAAACACTATAGTAGGTGGTGACCAGGTCAGATGCTGTGGTATCCAGTTATGTAAAAACACAGTCCTCACTGCATGTCTCCTGACCATCACATTGATGTATCAATCTATACATGGAAATAAAAGTTTATTTTAGCTAGGTGTCTATATAGCTGGGTAGCTGGTGGTGTTTGTGTGAAGAATGATGTAGCCCCAACTAGCACTTTCAAAGAAAGCAAACATCAGACGGAGCTGCGCGCTTTGATCTTTGGAATTGCCTTAGAGTCGGCACCTACAGCAGCTGATTTCATAATTTCTCCACACGCGTGCTGAAAGATGACAAAACCCTACTGCGGGACCTCGCATCTCTTATTTTCATTATTTTTTTGAAATGATGTGACACCAGATCATGTTTTTATTTTACTCACAATGACAAGAGCAGACATTTAGAGGCAGATGAAGACAATTGTCTGACCATAACTGCTTTTTTTAAATTGGTCTTTTTTGGACATTGACACCACAATAGGCTATTATGAGTATTTTTATAGGTAAAATCCATGTAGGACAAACCATGTAAAATTTTAGGTTTTATAAATAACCAAAAACAAATTGCTACCTTTGCACTTGTACCGGCGAATGTAAATGTTCTATTGGTTGTGCGTCCGTGTAGCTTGGAAATTTTTCAGCAAAATTAAGTTAAAGCATTTCGGATTTCCCCCCACAAATCAATTGTTCTCTTTGACCTTACAAATCCTGGAAAAATACGACTTCACCAATAAATCAGTTTGCTTTACTCTGACATAATTTAATTCTCCTCTTCCAAAATCAGGCTCTCTGCCTGTCAGATATATGTATTCAGTTGCTGGGCTGCAGTGGTGTTGAAATTTTCCTGCAACAAAGACTCCTCTCATCTCTAGGGCTGCAGTGAATAAACACTCGAGCCTTTACTCACGGCAGCCTTGTACAAAGACATATCAGGCACCTAGGTATTTCTTGACCTGGCTGAACCACCGCTATTCTCAAGCTAAATAATACGGTCAGTTACCAGATTGCAGGTACATCTTCTGACCTAACTGTTATTATAATATTTAAATGAAAAAACGCTTCTTATCTATAGAAGCGAACATGTCCTAGCGGTTCCCTTTAACACGTTTTTAAGGAGAAGAAAACAAATACAACTGCTGCAAGTATTGACCAAACTAAATGCAGCGTAAAGAACAGCACCCTCTGCCAATTTGACTGTAATTGCCGCCGGATGGAAGTCTGCTATTTATGGAAGCATGAGGGGGGAATAATTTGAATGAAAAGTTGAAAATGAAAAAGCGGTAATACAATTGCACTTTATTTTTGATTGTGGGCTTGCAAAATGCCGGTTATAAGCAGAGGTGGGTAGTATCTTGCCTGCAGAGAAAGACTACCAGGTTTCAGGAATTGGGCACAAAAATAAAAATTGAAAACCACTCATCTGCCATTAAGGGTGTGATTCAGAAGGGGAAAAGACGTACCCATCCTGTCAAGCTGCATGATATATAAAGTGGCACAACGACTTCTTGGATCTCTGGCAAAATGTTCCTCGTTGTCTTATCCAGGTTTAAATGAGGTGAACAGATGAGTTGTCAATGAATGAGAAACTGGACATGTAAGCTGTTTGTTCACCTCTCTTCTAAAAATCAGCACATACATGGTAACATACCTGAGGTGCTACGCAAAGTTCAGAAGAGTGGTGTTTACCTATGTTGGGTGGCCTCGATGTGAGCAGATCACACACTCTCACACTTTTGTTAACCGCTTGCCCAGGAGAGACGAGGTGGTCTACAGCCTATCCTGGATCAGCGGGCACTGCTCTAGGAGGGCACATCCTGGGTGGACATCCATGGCAGGGTGCATGAGTAGATGCTGTATGAACTTTGGCAGTCGGCTTGTATCTGAAGATGATTTCCGCTGGTTGAGATGAGACGTGCATGATCATTGTGTCCTCTTCCTCTATCCTCTAGGTCTGAATTCCTTTCCAAACCTTTTGATAGACATCTGAGATCTCTCCACGTCCGTCTCATCTTGAGCTTGTTCTCTGAAAAGCCGATGTTCCCCAGATAGTGTGTGAACGAAAAATGTCAACCTTTTTAGGCACGGGTATCGATTTACTACGTGACTTATTATTCTCCGTGTTTACACATTTTCGCCGAACCTCAGTTCCTCCCCATCACTTTGAATAAGAAAGAAAGAGGCGCAGTGTTGTGCTTCCGTTTGAATGTCCTATACTGCAAAGCAAAATGAAACTAGAAAACCCTGTTGTTAATCAGAGGTGCGCCGAGGATGAAAAACTGCTCCTACATGAGGTGAAAAAAGTCTGAAGCTACTTACGGTGGATTACATAATATTGGGGATGAAAAGGAATTCAGAATCTGCCTCCTACTCCCTCTCTCTCTCTTTTTCTCTCACTCTCAGCCATTCTGTGCTCCTTCTGCCTGCTTGTCGTGGTACTGTGCACAGCACAGTCTCCACACAGATAATGCGGCCATTGCTGTGAGAGATCTGCCTCAAATGTTAGTCAGTTGCCAGTGTCGGTGACATTTCTTTTGGGTTCCTCCTGAAGTGACTCTGCAAGCGATAAGTAATATTGTGCATTTGTGTGGCTATTTTTAACATCTGGGAGAGCAATGCAGCCAGCATTTGATGAGAGATTTATGCTCTCCAGTGGTGTGGCAGTGTGTTGGCTCAAGATGTAGGAAGCATCTCGTAATCGGACAGCTGTTCCAGTTCTGCAGTTCAGATCCTTTTCATAACTGATGTTGCGGTTAATGGAGGAGCACTTTTATTCCGAAAGAAGGTATTACCAGAGCTGCTGTAACTGACACATTTGATATTTGAAATAATTTCATTGAAGACTTTAGAGTGTTACCTCAATCCCCTTTCTTATTATTGTCAAATAATTCAGTTGGTAGTTTATTTGGATTGTGTGCCGTTTTGAAAGGCTTCTTTAGAAGTCTCTTTTTTATCTGTAATTAACATTCATGTAATAGACAGAGCATCAATTCACATTTTTTCCTTTTCCAAAAGCCTTCTTCATGCGTTTATACTTCCATTTGTGTGAAATCTGTCACCAGTGTAATGCCAGGCAGCATAAGATGGTTGTTAAAGGATCAGTCTCTGGTTTTCTAAAAGTGAACCCAGAGTATAGTCTGTTCAGGTGGGCGGATGGTAGCCTTTCTTCTCATGCATCACCTGGTGAAACATTTGCTTAGATCTTTGCTGGGTCTAAGCAAAGACCCTCTGATGATGCCAAGTTAGGCACACTGCTGACAGACAGGGAAAAGGGATGTTCTCCTGCACATAGCCTTAGCATGAAGTCTTTTTTGGCCCTTTCTGCAATTTGAGCAAGATACACACTGCAAAAAAAAAAAAATTTACAGTGTTTCCTGTACCATTCTTCAACAGTCATGGCCTGCTGCCTCGAGATAACATAGCATCACTCCAGTAACATTTCATTTGTTGTTATAAAAGAGGCTGTACAGTTTGTAGCTGATGGTAACTATTCAAAATGTAAGTCAAAGATTAATAAATAAGAAAAGCAGAAATAGTGGAAATTTTTCTTTGCCAGCACAGAAGCAGCACGGCTTCTTCGCCGGAGCGCACCTATGTACAACCTGGACGGGATGCCAGTCCACATGGCCGTCGTGCACCTCACAAACACACAGAAATGGCAACTTAGAGAGTCAAAAGTTTACGTTAAACATGTTTTTTTTTTTTTTTAACCTGAAATGCACGTCTGCACGGCGGTGGGAAAAACTGGCAGAAACCAACTGGAAGACAGACATAAACTTCTTTTTAGAATGAGCTGAATTTGAAACCATCTCTAAAACCACAGTGCAGGAGTTGCTGAAATTTTCGGTGAATTTTTTTCCATCATTTTCTTTTATAAGCTGGGTTTTACATTTTATTATATACACAGACATTTCCCCAAAGCAACATGTTAAGTAAATATTAAGCAAATGTGTTTCAAATGAGCAATGAGGTATAGAATGTCCTGTTTCAAGTATAATTATAGTGCCTTTGCTCTCTGTAGTTTGATCTGCAACACCATAATCATTATTACGGCGAATAGTTTTGAGCACATCAAAGCAGATTATATTACATTACATGTTGTTTCTTTTTGACTTCAAAAACAGTTGCCATCCTTTCAGTGTAATTTTCTTTTTTGTCATTGTGTCCTGAAATGCTACATGCACTGGGTAGTGAGATCCTCGACCGACCCTGTCATTTTGCTGAATCTCAGATGGTACAGTGAAATTTCATTTTCTGTCACATTTTATTTTGAAACACTGAAATTCGAAATCGGAATTATTTTAAGGTGCCACTATTTTATGATAATAAATAATTTTGAGAAAACAAAATTGAAATATGCTCCTTGTGTAAGTATTTAAACCCCATGCTTTTTGTTTCCGTAGCAGGTTTAAGTGTTATGGTGTTAACATGTACCAACTTTGCACGCTATTTAGAAGCGATTTTGTCCTGTTCTTCTAGGCAAATTTGCTCCATGTTGTTCAGGTTTGCTGGATGATGCTTGTGGACGGCAGTTCTCAAATAATGTCACAACCTCATGGTGGAATTAAGAACTTTGACAGGCCACTGTATGCTACTTACCTTTTTGTTTCTAAGCCATTCCAAGTTGTTGCTTCGGACTTGTGCTGGGGATCATTTTCCTGTTGAAAGGTGCACTTTTTCCTAGCATTCTGTGCTCTACAGACTGTAACAGTTTCTCTTGTAGTATCTGCTGTATTCTGCTCTGTCCATTCTTCCATCTATTTGAACAAGAAGTCCAGTACATGCTGCTGAATGCAGCCCCACAGCTTGATGCTGCCCCCACCATCCTACATTATGGGAATAGTGATTCTTGCGGCATGGGCAGTGTTTAAACTACACATAGCACTTTGAATTGTGGCTAAAATTCAATATCCTGGTCTCATCTGACCACAAAACCTTTTCCCACATGGTATGAGCTTTTCTGGCTGGTTTGGAACTCAAAGTCATTAAAGTATGTGTTTTGAATTCTAAATGAAATCTCAAGTCTCTGTAAAGGCTAGAGTTGAGAGGAGATGTGGTAGGTGACAGGTTTTTGGTTTCTCAAAGCTGTTGGCACAATAGGGAGATCTGGAGCATTTTTGGGTATTTTGCGTGAAGATTTTGACTACAGACTGTTCTCGACTTACAACATACTTGCACTTAACGATGCTCAATAATAAATAAATAAAAGTAATGATAATTTAAAATGGAAATAGAAGAAAATCGTCAAAAAACATTTTAAATGATTTCCAGGAATTCTGGTAAGTGAATGAGTGTCTTATAACTAATTATAACACGTATATATGAACATCTTGTATTGTTATTGTTTAATATGTTAATTGTTTTACAGTTGTGTAAGTCTAAAACACAACATAAGGGACTAAGAGACTGTGCTATGGCACAATGGCAGCACCCTGCCCACACACAGCCAGTAGCCTTGTTCTTGTTCTTCACACAGTATTAGTTATTCTTACAAATCTTACATCACGCAAAGATGTGGCTTCAGCAGGTTAATCAGGCACATGTCTTCCCTTTGTTGTGCGTCTCCCAGAACTGAATTCACTGCAGAAACCCCATCGCAAGTACTCCTCCGGTCTGCCGTAGCACAGCATATCATGACCCAGCACAACAGCGTCTGGACAAATCACCCCACTGACCGACAGACAGCCAAATCACGTCACTTGCGCTTACTACGTCTCGCTGTCATAAGGCACAGAATGCTGAAGTATTTAAAAATGTTTTCAATGTATTTACTTTTTAAAACAAAACTTTGACCCAGACAACTGTACTGAATTATTTCATACTGGTATGGATGATATCCTATACTGTGGTCAGAAATAAAACAAAACAGGTCAAAACCACCAACAAAAGTTTGAAAAGTAGTTACTGTACAGTGGACTACACACTTAAAAATAATTACTCTGTCATAAGTATGAAATGACTTAGGACCTATGTGACTTATGAACTGGGCGTCGATCCCTAACCCAGCCGTAACTCAAGGGCAGTCCACGTATTCTATTGTTAGTCTTGTTCGTTTTAAGTAGATTCAGTTGCTGATTAATCAAGTATGATAAAGTTTATTGATCCTTTTTTGTCTCTTTGTAAGCCATTGCCGACTGTAGTTGATACATGTCAACTTTATTAATGAAAACCACAGGAAGTCCACCCAGGACTGCCCCACTCCTGGTCATAGCCTAAAGCAGACACGTCCCAGGATGTCAAAATAATGTACTGTAAAAACTCATAATTCTGCAGGTCCCCTGTAGGTTCTTTTCAGATGGGCACAGTCCGGTTCCTTGTTACAAATAACTGAGCCCATTACATCATTTCAGGTCGACGTTTTGTAAGGTATAAAAGCGGCAGTCATTTAGGCTGTTTCATAAGAGAGTGCCAGTTCTCAGGTCGATTAAATTCAACACACGTTTTTTTGTATCAAGGTTTTTCCACACTGGGGTCTTGTGAATGTAAAGCTGTTACAGATTTAATGTCCAGTGTGGCCCACGTATAGTTCAGGTGGGCTTTGGGAATCACGGCTATGTGATTTAATAAAATGAGTTGTATATAAACCTCTGTAAATGGTATGATTACATCATTAGCATAGGTATTTAATGTGCAGATATTTGCAAATGATGCACGTGAATCTTAAGACACTTATGTCAAAATAGTATGCAGTATTATAAACCAATGATGTACCGTATCATACAATTGCTAATAAAACGATCAACACCAGAACACCTGATAGCTCCAGGGTTGTTGTTGGTGGATGGAGGTGTTATTATTATTGTTGTTACTGTTTCTAATTCTCTCGAAATCACAGGGCGCTAGGCTGTGTGTGAAACACCCAGTCGATGAGATGCCAGTCCATCATGAGGTGGCCGCACATGCATACAGTCACACTCCGTTGACATTTTTGAGTGACAAATTTCCCTGAAACACGTCTTTGTACTGTGGGAGGTAACTGGAGCATCTGGAGGAAGCCCATGCAGACATGGGGAGAATGTGCAAACTCCACACAGGCTGAGCCAGATTTTTGCAGAACAGCCCAGGTGCTGTGATGCAACAGTGTGAGGCAACAGCGCCACCCTGTAATCCTTATATAAAGTCACAGTTGGCCCATAGTTAGGTGACAGCTCTTTATGACTTATGCATGTTCGCTGTTTTGAAATACGAGGCCCGGATGGTCCCATGCATAAGAAGAGCACAGGACTATTGTTTACAGGACATAACCACTTATAGAACATGGATGACAAGCAGAAGACATGATTTGTTTGTTCTGTCCTTTGTTCTTTGTTGCATCCCAGCAAACAGTCTCGTGTTCCTGAAGAGAAAATGCTAATTATGAGTCATCCATAGTGTTCCTCTAAATCGGCCCTGAGGACATGACTGAGACTGGCCCTGAAATAGTGCACCCCTGTCATCCATGGATAGACAGATAACACTTCAAACCAATTTTTCACAATGCATTTTGTGGTGCAGGCAAAGTGGCGTACATAAAGTTGTTTTACCTGCAGCATCATTTTCATGGGCATGAAGAAAAATGATACGCATGGCAACGATGAAATGAAAGACATCTCTCAACTGCATGACCGACAGCAAGAAGCACATTTAAATGCATTAGGAATATGCAACTGATCTTCACTGAACCAATATATTTCCATGTGGGTTTACTACCTCAGACACAAAAAGAAAATTGGTTTCTAACAAACAGGATTTCATGCTTTGGTTCTTTTTCTCTATATTCGCATGTTTAAATCTTAGAGAGAGCCAGAGACACACTGTAGTCCTCAACGTAGAGTAGTTTAAATGTGGCAAGTCGCAAAGATACTCTTCTGCTGCACACTCAAGTGCAGCCGGGGTAAGTGGAGAGGGCTGCTTATAGCGTTCCAAAAACTCATGGATTATTCATGTTGTCTTTCGAGTGGGTGCAGTTTCACCATCGTTACTTTGGCTTTCCTCTTCAGAAGGTGAACAGTGCATTTCTCTTGCCCCGTATTCAACAAACAAACAAGTAAATTGCATGAAAAACCTCCTCTTGGTGCGAAAGCGTGTCTGTGGAATTAAACAGGCGGGACATTTGAAATAGACAATTTCATTAAAAAAAAAATCACTGTTGAACTTTTCAGGTGGCCAGTCAAAATAGCTAGTTACAAAGAAAGGCCGAAATGGGCATTATAAAAATGAAGAAATGTCGTAATATGATATTTCCCAAAACCATTGTGTTGTTATGATGACAGTTATTTCTTTGAGATTGCTATTGAGGTTTTCTGGAATTTATGTATAACACTTTTTCGAAAAAAGGCCAAGAGCTGCGAAAACTGCAGAAGCAGTAAAATGAAGTAGTAAACTATCCTTCCAAATCTCGACGTAGAAACGCCGATGTCGTAACAGTCACGGATTTCGAAGGCATGTTCTGCAGACGCTTCTCTCTGGCAGGTGCTTCTGCTCGCCGAGACCAAAAACTTTGCGACGCTTAAACGGTTTCTCTCCTTAGGCAGTGACCCTTATCAGTCAAACTATGCAGATAACTGCTCCTCCTTGTACTGTTGATACTATCATCCCCTGAACCAGCCTCAAAAATCCTGAACCCTTATCATCTTGGATCATGAACCAAGCACTTTATTTTCATTGTACATCCACATCCATATACATGTGAGACATTACACCTCAACTTGCACCTCTACTACAGCTGAATTGTGGTGCAGTGAGTGCAAGTACTGTATGTGAACTGTTATGTGGTGTTTTGCACCATATGATTAAACCCCGAGACAAATCACCGATATATGCAGATGTATATGATGAATAAATTTGATTCTTATTCTTATTCAGAAAGATATCAGAACATTGGCACAGGCAGCTGAGACCCCCAGCCTCAGTTAATGAAATATCTTAGTGACAAATCGGAAAGTAAATATTGTCATTTCCACTAAAGCAGTACAGTAAAGGAGTACAGTAGTTACAACCTTTCTATCTGAACACAGTAGAAAGTGTTTTATAATGCAGTGCAGCAGCCATTAAAGCCAAGTGTTATCTATGCTCTTTGAATTATGCGTTTTGTTTATGTTTTATTCATGTGGACACATGGCAAGATGATATAAATACCTCTGTCCCAAAATGTCTGATACAAGTAGCGATGTCATTGTTCACAATAAAATACCAGTTGTGCAGGTAAATTAAGCAAAGAGCAAAAATGCAGGATCCCTAAATAATAAGGCCGTTGTTAGTAGAGGGGTCTGCATGTTACAAATGGTTGGATTGCAGGTTTATTAAGACACAAATATTTTTCAGTTGAATAAATCATATTTTATTGGTTTGTTCTTTAATTTTTTCAAAAAATTGTTTCTTATGAGGCAAACCTGACAGTAAGGGGGCGAGACCTGAATAAAGCAGCTTGTTTCACCAGTTCTTTGGCTTGTGTGTAGTTTGTTCTGTGAACTGATTAAAACAAAATAGAGATGTTTGGCAATGCAGACTAGCGATTTGTTTAGAGGCGACAAAACGAAGCTTATAAGGAAAACAACAGGCTAACTGTAGTTAAATATGGTGGCGGTTCCATAATGTTGTTGGGCTGCTCTGCTGGCTCTGGTGCTGGAGGCCTTGAATGTATTAAGGGACTCATGAAATCGGAGGATTAACAAGGTATTTTAGAGGAATATGTGCTGCTCAGTGTCAGAAAACTACACGTATGGGTTGAAGATCATGGGTCCTCCAGCAGGACAATGACCCAAAACTCACATCCAAAAAAAACTACCAGCAGAAAGGTGCAAAAAGCTAAAAGAAATGTTTGAAGGCCATGATCATTACCAAGGGTTGTGCAACCAAATATTAAGGAAGGGCACCTCATACATTTCATCTCAGACATCTATTATAAAATATTATTTTTTTAACGTTGTAAATATTCAAATTAATATTCCATTATGATATTCTGATGATAGAAAATTGATACATTTCCATTGATATACCCACCTCTGTGTGTGTGTGTGTGTATGTGTGTGTGCATAAACTGTATGGGTTTTTTTATATGGCACTATATTTCATATGAGCTGGTTGTGCAAGTTAATTTNGTATGTGTGTGTGTGCATAAACTGTATGGGTTTTTTTATATGGCACTATATTTCATATGAGCTGGTTGTGCAAGTTAATTTAACTATAGTTTGAATTATATTCTTAATCCCATTTCTTCCAAAAATGTGTTTTCAGTTTCTAAATTTTGTTTTTGGCAAAATGGAAAATAAAATGCAGCAATTAAGTGAATATTTTGTGAGCTTACAAAAACAACTGGAAGCAGAAGTTTATTCTTAATTTGATTTTTAAGTCCACAGTTGCTTTTACTACTAACACACAGTTAATAAAGTCTTGGTAATGCTGGTGTCTCTTGGGTTATTCACTGGTTAGGTTCTGTATTAACCTCAAGTAAAATTTAAAAACGTCGTTGTAACACTTTTTTTTGTAAAGAATGTTACAATTCATTTACAGTTAAGTTAGAAAAGAATCTGTCATTCCGAAAATCCCTAAATGGTCTTGATGGTTCACTGATTCATTTTACAAGCATGCAGCTTTCGTGTTTATTTTTATCTACACAACTGAATGATTAATCATACAGAAATCCCTTGATTTTTTTTTTTTACATTCATACTACCTTAAAAAATTAACTAAAAAAATTAAAACTAAAATTAAGAATGGAAAATGAACATTGTCTCCACAAACTCCTACCCAAAGCCAGTGGCTGATCGATTTATGTTTATCATAGTTTTCTTGTTATTCATCAGACACTTTCAACACAAGCAGCAAATTTTAAACACTGTGTTAGGAAGATGATTTTAAGATGGTCCTACACTGTACTGGTTTTGGTATTTTTGGGAAACAGTGTATCTCATTATCTGGAAGGCAAATAAACTCTGTAGGTCTCTTTAACGTCCCAGCCTTTATCCAACACTTGAGTTTCAGCTGGCCTAGAAAATATGTCCTGCATTTCAGCTTTTCCTTCAGTTTTGTGGGAAGTATATTCAATAAATGGTTTAATATGTTGGAAACTGAAATGCTATGTGTTCAGGTTTGACAGTGACTGAGAGGAAGCTGCACACTTCTGGCAGGATTACATGGGGACGTCACACAACGCATGACTGAACCAGTCAAAACATTTGGTGGACAGGGGTCCCTTCCTTATGTTCCTTTTTTTTTGCTTTAATAACATTTCTAAATATACTTGTTTGGTTATACAAATATACATTTAGACGTAGAAGCTTCAATAAAATAAGCAGGAGAAACAGAAAAGCAACATTTTGCACAACGTAGGAATTTCACAGCGAACGCAGTGATATGCAGCCGCACAACCAGTGAGAATTTACATTTCAAGTTGATTCGTTGAATTCGGGAAGACGGTGCATGCTATGAAAGAAGATGTTTCCTTCTAACCGACCACCACTCTTCCAGATATATCCATTCAACGTGATGCTGAAATTTGTATTGCTGCATGTTCCACTCCCTGCATGTAACCAAGTGTAAAAAGCCCTCTTCATACCAGGAGTTTTATATCTCACATGCATATTGTATTATTCTTTCACAGAACATCAGTCAGCTCCTTTCTCTAATCCCTATTTGGCTAAGACTCAAGGTCCAAACTGTGTTTTCAATGAAGAGAGATACCATTTTTAATGATGGAAAGAAATTGCAATATTCTGTAAATAATTATGAGAGTTATTTTCAGAACATAAATGGCATCTACAATGATGGCAAATGCGAATGTTTATAAATATTGTAGAAGTGAGTTGTAGCTTTTTTCGGCATTAGAAAGGCACTGTAACTTATTTATTTGACACTTTCACCAGTGTAAAGTTAGTATTATTCAATTTGGCATTGTCTGTTATTGAGGGTTATTCCGGTGATCTAAATTTTAAACTAGTCGCTTTCTTTGCATTCATACATCTCACACAAACTGATTTTTGTCTTCAGTGTCAGTTTTCCAAAGCCAAATTAATTAAAATGGCTTGATGTGTTTTCATACTGAATGTCTGACATTCTGAGCTGTTAGACTTTGAGGTGTTATTTTTGTTTGAAATCTGTGAATTCAGTTGAAAGGTACTGAGTATCACATTGTGTAAATGTTTTTTGTCCCTTCCATTGAGTAGAAAGAAGCAAATTATATTCAACCTCTAGCCTGTGTGAACATAAAATAATGTCGGAAACTCTAATACGGACTGACAAAACAAGGTGGCACTTGGTGGCCGAAAACGGTGGTTCCTTAGCTTCTAGGATTTAACAAGCCTAATGTGTCCCTGCAATATCTGTGTGTAGCTCCATTTGACAACTCTTGCCAATATTCTTGGTCCCCCAAAACCTGACAAGTTGTTACTTGAAGGCTACACACAGCAAACGTTGGGATTTATGGTCATCCGAATAAGTATTGCTTTGCTTACTGAGCCATGAGACAATCGTCCCAATGTTAAGTGACTCGCAGGACGATGTGATCGTTCACGTTACAGGGAAAGGCCAGTGAAACACAAGAAAGTTTAGGAATGTTCACAGGTATGAAGAACTTAATATTTCCTCAGACAGAGCTGACAAAGATGTCATAGTCAGATATCGCTGATCCTAATGTGGTTTTGAAACTGAAGTCTAAATGGTATTTTTGTAAGACTTTATAGACCACAAGGGTTAATTGGTTATCTAATGAACGATAAAGTTAAGGCCAAACAGTGGCATTTCATACACTACCTACATAGTATTTATCCAACATTACAAGAATCTCTATATGAATAAGAGATAAGTACCCAACCTGCTTCACCACACTATACAGTGATTACAACAGTTTTGCGACTTTGAAGGATATAATAATTTGCGTGATTCTGTTTCACAACAGTTACCCCAGCTAGTCCTGTATTTAACGGTATGTTCAGTAGAGACCATCATCCATGTGAATGATTAGTGTCCTTCTCAAACTGGGCTGTGTGTGTGGTTTAGCTGTCAGTGGCAGCTGATAATCAGCTCTCAATTCACTTGTGAAACTCCTGACATTCTCTGTTGCCTTACACCACGGTCTCCTATAAATAATGCAACGACTGCAGCCAAACTGTCAAAGTGCTGGTGCTTTCAAACTAGTTCAAAGGAGAGCTGCAACACAAGGAGTGAGTTCTCGTGTCATTCACCTTTAAAAAGCACACAGAGACAATTGCACAGGCTCCACCACCTTCCAGTAAACATGCAATTACTTTCTGCAGCATCTATATCGGAATCTGCGGAAGTGTTAAGCACCAAGCTTTTTTTAAAGGTTGCCCTAAATACAGATGCGCGATAAATCTGGGTGTCCTTTCTGCAATCACGTTGGCCTTCTGTGTTCCTTTTTCCAGTGCTTCTGCTGGAAATTTAATATGTTGTGAAAATGTTTCAATACATAGTTAAGCAGCGAAATCATTGTTGCTATTGTTGTTTCTGAACTTATTTACGTTTTTCAGAACCTGGCGAAGAAAATGTGGTGTAATATAGGATATGAGCATCAGCCATATGCTTGGATTCATCATTGATAAGAACAATACCCAGCTGAGAGACTGTCTCACAACTGAGCCATATGTCAATACTAGCATGGCATTTGCAAGGATTTTGAATATTGTAGATGTTCAAGCCATGTGAGCTTGTGCTGCATACCAAGGGGCACCAGCCTGTCTATCAGTCTGTGATGTTGCCATATGTTCTGAAGACCACTGTGTTTGTCTGGTGTCCAAGATTCCCAGAACATATACAACGCCAACGGGCGGCAGCCAAAGTAAAACTGAATTGATAAATTAAGGCCATTAAAATTCTGGCATTATTTCCCATATAGTGACACCTTACATAGGCTGGATGTCCAAATCTTTGGGTGAAAACAATTTTCTGTGCACTGCAACCGGAATTATTTATCTACACCTTGCATGACATGCACATGAACCACCATTTGAAACTTTGTTATTGGTGCAGGTTGCTGGAGAGCAGACAAGCTGGAAGCCTTTACTGTATGGAGTAGGTCACTGTACAGCTATCGTTTCTCGCACCGTTGTGATTGACCCATTTTACTATTCATGGATCCACACGGCCCATTTTACTATTCAGTTTAGCCAGTGAAAACTAAGGATGCGCTGATATGGGAATTCTGGGCCGATGCCATCATCTAATACAAACATTGATAAAATACACAGGTAAAATGGCACCAGATCAGGATAAGAATTACAGACAAATGTGACATATTTGTGTAAACTTTCCATTTTGCGGACCACGCTCACTCACTCGCTGAAATAAATTAGAGCTGTGGAACCACATTTAACTACCTGGAAATGATAAAATAGGAAATTATTTTGCAGACTGTAGCTTTAAATTTAACGTAACACTTTTTGCTTTGTTTTTGATGAAAAAAATCCTAAAAACAGTTGAAATAATGACAATTGAAAAAAAGGGGTCAACTGATTCGATGATAAATAAATAACACCACTTCATAACAGAAACTTTTTCCTGGGTGTGGATTGTTCAAAGGGAGCACGGTGGTTCAATGGGTTGCCTCCCACTGGCCAAAGACATGTGTTCAGGTTAATTAGTCACTCTAAAGTGCCCATAGTATGCATATGTGAGTGTGGCTGGGTGTGTGATCACCCTGTAATGGACGGGCGTCCCTTCCAGGGGTAGTTTTACAGCCTGGCACTCATTTCTTCTGGGACAGGCTGTGGATGGCTGTGATCCTGACTAGGATATGTGGTTAATAAAAGTGAATGGATGGATGGATGGATTCATGGATTCATGGATGGATGGACTGTTATTTTTTTAGCACAAGGTTTCAAACTTCCACACTGCAGATACTTTCAAAAGCACAGTAGCTCAGCATCTCATAAAACATTTTGCTCATCAGAAACATAATGGTTGTTGTCGTCAAATAGTTTGATTTATCGGTAAAATCTAAGCATGAGTCCGATGCCAATAAAATTAATCTAGACAACTATCAGCTGATACTGATATGATTCCAATATTATCCTGCATCCTTAGTTAAAACGTAAAATCACCTTGCATCAAAATTCCAATGTAACATGCTGACTTTCCTCCTCTTCCACTGCAGAAAACAGCATAGTATGTTAGGCTAAGCAAGCTACCTTGTGGATGGAAAGCCAGTAGCTACACACATTCACACATTTGTGGGCCATTCAAACACATCAGTCTGTCTGAAACACACGTCTCAGGACTGTGGGAGGGAAACCATGGAAACAGTGCTTTTTATAGGTGATTATAACTGTATGTCACATGCTTTGCCCACTGAAAGTGTCATTTTTTAATATACAAATTAGCATAGCGTGATATTTTGTAGGAGCACAACTGACTGCATGTATTCACTGTAAATGAACTGTAAGCCGAAGTGTTTTTAATTCAGGGCGATTTGCTCAATTCAGAAAGGTGGCGCACATGTAAATGTCCATCGCGAATCACGGGGCACTAGGTTTGGGTGAGAACATTCTGGATGAGCCACGAGTCCATCGCACTGTGGCCACACTCACACCCTATGGGCTATTTAGAGTGACCAGTTAACCTGAAACACATGTCTTTGGATTGTGGGAGGAAACCTGGGCACTTAGAGAAAACCCACACAGACACAGGGAGAACATCCAAACCCACACCAAAATAGTCCAGAGACTGCTGTGACACTTCAGACTTCTGGACAATATGTGGTAAGTATTGAGAGGTTAATCGTTTTTCCTTTTATCTTTGTGAAAGCGCTCTGAGTCCGTCTTCGGGATAGAGCACTATAACAATAAATCGTGCTGTGTATGCTGGAGTTTATACTGAGATAAAGTCAAAACATATCTGCAGTTTGCACTCTTTGCCTCCGCTGACTGCTCCGCGTGGTCATGGATGTTTCAGGCAAATAAGTGCACTTTCTGGCACGTTCTGCTTTGCCACAATATCCCCGCGTTCCAAGATGATCCAAGTGCCCGGAACCACACAGCAAGATTCTGCCTTGGGTTCATAAACACCGGGGAGAATTGAAACACCTTCACAGTCACCAAATATAAACCTGACTGAAGCTTTGTGGGACGCTCTGGACCACACAGTGCAAAGTTTCCACCTCCATCATCCTTGACAACTGGAGTTTTATTCTTTTTTTGAACAACGGTCTGTTAATCACACTTCTCCCAGTTCAAGGATTGTATGATAGCTTTGCAGCCATAGTTACCATTAAAATTTAATGATTATATTATTTACAATTTTATAATTATTGTAGCTTTTTTTCCAAAACAACTTTGAACATTCCTTATTCATCATGCATTCTACTGGAGCTGTTTAAGTACCTTGCTCAAGTGAACTGACTCAATAACCTTCTGTGTACAAATAAGTCTTGCTAAGCATTACTGTACCTGACACTTGGTAATAAATTGGATGCCATTTGCCAGGTCTGTGGGCTGCAGAACAGATTTTATCTTCTCTTTTACCGTGAATGTACATACTGCAGTCCCTGTTATTTAGGTATTAAATGTCCAGGCATTATGGCATATTGATGCAATGATATAATAGATACTAGTGAGGTTATTGATGCTGAGATGCTGTATGGCTGTGTTTGTAATATGTTCCATTTTGGTCAAGTCGTTACACTATTTTCCTGTATAAAAACTCACACTGCTATTCTAGGCAGCCATTAAATAATACAAATAGCAAAAAAAAAAGTAGGAGGCTATGATCCTTCTCCTATAAACCTTAAAAACAACAGTCTGATATAAGACAGCATTAATGTTTGAAAAGGATGCTATGTTCTCTGATATGCTAATAGATTTTTCTTCTTAAATATGAAGCTCTTTGAACAGTTTATGGAATACTTTTCTCATTTATGCGTGTTGAATAAAATACTAACTCGTAACACACACACACACACACACATTCTCATCATATTTGGTTCTATTTGTGCTAACAGATGCGATTATAGCAGAGCTGCCTCACCTCACTATGGGATATGAGCCAAATTCTGTCATGTTTTAACAGTCCATATGACTCTCCCTGTTAATCCTAGTCATGGGTTTTCCTCTATTAATGAAGGTCAACCAGCTGAAGATGGTGGCTAATGGAAGTCACCAGATTGTGCTTGCAATGCCTGGCCAAACACCGTGGTGCCCGGGTGGTGCAGCAGGAGTGCTGGAGTCCTTATGCTCGCTTTACAAGTTCATTTCGACCCCAAGCAGTTGTATTTCTAGACAAGGCTCTTATGAAATGGGACTGGATCGTGTGGCCAGTAAAAAGCAATTACTGATTTCACTGTCACTTTAAAGTGGTAGTTCACATTTTCAACAGTCAATTGGGAGCTAGGCTGTTATAACATAAAATTGCAATGCAGGACTCTGTGAAATGAGATATGCTTCATCTAAAGCGCTATGGCACTGAAATGCTTTTCTACTGAAAACATCAGTACCCTGGGAGTTAGGAACAGGAATTGTAATATGTCATATTAAATTAATTTTGCAAGGATAAAGTTCATTCAAGCTGAGCTGCTTTGAATTTTGCTAATAAAGACATATACTGTATTCTGGGCTTTTCAGTTTTTATGATAATAATACTATTAATAATGACAGCAGCACCATCAATAATAAAACAGTCATCCTTCGATTTGTGCATCTCAACTTGCACGCTATGTCATTACTCGATGTACGTGCCAATCTGCTCAATACAACGCCAAAAAAAATCAGCCGGAAAAAAAAACAATTCCAAAATCACCATTTCATCCAAAAGTGTAAAAACTTTTTAAAAGACTCATAAATTATACCGTGTGTGCGTGTGTGGGTGCCAGTGCCAGCACGTGCCTGGCTGAGTGCTATACAATGGGCTTTTTATATAAAGCATTTACAAGAGGGTGGTGTTATGACAAGGAGTGTTGAATCCTGAGAAAGGCAACTGAGATGTTCACGTGCACATGGCTGGTGCAGAAAAGTGAAGTTAAAACAAGCTGCGCTGCTGTGTCTTTAAGAAGAGATGTACATGTAAATAACTTGGTCATGAGTGGAAGACGTCATGCTGTGTTGCTCTCATATGAACTTCTGCTGAGTATTTTATTCATGTTAAGGTTCTCTTGCACAGTTAATAACGTTCTGCATTACTTAACACAAGTTGACGTGTTCTGTATTCTTCCACCCCTGACTCCTGAGGGGTTGTCTTTAAAACTTTTCACCTACCTGTGGTTCTCAAGGACAGGAAACATGCAATAAACTTTGTCTTGTTTGTTACAAATCTGAAAAGACATTTCTTTCACATTGGACCCCCTCATTTACACTGACCAGCACAATACCTCTGTGCAGGTGCGTGTGTGTTTTGGTGATATTTGGGAAAGTTGGTTTGGTGGCTTTTGAATGGGCTTGGAATCATCAGTAAGAAATGATGGAAATAGCTGTTTTGATTTGCAAGTTTTCAGGTACCATGGTCGAATCGGGCACCAGTTAGACACGTAATGCAGCAAATTACAACACACCCAGCAAAGAAACCACATAAGTGTAAAACTCCTTCATTGTGCAGTTTTGTCATATTTCTGCTCAACTATTTGTTCAACCATTGTAACCTGTGTTAGTAGCTATAATGAGGCAGGAGTGAATAAAAAACATAATTATTGCGATTCCTTTATATTTGTAGATAGATATAGGGTTTTACTATTATAAACTAAACTGACCCTAGAAATGGATTATAGCCATAGCTTTATTGTATGGGCACAGTGTATGATCCTATTTATGAATGAATTTTTGTAATATGTAAAAAAAATGAATCTGAAAGAAAGAAATTTAGATACGATGCCTGACCACCTGTCATTGTGTTTTTTGTGCATTTTCTGTACCAAACCTTATGCGTTTATGAAATATTATGGACTTTAATTTATAACTGCTGAACAATTTTTGAAAAATTTAAACAAATCTTTTGTCACTAAAACATTTTTCTAAATTCTAAGCTGTTTATTTTTCTAAGCGTACCTTTTAGCTGGGGGAATTAATAGGCAAAATGTACTACTGTACCATAATCTGCTGTAATACATGAATATGGTTGCCATTGTGTTTTTAACAATTATTACCTAAAGTGCTGTGGAGTTATTACTGACATTTGTTCCATTTTAGTGACACCGGTCACTTGTTCAGCTACACATTCATTCTAGTCCAGCCCTATTACACCCATTACAACTAGACAAGTCCAATAATAATTTCGCTAGGTCCATAATACTCACCTCCACAGACACTAGCTAAATGATCCCATTCATGAAGCTCTGCATAAGCAGCTGCTTTTCAGAAGGCAACACACTATCACACCAATGCACATTTCAACCTACATACAGTACTGATCTAAAGTTTGAATAAAGTTAGCTGGACACTTTTTTATTTTTTTTGGAATTTTAATTAAATATTTGCAAATAGCTAAATATTTAAAAATGAGAAGAAAACCAAAATGGTAAGTATTTGATTCCTCAGAATAGCCAATCTTGGTTTTAGTGACAGCATCAACAGGCACGAGGCATTCAGTGAACAATTTTTGACAGATGTACTCAGACTTTTGACTTGTACTGTACACAGACAGCTCTACATATACATTTCTAGTTTGCTGCAGATAAGCTGTGACAATATTAATGAATGGAGGAATGGGTCTCCTTTATGACAATACCAGCACAACTTTATGTCTGATATTCCAGTGAAATGAGTTCACCAGGTGATCCTGGTCTTACAGACAGAAGCCTGTTGGATCAAAATAAAATCTTTGGGCAAATTTTTAAACTCAGTATAACAGTTTTGTTTTCAAATTAACATAATCCATGATTAAATCAAACGATTAAGGTGTATTATTATTCTTTAATTCCTGTGACATAGTTGGCTGACTTATGAACAGTTTCAAGTTACAAACAAACTTCTGGTTAGATATATGAACTATACTGAAATTTTCCTCCAACAAAACAGTTTGCTGTGTATAGTAAATAAAGCTCAATCTGCTTTATCTCCTACAACAGTTGCTGAGGAATTAAACATTTTTCCCCTTCCACCACGGACGGCAATTAAAAGAATAACTTGGAACATCGTCTGTGTGTCACATTAGAAATGATACCGTTGGAAGGATCATTATTTGGCTGCCTTGTTATGCAGAAGAAAAAAGAAAACATGAAGGTTCTGAGATATGCAGAAGAATTCTTTAATTTCTGGAAGCAAGACTACAGAACACTTTTATCTGGGAGAGGGACCTCCTTTTAACATTGTTAGCTATAGGATTTCATTTAGTTCTTATCACCATCCCCACTGTAATTTATCTCAGTTCCATTTCAGCCACAATGAGCCCATTTCCCCAAATTGCTTCCTGCCAGGATCTCCAATTATCTGTCAAATTAAGTTCACTTTACGATGTAAATCTAAGTCTGATTTATATCTTTTTCTAGATATTTGTTTTTGATTTTTTTTTAATACGTACAATGGTGATGTACCAAAGATGTTTATAAACCATTTACCTAAAGTGTACTTATGCTAAGACAGAGGAAATAGGAGGGGGTAATAAACTAATGACATTAAGTGAACAATTAAAATGAATGACCTTCTGCACCTTCTGTGAAATTCAGCAAAATACAGTAGAATCAAAACAATGGATAATTGGCGGCATTTTAGTGCGGGACAATGGAGACGTGTCTTACTTACAGATGAAATAATTTATAATTCATCTAAATTAATGCCTGACATAAAATATATTCCATTATCTTTTCTGACACAGAGAGCTGCTGCAGTAGGGAGTGTGAATTCTCCACAGCCCAGGATTAAGGGGTTGAGTCTGGCCGCATCTCCGTCTGTTGAGTTTCATAAGTGTGATTTAAGAAAGACCCTTTGTGGAAATGTCCTGTGAAATTTGCATGATATCCAGGGTGCTCATGCCTCGCTTTCCAGGACAAGCTGCGGACTGCAGTGGCTCTGCCTGGCAGAGGAATGCAGAAGTTGGTGCAGATGAATGAGTGGTGTGCAAAAGCGGCCCTTTGTTACACGTTTTACAGTAATTAAGGGCTTGTTTGCTTTCTACTGTACTGACAGCTAAAGTAAAGGAAGCTGAACAGTTAAACCGTCCTTGAAACCATGTCATCTCTCATATGCAGACAAAACCCCTTTTTTCCGGTTTGATCGGATTCAAATCTTCCCAATCACTTCTTCGATGGTTACTGTTTCCACACGATATGAGCAACGGTCTGGAGACACAACTGTGACAAACTCTCAGGTGCTTCTACCAACATAACTGCAGAGTATTTGAAATAAAACACAGAAGCGTCATATAGAAGGGGGGGAAAAAATCTGAGCTCTTTTGTAACAGGTATTCCGTTGTATGTTGCTCACTGTATCTTCCATCTGTTCCCTGCAGTGCTGGAATCTGTCAAGGCGTTTGGTCTTTACTTTTTGAATGGACTAAGCAGCCTTTCAGCAGGAGATTCCCCTCCGTTTAGACGTCTGGTGGCATCCTCCGGGTCGGATATCAGATAAAATGTGGCACATCCGAATATATACTTCAGTTTTTGCTATTATTGTGAAGTAAAAGCTTTGTACAGTGATCTGATGAATACCACAGGGGGTAAACATATACAACATATGCTTTGATAGACACACTGGTCTTCTACACTAAGTATATTCGCAGATGTCGTCACATTAGAAGGCCCAGGAGGGGTGGGCAGCCACAGGTACTTGATGCCCCAGAGGTTTATTTTTCTATGCTTCTTCAACATTTGGAGTTTGTTGTTTTCCTCTCCTCAACTGCTGGTTGTTTTATACTAATATCTGTTGCCTTAAAAATGGAAAATCTGTTCTGCACCTTTTTTTTCATTATTTTAACATCCTTTGGAAATTTGTTCAGCACCCTGTGTCACCCAGGTGACAACCGCCCTGTATAAAAATAAATTGGATATGGTTTGCTTGTTTGTTTATTTTCTTAAAGAACTTACTTTGCAGTTTACCTTTTCTGGAATAAGTTACATGTCTGTTGTCGCCCAGAACATCCTTTTTATCTGGGTGCTCCCCACTAGTATAAAACTAGTCACTGTAAATCAAGACATCTTCAAATCAGAGGTTCTTAACTTGGGATCATTGGACCGCTTGGGTGTTTCTTGGGGAGGGGGGCTTCTGACATCTTTGAAGTGTCTGCTTGCTTTGAAAATAACACAAACTAAATATAAGTTAAAAATTAATTTAAAATGTGATTTCACTATTACTACCTATGACATCATTCTGTGTGAAGGTAATCAGTTTTCACTGCAAAAAAATGTGAAAGATTTTTTTCCTCCCTTGCATTTATTTATGAACAGTTTTCAAGGAGGGGTCCTTAGCTTTCATCAGATTCTTTAAGGGCTCCGTGGTCTGCAAAATATTAAACACTTCTGCCGCAAGTCCAGTCGCTACCCCTTTTGTGATCACATGTGAACTTCACAAGAGGATATTGTCGCTTTGTGACGTTTTCAGTTTGACTCTCGCTTTTACATGAAATTACCACTACTTAGTTCAAACAAGGCAGAGCTCTGCAAAATGGCTTTGCTGCTAAACGAATAGTAAATACATGAAAAGGCTGTGGTTTACTTTGACCCAAACCTGCCACAATAGAGTAAGTTACAGTGTGCAGTTCAGCAGGAAGTAGGACAAGATGGTCTTCTCCACAAACACCTTGGAAACGTCTGCCTTTTTTAAGCAGACAAGAGCTTTCATGGCACAGTCAGGGTGAATACTTATTAATAAGGCAAGTGCACGGAGACGGCAGAGATAATGACCAAGTACCGGAAGTCATCATAGCAAGCAGTGAAATGGAAAGTTCAACCATATTATGTTATGTTGAAATGGTTTCAATTGATTTAAAAGACTGAATTGCTCCTTCAGTCCAGGAAGAAATCAACCATGATTTTGACACCAGCCCTTTCATTCCTAGTAGATAAATGTAGAGAAGTAATTATTCTTGGCTTCTTTTTTTTCTTCTTTATTCTGTTGGAATTTTGTGCCTAATCTGTGCAGGACAACACCAGTAGTACCAAGTGAGAGAAAAAATAATGAGCTTTCCGTTATGTAAAACTGACAATTTGGTATAACTTTAGGTATGTTAACCGCAAAAAAAACAAGTATATATTTGTCTGAGGGTTACACTGGGTGGGTCAGTGAGTAGTCCTGCTGCCTCACAGCACTTGGACTGGTTGGGTGTCAGTTCAAGTCCGGCTTAATCTGTGCGGAGTTTGCATGTTCTGCCCTGTGTCTACATGGGTTTCTTACATGGGTGGATTGTTCCCCCCACAGTCCAAAGACATGTTTCAGGTTAATTGGTTACTCTAAATTGGCCTGTGTTTATGGCCACCCTGCAGTAGACCAGTGTCCCTTTAGGGAGTAGTTTCATAGCTTGGTGTGCTTTCCTGCGATTTTGGGATCGGCTCTGGACTGCCCTGACTCTGACCAGGGCAAAGTGGTTAAGGACAATGGGTGGATAAATAGTTACTATAAGTTTAAAATAATAATAAATACAGGTTAAGGTAAGGTAAGGTAGGTAAGGTCTGTGTTTATATGTACAGTCACCCCTCGATTTATGAACATTCAGTATACCAAAACTCACTATGATGAATATTCTTGTGCAGTTCAACCATTTCAGTTGACAAATGTTTCCTCGCAGTAGCGAACGACTGGCTGACCGAGCGACTCATATTCCTTGGGTGAACCGCGCGGCCATTTTTACACTTTGTGCTCACGCGTGCTGCTCAGCCATGTCACGAACCTTTATTTCTCCCCCCCGAAACTACATAAACATACGGAGGACACCAAATGCAACCAAAGCCATACAGGGTGTGGGCAACCAAATGTTACAAATTCAGACATGTCCCATACTAGGTGCTAAACCATAATTAACATCACACAGACTGAGCACAATACACAATAACACTTAATAAACATATCTAAAACTGCACATGTAGTCCACAATACTCACACGCACGCACGCACGCACACACACACACACACACACACACACACACACAATGCTATGCAAATTTATTATTTTCTAGTTGGTTGGTTGGATGGTTTTTCTGTGTAGATTACCAAAAATACCTCACATGAACTCCTGGAGCATCTGGGCACAGTTCACTTTTACTTGATTCTGGACCTATGAAAGGCTGTTGGAAAATCCGCCTTCCCCAAAATCAGGGGAGGTTTCAGCTTTCTTAACTTTTTTGGCTTGTACATTTTTTACCCATCTGTTTGGCCTTCAGGGGGCCTTAACAATGTTCCTGGCAACTCTTGGACAAGATTCTCCAGTCACACACATCACATCATATCTCGTCACTTAGCTAGATGATGCCATTGCCATCATCCCTAGGAATGAGTGGTAGAAACATCTAATACACCTAAGAGCCATCCTAAAATCACTACATTTGTCTGATTCATCAAACCTAGTGGGGTGCGTGGTTAGGTAGAGCAAGGTACACTATCTAGGCCTCCTTGGGGGCTAAGGCCAGGTCAGCACCAAACAGATAACACAATGGCCATTTCAGCCTGGGGCAGACTGGGTAGGCACGGTTTCCGGAAGGGGAGGGCTGTGGCACGTGGAGGTGAAGGTAGAACTAAAGTGCACTGTAGTCTTCACAACCATCCTCAGGACCTTTTATACACATATCATGTAGGACACCTCACGTATGGAACACAATACACATTCATACCTGGATACACCTACTGGATACCATACCATCAAACACACATTTACCTTGTGGCCCCTATTTAAGCTCCTGCTGTCCACAGTAAGGGAACTTCTTTGGAGCGAGAAGCATAGAAGTAGAGACCTATCCTGAACCACTTTTTCTCAAATCTGTGAGCTCCAGAATAAAGTGACCTGAGTTCCTGAGTCCATGTCCTCTTGTCCCACAAAGCAGGTGTCACAATATATTTTTTAATTCCTTTTTTTCCAGCATAAACAGAAATATGACTGCTAAACATGAAACTGTTCAAAAGAGGTGTAGGTCAAAAAGTTTAACTTCTGAATGAGAACTTATTTTACTCATTTTTCCTTTTTAAAACACTGTTGTGGAGAAACTTCTTTAGCACATGCATTTTCTGTGTTGCGCAAATTTTTCCAGCCCGTTCCATTGGAGCTCTTGCCACAGTCAAGGTATTGAGGCGCGTCATTTTAACTTCAGTGGTGCACTTCAGGAGCAACTTCTCAGGCCAGCAGCATGCTATTGTCTTCTCACTGAAGAAGGTCAGAAACTGCAACTGCTGCGAGTGGCACTTTTTCTCTAAGCAGTATGACCAAGACTTGCCCTCGCTCAGCGGCCTGAGTCAGCAGGGTGCGCAGATTTGGGACGCAGATGCCAGAAGTAGGTATAAAAATACAGAATCAGCATTCAGCGACAGTGAAGAAGTTACACCAAAGAGTTTACAAACTCATGCTCATGCCATGTGATCTGAATTATAACTGGTGGTAAGAATTACTGCAAATTTAAACAGAGTGCAATGCAGTTGTAATGTTCAGGCATGAGCCACAGCCGCGTACCGATCTGTGTGTGGTCAACATACCGTGTTGCTGAGACTCGTCTTGAACTTGCTGTTGCATTTCAAAATAGTGTTCATTTCTGTTGTGCTTTAAATGGGGTTTCCTTTTCCTTTACTGCTGCAAGTTTGGTTGTTGTCCTCAAAGAAGTTGTGCAATAGGTGTTTGTGCAACAAGTAGTGTCCTCTGAAATAGATCAAAATAGAATCTGATGAAGACCAATTACTCTCCGCTAATAAAAAAGTATAAAGAAGACCTGACTGTATGGACCTTTCATCCTCTTTCATTATTTAGCAGAATAAATGTTTTAAGGATGAATATTTTACCTCGCTTGCTGTACCTGTTTCAAAGTCCACCTCACTACATGCAGAACGAGTTCTTTAAAAAGTTAGGTACCTTGATTTCAACATTTGTTTGGCCCAGAAACAGTCTGTCCAAATTCAGCCAATTGAAAGAAAAGGCTGGGACTTCACTATCGGATATGAGTCACTACTATTGAGAGGCGAACACAAAGTTCCGTCATAGATCAGATTCTTTATGGGTTTGTATGGAATGAGACTCATGTCTCATTACCCAATTCTGCCAAGGTTCCTGCATATCATTCATAAATTTCACAAGATTCCAAGCTTATCTGAGAACTTTGTCATATTCAACACTCTCCTTGCCTGGAGAGATTTTAAGAAATACACCTGGGGTTTCTGTGCTTTCTTTCTCTCTCGTCTCCTGTTGCTCTCAACTAAGATCTTCCCACAAGCATTATTCAGATTGGCTCTGGAAATGACTGGCTAAAGATTTGTTGGACATGTCGTATCTATTTTCAGACCAAGCAATGGTTAGCTTTGAACATCTAGGAATGAAACATCGCCTACCCAATACTGACATCTTGAAATATCTACAACTTCATAATTTCAGTACAACCTCAGACAAAACTTGGCAAAGAAATATATCTTGTTTTGGTCGACATCTAAACTTCCCTCTGTATATATGTGGATGTTGGAAGTGTTTAATTTTCTCCTCCAAAAACTAATGTGACCAGCACAAAAATTCAGAGCAATGCTGGGATGTCTGGACATACTTCTGGAACTTACTAGACAGATATGCAAGATCATTCCTTTGATACACTGCAACTGTCTGACCCTCAGCCTCTTGCTATGTGTAGATGGATGTGTGGGACCTTATGCTGCTCATTATTGTAAAAAAAACAATCCACTTACTTTAACTAGAACACTTTTCTATTCAGACTTGCACTGTGGTCTAAATCACTGTTTCCTATTTGATTTTGTTATATCCAGTGCTGGATGGATTTCAGTATTAGATGGATTTTGAGTAGTTTGGCTATGTTTTAAGGTGTTTCAATAGATGTGAAAGGTCACACATGAGCTGGATGTTTTTTGTTGGCTTTTTTCCGATCAGAGCCTTTTTTAAAAATTAAGTCAACTAAGGTTTATAGGCTGTACAGATTGAATACAAAATTATTTAACTGTTAATTTATTTGGATGTTTATTTTTTTTCCAGAGCAGTACTGTGGTGAAGCATAGTACTGCAGGGGAAGGGATATATACCACATATTGCACCAATTATCAAGGGAAAAAATAATAGCTGAAGGTTTATGACATACATACTTGGAAGTATATCATGGTAGTACATTATCTCATGCACTACTGCCTGACAGTGTAAATATACTTTATTATGACTCAAGCAAGGATACGCAGTAAAATGTAATTCATGCAACTGTATCACAGTAGCATTGGCAAGGCTTGCTGTTAAATATTATATTCAATAATTTAGTGTAGTAGGGGAAGCAGTCTGTGTGCCGTGTTCCACTCCTCCGTAATACACAGATGGTTGTACCGTTGTGTTCTTTTTAGCATCGCAGTACCACACTGATGCCAGTTTATTGCAGACAAAAATTATCTAAATATAAGAGTGGGAAACCAACTGTTTTGCTTGTGACTGTGCATCATGATATCACTGCAGGACTCTTATCTGTAGTTCTTTTTTTTCACACATTATTGAAGAAAGTGTTGGTAAATACAAGACAAGGCAAAAAAAAAATGTGCTCTTGGTATGATGGAAAGGATAAAGGAGATGAAACAAATGCTCAGAACAGTGGAAAAAAACCCACCGAGACAAGGCATCTTTGTGTCTAAGTCTTTAGATTTTTAATGTGGTAAAAAGAGAAAACCTTCATAATAACATAAGCATTAGCCTGCTATTATGTTTTGTGAATAATTATTGCTTTTTTTCCCCAGTCAGTCTTGGTGTTAAACTAAAATTTCACCAGACATTCACAGTGCTGACACCAGCAAACCGTAGTTTGAGACATATCAGAGATTTCTGACATGCTTTAAACTGAGAGTTTCTGCAGAATGTGCTGCATGTACTTAAGGAAACTGAAGATCACTGAAACTTAACAGAAAACTTTGATGGTTTTACAAGGATAGACAAAATGTATCAGCTAAGCAATCCAAGGTCTTACTGGAGACGCTGCTACTTTTCTTCTTTGCATCACTTTTGTGGTAACCGTGGTTCAAGACTGACAAGCACTTGTGTGCCTTACAAAGCATCTCGCTTCCGTTGTTGGGTTGCCGGCGTTTGTTGGATTTCATTTGGTTGCTGCTATTCTTCTTGTAGAAAATAAAAATGTGAGCTGGAAATGCTGAAAAGTGTCTGATATGAATGAATATGAATGTTTACGCAACACGTGTGATTTTGAAACTCCACCAACAATTATGCCGCACCCTACACTTTATACCGTTACATTTGCTTGCCAAATAGAACAAACAAACAAACAGAGTTATACACATAACTGTGCCACAGAGTAATTTTGTAGGTTTTTACAGCAAATTTGAATTCCACACAGTATTTTAACCAAAACATTGGTTAAGTACCAGTCTTGGCCAGTACACTATCCACAATTTGCACAATTTTCTAAAATATTATTTACTATCTTGTCCATCACTCACAGCAGGCCGTCGGGAGGCAGCAGAGAGAAAGCCGACTAGTTCATACATACGCACATTCCCCATATAATGGGGTTCGCTTGTTCCGTGAAATAACCCGATTATGCAAATCTGCTTTGTCTTCCTTCTCCTTTGTGCTCATACCTGTGTCCAGACAGTGATTCTCGTGGGTATATTTAGGTCATAAATTTCTTAAAATAACACTGTTCTTGCAAAAAGCCATTAACTCTGCCGTTACAATATATTAAATGATGAGACGATCGGAATTTTCGGGAATTCACATTTTCGGTTGTATTGTGGAACAGCGTGTTTTGTTTGGAGGAATTTTGGGAAGACATGTAGGAGGTTCCTTGTTAGTCTAACTGGTGCTCGGATGTCTGGTTATGAGACCACCCACTAAGTCACAATCAATGAAAGCTTAATAATACAAATTAATCCTTCCATTTAGTCACTGGTTGGGTTTTGCTGAAAGCATCATATGAAGCTATAATGAGTTTAAAATTTTCCTGTATATGTTCTTTTTTTTTCTTTTTTTTTAATTCATGCAGTGCAGAACACTGTAACACTTCCTTCCCCTCTGATATAGCCACCTATTTTCTTGAGCTGCTTGTTCTCTTCCCGGTCGCAGTGGTCCAGGTTCCATCCTGGAATTGTTAGGTACCCCCTGGAGAGGATGGCAGCCTGTTGAAGTGCAACCACACAACACGGTCAGTTTATAGACGCCATTTAACTTAAAACTCATGTCTTTGGACTGTGGCAGGAATCCCACACAGACACGTGGAGAAGAGGCAAACACCAGACAGAACCATGAGACAACAGCGCTAGCCGCTACGCCACTTATGCTGACGCTAATTTAAAATGAAAATGTTTTAACAAAATGATCTTGTTTGTTCGAAAGCTGTAAACATACCTCTTTTAACCCAGTTTCAACCAGCGATCAGAAGCTGGTTTTAACTTCCAGTGCTAATGTAACAGAGCCATTTGTGAGTTATTCCATGAATTTTCAGGAGAACTTTTGCAGATGCGTTCTCTTCCAGGGACCGGACGTAACTGGGAAAATAATGACATGAATGAAGTTTCACATATGTCTAGATGTAATGAAAACAAATCTGTTTAGTGCTGGTTTTCATAAGGTCTCCCTTACCTTGAGATGTCTTTTGTCAGTTGAGTCTCAGAGCATCTTCTCTGTCACAGGTGACTTTAAAAATTTCATAATAGTAATCCATTTTAAAGTTTTAAGAAAATGCTGATAAATCCATCATGCTTATGTGTTTTTATAGTTAAGAACTACTTCTTTCGAGCCCCTAAGTGCGAAGTAATGAAGTACCATGTTTTAATGAAACCGATGATATGAATCAGATCCAACATATGAGGCAGGTAAGACATGTTGACAAACAGCAAATAAACAAGACAGAGAGAGTGTAAAAGATGGAAATCCAAGAACAGCTGAAAAGAGGAAAACTCCAAAAATAATTTTAAAATTTAATAGTGCTGCAAATAAATGCCGTGTTTGTGTAAAGAACAAAAGTAGATATATTAGCGCCAGTGTTATTATCTGAAGGAAAAAAACTTGTCACAGGAAACAATTGCAGGGCAGTGGAAAAATATTATGAAGGTTATTATACAAATTTACTGATAATAATAGAGATAGTGGTACTCTGGTAATATGTTATAGAGTTTTCAAACATTTCCTTGAATACCCTTTGTTCTGATTTCCTGCACATCTGTTTTCTAAAATTGATTAAGAAGATAATATTTTACATATGTACAACATTAAACAGGTGTTTGTGGTGATATTTTTACTTCCACTCATCCTGAATCAGTTTAATCTTGAATATCAAGTTAATAAAAACATTATGATTAAAATATAACTTTTTTATGTGCAAAATAAACAACTCACTGCCACCTTTTAAGATACCCCTGTTTGGTGGGGTCCTTTTGTTTCCCCAGAGGTCTTTGTCCATGGTGGCTTTCCAGCTGTGGTGTTTTTCCAAATTTTTTTGACGGCACATTTATTCTGCTAATGTTCCGCTCTGTCTCATCCCAAAGATGCTCTATTAGCTTGAGGAGTGGAACAGTACAGGTTACTGTAGTAAAGTAAGGTAAAATACTGTTATGTTTGTGGGACTATAGTGTGTAAAAATCCCAAAATTTGGGCCGTTTCAGAAACGCATGAACCAGTGTGACCGGCGCTACTGAACAAGTCGCATTCAAAGTCACTTAGAGCGCATGTTTTGTCCACTGTAATGGTCTTTCAAACCAAAAGTGAACCTCTAGACTTCTCTGACTGATTTATATACTGAGCCATAATCATGTGCAGAGCCACTTTGCAGGGGCGAATTGTGTCTACGAACAACCACGTGTACCTAATATAGTGGCTGGTGATGCTTGAACTCAGCAAAAATACACGCATCCCATGAATTGTGCGGACTGTATTTCTAAGACCATTACTTGATCTACGTGCTGATCTGCTCAGTACAACACACTCCAGCTAAAAAACTCCAACATTCCAATGTCACTTTCATTCATGTGTAAAAAAACATAAACTACACACTATGTGTGTGTGCCAGCACTAGCACCTGCACTGCTGCATGTTATATATTGATCATTCTATATAAAGTTCTATATAAAGTTTGTACACCTTTGAGAGGGCAGTGTTACAACAAGGAGTGTTGGATCCTGGGACAGGCGGATGTGATGTTCATGTCGGTGCAGCAAAAGTTGATACGATCTTGTGCTGTTGTGCCTTTAAGAGGAGATGTATATGTACGTGTAATGATCGTGATGACGTCCGCTGGGTACATAAAAAACAGAACATGCAGAAGTTCCATCACTCTCATAGCACTGCTACTGAGTGGTTATCTTATGGTTCTCTTGCACAGTTAATAATGGTCTCCATTACTCAATATAAGTTGACTTGTTCTTTCTCTTGCACTGTGGATTGCTGAATGCATCTCTAAAACTTTTCATCTACGTGTTCCTCACGGACATGACACCCATGAGTTTTATATTTTAATGCTCTAGAAATAACTTTCACTTTCATTCGATTGAGGAAAATTAAGTCAATCCAATGAGTTTTTCTGATCTGGTTTTTCTGTTTTTCTGGGCGCTAAAACTGTTCTTTTCTTCCTGGTCCATTTCTGTCCAACAGATGTTATGTGGATGACAAGGTGTCAAAGGTGGCATGGCTGAACCGGTCCAATATCATCTTTGCTGGGGAGGACAAATGGTCCCTGGATCCGCGAGTAGACCTGATCATCAAGGGCCAGTTGGAATACAGCCTACGAATCCAGAAGGTTGATGTGTATGATGAAGGGCCCTACACTTGCTCGATCCAGACAAAACAGCAACCTAAGACATCCCAAGTCTACCTTATTGTTCAAGGTAGGTGCTGGTAATGTGCTGTGAGAGCGGATGGAGAATGCGTCCACCTGTATTCAGGACTTTTACATTCCTCACTTATTTTCAGAAACCTTTCATTGCTAAACACAGTTATACTGAGTGATTTTTAAAAGGGTTTTATGTAAATCAGTCATTCTTTAAAATGGTGCAGTATTGTAGTCAGATATGGGCATATTTTAGTTTTTTTACAGTTTCAGTTTTATATAACAATAGGGGTATCCCCCAAAATACCAGTCTTTCAGTTTCACGGTTGCAAGTAAAATTGTAAATACAATAAAAAGTAAATACGCTTTACCAAGTTACGAGGCTGTTTTTTTGCGTGTTTACCTGTAACAAGAGCCAGATGTGGGGATATTTGATAGTTTGGTCAAGTGAGTGAACATCTGTGATTGATGAGTTATATCTGTTGGTCATGTTTGAACTTTGAAATTTAAATTCCTTTTCTCACCCTGCTTTTCCCTTGTGGGTGGTAACTTTCCTCAGATGTGGGTCTCTAACCAGAGACCTGGGAGTTTGAGGGTACGGCGCAGTATTTTTGCTGTTCCTAATACTGTGGTCTTCAAGCCTGAGACCGATGTTGTCATACTTGGAATCAGATGGAGCCACTCTTCCACCTTAGGGGTCACAGCCCCAAGTGCTCCTATTACCAGTGGGACTACCTTGGTTTTCAGCTCCCACATTCCAGCTCTTTGTTCAATCCCTGAAATTTCTCCAGCTTCTCATATTCCTTCTTACTGATGTTTTTATCACTCTGAATCTCCACATTTGTCAACACAGCTCCTCCTTATCTATCATCACTATATCTGTGTGGATGTTCCACATCACAGGATCTTGGCTCTGTTTTTCTACACCACTCTCTGTGGTACCTCCCATTTAGACTTAGAAATGATTATTATCTTTGTACTGTCCTACAGTCTTGCCTTTTCCAACCTTTGGTATGATTTCCTCAGGTCAGCCCCCTCTATTTTCTGTCGGTGTTACAGTCTATGGAAGGGCTTATCCTGCTATGGCACTTCCTGTGCAACCCCCTACTATCCACATCCCCTGTCTGCTTCAGATATTCCCCTGTCAGCTCATCTTTAGGTGACATTGCTTGGAAGTACTTTTTGATGTTTCATATTTCATTCAGGACAGTATTTGTAACACTTTCCAGGCCCCTTCCCCCTTCCTTCCAGCAGGTGTACAGTCTCTGGGTGTCGCGTTTTAGATGGAAGGCCCAGTGCATTGTAAGTAGTTTTTGAGTCTTGATGTCTGCAGCTTCCATTTCCTCTCTTGGCCTCTCTTAGTTCCGGTCTATGCAGAATAGCAATGGGGATAGTGCATCTCCTTGGTATATACCATATATACCATATGTACTTTATGGTCACCTGGACAATTGTCTGAGTTGGTTTCTAATGTTGTCCTCCATGGGACTATTGAGATCTTGATGAAGGTCATTAATGTCTTACTGACCTTGTACAGCGCTAGACTTTCTAGTGTTTATTTCTGTGGCACTGAATGATGCTGCTGCTACAGCATATAACAGGTTATTAGTTTCAGTTATGGTGGTGGTTGGGATTGTGGATACTGCTGCATTCATATTTACGTTCATGCTGTGTGATGGTGACTTGTGACCAAGTCCTGGAAGCCTAATGTGGTGGCTGACAGTAGTTAGCATAGCCATGATCTTCTTTTCTAATGTCAGCAGCTGAGCCATGCAAGATATCTAGCATGCAGTCTGGCACATATCCCAGCAAGAGGTCTCCCTTGGATTTTGCTTGTATTTGCATGGGATTTGAACCTTGGCATCTGCATTTTATGTCCTCGGTGTCCAGTTTTGTCACATGTTTAAGCTGGCAACACCTGTTGGGATTTGGGGAATGCTGGTAAAATACTGCCTACCGGAGACATTTAAACAGGTAGCAACAAATGAGGGCGAGGGGCGGCCAGTGGGGTATTGATGCATTCTTATTGTCTTATTGTCTTGGTGTCTATGTAAAGACAAATCCTTGGCCATGTACACCTTTAATAAAAAGCAGCTTCTGCAAATCCCAGCTTCAGAGCCTGTCTGCAGTAGCACAACCTGAGGGCTCCACAGTATAAATGTTATTATTCATCTCTGTTTTGGTGTTACTTGGGCAAACATGGGGGTGGTTTTGTGGGTACAGGAATGCTTAAAAATTCTTCCCAATTGAAATGAATGCCAATTATCCATCTGACTTATGAGATTTCCCGATTTCCAGGAACGCATTATGCTTGTAAGTAGGGGGGGGTACCTGTAACGCATTTATACATTTGTAATTAAAGAGGCTGTGAAAAATATTTTGCATTAAAATGCTTTGCCTATGGGTATTATTTATTTTATCGTGAGATCCTGTCTTTTGAGTTTCAAGAATTTGATTTTGCAAACAGTTTAATTGAATATGCATACTTTCTACTACTTGTATATGAGAAGCAGAGCAGCCTAACACCCTCACACACTAAAGACAACTTAGAGTCACCGGTCCACCTGGGACACGTTTTTGGACTGTCGGAGAAATCCTGGGAAGAACAAACGCTTTGTTAAATGAGTGTACCGAGAGAATGCATTGACCAGTAGTAGGTCAAAGCGCTGCCCGCCGTACCACCACGTCAGTTCCTGCGACATTTCATGTTATATTCAAGGTGCACTTTTTAATGTTCCTACTGCTTTGGCCAACTAGAGGAGAATAACATCACCACAGAGCACAGACTGCATTTTAAGAAAAATGCCGCCATCGTGCCAATTTTTGGCACTTGAAGTTACAGTTCAAGGTTTTATTTTGTTTGTGTTGAAATGTATTTGCTTGCTAGATTTTTTGGCTTTTTCATTAAATGCTTTGGCTTCATTTTACTGCTTTCAAAAATTTCTGCCATCTGTTGGCAGGAAAAAGACTCTCAGGCAGAATAGAAAGGAAATAAATAAATAAATAAATTTCTGTTTTGTTTCATTTCTGTTGAATGTGTAAATATTAGAGTAAGTAAGTGATCTGAAGCTGACAAATGTGGGACATGTTTATGCCCCCCCAAGTAATTTTGACAGTTTCGCTGTAGTTTCACATTTATAAAAAAAAGAATAAAATAGAAGCATACTTCACATCCCAGGTGTATCACGATGGAAGTGTTGCATAGCATTTTTTATTTAGCGTTTCTATATCCTTTTCCAGGGGGTTTTACTGGACACAACCCTTTAATATGTGGAGGGAAATGTGCATTATTCAGCTTTTATTGATTGTGACTTACAGGTGAAAATGGCTTTGGACTTCAAAACAAATTGGAATATGAACAGATTTCTGGTTCCTATAATGTTTGTAAATTGAGGTTCCCATGCGAAATGTATTTAAGAAAATGAATGCAGCAGTTGCTTATTACTTAATTGGAAAGGAAAGATTTTCTGTTAGCCCTTACATTCATTCATATTTGGCAGTTTTTTTTTTGCTCAGTTAAAAATGCAAACTGAATTTGGAACGTAATGACTTTCACATGATAGATATCTTTAATACAAAGGATTTTACAAGAGCAAATATTCTGCATGCGAATATAAACAGAGCTCTGGATATTCCTTAAAGAACTTTTTACACCAGGCATTGTGATTAAAAAAAAAAATCGATGCCAACTTCGGTACCGAGATACCAACTTTGTGTTAGTATTTTGAGTTAATCTATTTTCTAGTATTAAGGGGACAGTAACAGTTTTTGCTCTGTTCCTCTGAGCCATTATGATAGATAACGGTTTCTTGGAGGGAAATAGTGCCGTCCTTAAGGTCACAGTAGGCCTCCACGATTCATTTGTGCGATGTTACCAAAATCCATAGCGGACTCATTAAACGCTACTCAATTGTTGCTGTTCCTCGCTGTCTTTTGCAGTTCCATTTTTCTTAGGAAGCTGTAACAACTTGGTTCTGCTACAGAGAAGCACATTTCTAACAGACTGTTGAGCAGTGAATCCGTTTTTTTGTTCCACCAAAAAAATCCATCTTTTTGTTCTACTCCTCCAGTGAAGCTGCGTTTTATTCTTCTTTTCAGCTGTGCTCCACAAGGCAGGGGGACTGTGTGGAAAATTAGCTCCATTTTACTATCATCCTATGACACCTCATGACAGCTGGTTCATAACTGGTTTGTTGAACACTTGCTTTTGCATCATAGTTAATACTATTATTAGCTGAAATAATTTGTTCAAAAGTTTCCCCACAATGTATCTTAAACTTTGTTTTAATTTTATTTGTTATGACCCCAAGACTGTAGCAGAAACTGTAAGTGCATATATATTAACAGTGAGTGCAATGCAAATGCAAAACCCAAAGTGACAATTTAAAGACAACAAAAAAGAAGCTAACTAACCTAACCCTTCATATTGCACAGCTAGCTGCGCAACGAAAAAACAGAAAAGGTATAAAAGCCAAAATAAAATGTTCTGCAGCCCAACTACTCTGTTCTGTCCTACCTACAAAACAAACAGGCAATACACAGCAACAGCTACAAACAAAGATATATTAGGCAAAAAGGGCAAAGCCTCCAGCACAGGATACTTCCTCCAAGCTTCAGCAAATAAGTACGTAAATCTTGCCAGAAGATCCAGTTCTTCCAGCTCTCCAGTCAATACCACGCAACTTCCAGAACATCACAGAACTACAGTCCGATATCTGTTTTCCCACTTTCAAGAATGAGAATGTTTCACAACGCAGGCCGGGAATGTGTCATTAAGGTTTTCAGGGTCACCCTCTGAAATGTTTTTCAGGGGTTCTTCCGTAACTTCTAAAGCAAGCAATACTTTGCCGCCAGCCAGATCATTCCTACTGACCAGCAAACTGGGTTGTACTACCACATTCATAAATCTCCTAGCCAACCCCGACTGCAGAGGTATGTTATGCAGTGGGACTTCCACGTGTTCCGTTTCAATGCATTGTACCAACACAAGGGATATGCCAGCAGTATCTTCAGAAAAAGGAAAAACATCAACAAGAGTAAATGACTGGGTTGCATGTGTCTTGCACCCGTGTCACATGGGCACATGTGTCTAATATTTTGACTGCTATCTGATGTTTTTGCGTTGCACTAACCTAAGAAGAATGAATGGGCTGTAACAGGAGTGAGGTTCTTGCTTGGAACTCTCACCTAGAGCTACACTTTTGGCTGTTTGTTTCTGCTTAAGAGCCACACAAATAGCAGTTATGTAACCAGCTTAGTGACAATAAAAGCACTCACGATGGCTGTCAGTCTTGTCTAAGGTGGAAGCGGTGGATTCCTTGTTGGAGTTGGTGGACACAGTATGAGCCTGAGCAAAAACATTTAACGCAAATTTGTTGGCCAAAACAGCGACATTAGACACAATCTGGTGCTCATTGAGATACACTAATACACATTCAGACAAACCTCTCTTAACCTCTCAATAAGACTAATTCACGCAGCAAGCTTATCGAAGAGAACTTCCTACTCCCTGCCTAATTCAATAAAAGTTTGACTCCTGGATTTCCTATGATTTCTGAATTTTTGCCTGTAAGCCTCTGGAACCAGTTTGTACAGATGGAAAATAGCAGCTTTAACCTTGTCTTACCACAAGCTATCATGCAAAGGTAGTGCTGAACAAACCTCCAGAGCCTTTCCACTTCATTTGCATTGCAGGCCCAAAGGCCAAACTTCTTTGGATCATCACAAGGAACCTGCAATATGCTCGAAAGCTCTGAAATCCGAGTCAACCTCTGTCTCTATAAATGTAGGAAATCGAGGTATAACTTTACCAAAAGCAAATGCAGAAGAAGTGGTGGGAAACATATTTGTCTGTGCATACGTGCCAGAAGACTCTTACTTCACTGCATCCAGTTAAAGCCGTCGAAGTCTGGTCTCCTCTTCAGCTTGAACCTCCAGCATGTGGAGCTCCAGTTTCTTTAGCTCACGTGCTCACTGAAGTCCTGCACTTCTGCTTTAGTTCTGGCTAAATGTACCTTTCAACAAGCTACAATAACATGGCTGCCAGATACAGTGGACACAGGAGAATGTGGACTAAAAGACGGAAACAGGGATTTGACCTCCTCTTCCACTTCAGCAAAATCCGTGTCCTTCTACTCAGCACCTTCCATACTCCCAGAATGGCGCACATCCATGGTAACAAAATGGACACAGCAGCGGATATAACTTATTCTATTCATTTTAATGTGCTGGAGAAAAATAATGAAAAATACAAATTCGCTTTTGTTTCACAAGTGTCTCGGGGCTCCATATTATATTTCTTCTTCATAAAATGGAAAATCCATTCCATAAAGTGCATTGTAACTAACATTCTAACAATGTTTTCTTTCTACAAAGAATTCATAGTTTAAATAAATTTGAATAAATTGTTTTTTACTCTTATTTTCTTTTGCACAAAATGAGTTTTCCTGGTACTGTCATGACGTGTGACTGCAGTGAGTTACTAACATGTAACATTGTACTCTGTTCCATAAAAGTTCACAATAATTAAAGCTATGGGATGTCTCACGCTCCCTCTCTCTCTCACTCCCTCCCTTTTCTCTCTCAACCCCCCCACCCGCTGCCCCCCCTTCCCTTTCTCTCTCTCTCCATCGCACCCTCCCTCAATCCCTCCCTCCCCCTCTCTCTCACCCTCTGTCTTGCCCACTCTGTCTCTCTCCCTCCCTCTCTCCCAATCCCTCCTTTGCTCTCGCTCTCTCACTCTCTCTCCCTCTCGCTCCCTCCGTCTCACTCCCTCCATCTCTCTCGCTCCCTCATCCCCCTCTCTCCCCATCCCTCCCTCTCTCTCTCCCTCATCCCTCTCTCTCCCCATCCCTCCCTCTCTCTCTCCCTCATCCCTCTCTCTCCCCATCTCTCCCTCTCTCTCTCCCTCAGTACTCTCTCTCCCCATCTCTCCCTCTCTCTCTCCCTCAGTACTCTCTCCCCATCCCTCCCTCTATTGCTCCCTCTCTCTCCCCTACTCCCTCCTACAATCTCTGTCTCCCCCCACTCCCCCCTCACCCTCTCTCTCTGCCTCCCTTTCTCTCCCCCCTTCCCCTCTCTCTCATCCTCTGTCTTGCCCACTCTCTGTCTCTCTCTCTCACTCTGTCCCTCTCACTCCCTCAATCTCTCTCCCCCACGCCCCCACCTCTCTCTCTCTCATTCATTGGTTCTATGATGAAACATAAAGCTCATGTATTACAACAATAAAATAAAATTAAATATTTATCTCTTTAGAAATCAAATTATCCATAATGCACCTTCTGCAGTGGTGTGAAGTTTTCTCAGAGAGGTGTAAAGTGTAATGCCAGAATGCCGCTGTCTTTGGCATGGACAGTGTATAGTGTCTTTCTTCTGAAGACGCAGAGGGAAGAAGACTGACCTTTCAGAACTACCACGGGACCATTGAAACCTTTCAGTAACGCTTTGGAAACCAATCCCGCTGTTGCTTGAAAAGCTTATTATTGACACACCATTTTCAGCGATATGTTAGCTTGTCCAACATTGTCGGGGGGACGGTGTTATTTACAGTACTCAGTGCGGGGACGGGGGCGGCAGCACTACCTCCCCTCTCTCTTTTAACCTTGGTCTTTCTCATTATTTTACTGTCTATGAGTAGAGGGCACAATGCTGCCAAACACCTCATATTGCCTGTTGCCTTTGAACCCTGTAATGAAACAGAATGTTTTATGTTTTAATGCAGGAAACAATTTAACATTCAGTTTTCTCCTTGAAGGCCTTACTGTGGCCAGGGAAAAGGCATCTCCTTTAATCTTTTCCTTTATGCTTGGCAGAAGAAGACCTCAGCTGTTGCCTGCGACTTATTGAAATGCACAAGCTTTTGGGCTGAAGCTGCTGTATTTCCGAGAGCACAGAAATAATTCTGATCGTTTTTGCCACACCGTTTTCATTTTCACAGCGACGTAACTAGTAAACTCCTTTCTCGTCTTATTTAACGCAGGGTTTCAGTTTGTTGTGCGTCAAACTCAAGGTTTTTTATTCAACTGTTCTGTTGGTGCTGCTGTGCCTATTATTATGCCGGTATCGGGCATTGTTTAGGCCACACACCAAGTGAGGCTTGCGTTTTGTTGGAATTATAGCACATAATTCTCACGAGGCAACGAGTCCCTAGAAAGTGAGCAAAGTGAAGCCAAAGTGAGACACCCGGCTGTGTCCTGTCACCAGTGAACTCCCAGTCACAGCTGGCTAGCAAGACAGCCCTGCCTTTACCTGGCAAAGTTTAGATGTTTGGACTCAGCTTCCACTTGTAATGGGGGTCTTTGCCACCTGAACCTCTTGAGACCCTCAGCAGACTAGTTAAAAATAGCTTCTTATTTGGCTCCCTCAACTTTTGCCTTTTGTGTACTGTATAGCTGTAATAAAGTGTAGCATTCCGGTGCAGCTGCCCGTCGTGTGGAACACGCGTGGCCAGACTTCTGCCTGCCTGCCACATACACCAAAAATAGGCTGCACGAAATTTGGAATCCAGGAGCCGTGCATATGACACTAATGCGCCGTATTCTTAGTACGGCAAACTATTACTGCTACCGGATAAATATTTGCAGTTTAAAAGTTTTAAGTGCAATTTTTTGAAGGCCTACAATGATATGTATTATCTTTCAGTCCCATAAACTTGTCTCATATAAAAGTACACGCAGACATCCCTCGATTTACAAATGGTCGATTTACTAAAACTCGCTATAATGGCCAGTTTTGTTGAGTGTCATTTTGATTGACACAATTCATTGTATTGCTTGTAAATAAAGACTTTCAAGTACAGATGGATGTGGTGAATGGAGAAATTGCAAGTGTTATGTTGGCCACTTAGTTATAACACTTTTGTGTCTTGGTGGGTCCATTCTGATCCATTTCCGAAACAATGTGTATAAATACGTATCTATCCATTGAGGGGAGATACAGGAGAGATTCTGACCCTGTTGGTGTTCACTGTGCTGGTCTGTGTTGACGTCCAGTGGCCACTGCTGCGTCACACTTACCTTGTAGAGCTAAAGTTTGCATTTTCACGGTTTCTCGTGTTGCGTCGCCAAAACCCTTAAACATCGTTGAAATCGGGCAAAGCTTTGGTGTGCGACTTGAATTAGCACCATAAAATTGCGATGCCTCACATTTAATCTTGCATTTTGAATTAAATGAGCTTTTTTAGAGGCCCCAATACAGTGGTCTNGTGTTGCGTCGCCAAAACCCTTAAACATCGTTGAAATCGGGCAAAGCTTTGGTGTGCGACTTGAATTAGCACCAAAAATTGCGATGCCTCACATTTAATCTTGCATTTTGAATTAAATGAGCTTTTTTAGAGGCCCCAATACAGTGGTCTTCAACTTACAACAGGGTTTCATTCCGATGACCTTCTTATAAGTGGATGTCGACGTACGACGCAAATCCCCTATGGCTGTATTATGTAAACCATGAGGATAAATTAACAATTTACAGATATGAACACAATGTTGTATAATCGGGCTTTGTTAAATTTTTTCACTAATGTATAACTGCAGTTATAATTATATTCACACGATCATTTTTATTTTTACTTCTGTATCTATTTTCTTAAGCCTTTTCTTTTCGGCATCACCAGAATACTTTTTTACGTAGCTACTAGCTAAATAAATGGTTCCTTGAAATGGAGTCTCAAAAAGTTCCGTAATTAAACGTTTTTGTTAAAAACACAATCGCTGCTGAACACCCAAACACCGAGTTGATAACAAGTATAGTTTGAGATGCAGCTGGAGGAATCATTGTTGGACATAATGGCTCTTAGACAAACCTTCGGGACTCAAAAATAATATTATTCAGTTAATAGGATGGCCGTTGAACGTCTGGGTTACTGCAGACTGCATATTTTAAGTTGAAGACTACTTGTGTTCCAAAAGATTAAGCAAAACTATTAGGCCATGGACTCCAAGGTTAGAATGTTTTACAACGAGGCCCTAAGATATCACGCGGAAGATGTCAGCACGGTCTTTCAACATTGTCAGTGGACAAATGGAGGAGATGGCAGAAACCACAATTCTCAAGTATGGTAGCTCTTCATCAACTAACCTAAATTCAGTGTAAAAGCCTTACTGTTACATTAAACGTTCTGTTCCAGAAGTCGATGCTGTTCAAATGAAGGAAAGACAACAAAAATATAAGTTTAGTTATAAATCCAGTGGGGAATGTGTTGTGTCACCCTCTGGTAATGTGAATAGGTCTCACAAATTTTTGTCATTTTTACATGAGCCGATAGCTGGGCAATAGCAGTCAAACTATGGCCTACAAGACAATATTTGCTCTCTCACAATGACCCTCCTTCCCCCTTGTTGATCAGGATAATATATTATTACCACCACTAAATATCAAGGTGGGTCTGATGAATGAATTTCATGAAGGATATGTACAAAGAAGGCACAGGTTTTCCATACCTAAAGAGTAAATGTCATATAATGTGCATTTTTTACATTCGAATTTGGATTTTTCTGCTTATCTTGGGGACCATGATGAACATAGAGAAAGGAGATATGGATATTTGTACCATGGAGAACAGATGTAGAGTAAGATGGCAACCAAACATGCTAGCACACTACTGATTCTAGAAAGGGTTTCAAGAAATGTAACACTGAACGTTTTCTGTTGTATCACCTACTTTTTTTTTCTTTGATGATGCATAACATTTTATTAAATAATAAATAAATAAATAAACAAATAAATAAATAAAAATAATTAGCTTCAAATATCAAATGGACGTTAACATTTATTTTAATTCATTTTAATATGCAGTAGATAAATATATCATTAAAAAGGTTCTGTCATGTATAACACATATTGTAGATACTTGATTACAGGTAAGAAAACGTTCAGAATCCTCTGCTGTTGTTCTCAGACTGGAAATTTCATTGAAATGTAAATCAAGACTGTATTAATGTACCATTAAGATCAGTAGTTAAAACCACCATAGATATTCCTGGGCACCATAAGGGTCTGAACTCACGTATCCACAGCATTGCCGTGTCCTGCAGAAATATGACAGTGGATAAGGTTTGGACTTCAAGAGGACAAAGCTGGGCAGAATTAACCAAACAACCCCATGTGTTCAACTGGTTCTGATACAGTTTAGGTCCTCCACCATGTTCACTACAGTAAGGCTAAACTGGCTAAATCCAGACATAGACAGAAATTTGGCACAGACACTTTGCAATGGCCATTTTTTTGAGTCTCGGGAATTGCGGGTTGGAATTCAAAAAAAAAAAACGACGGATGCTTTCGCCTTTGCCTCTCTTCCAGCACAGAGCAGAGTCTTGTTAGAATGGAAATCATTAAATCCACCTAAATCTTCACCTTGGCTTAGAAACCTTATCTTGTTCCTTAAATTATAAAGGATTAAGTATCATTTTCGAGGGCCAATCCAAACATTTTATAAGACATGAGGCCCTCTGCTGTCCTGTGGTGAAAACTTGTAAACCCTTCCCTCACATTCACCACCGATAAAAATGTAACTGTTGTTAACTGCAAATGTTTTTGCTGTTCTGACAACGCAAGGCCATCCTGTCTCCTTGAACTGTCACGGAATAGAGGTGCTGCGGCCGTCAGACCTGCTGCTGAATGGGCCAGTGATGCTTGCAAGCCTGTTGTAGCTCTCCAAGCAAGAAGTGAACAGGTGTCAGGTGAAGAGGTGGAGCTGACAGTGCAGAAGGTGGAGGTTCTGTGTGGAGATGATTAGTGTGAGGATGGAGAAGGAGAAGATGTGCTGTGCTCTGCATGGCGATGCAGTCTGCAGAGCCCAAGTACTGTTGTCAGTTGTCAGGGTTCCTTCAGTCCCCCCCCCCCCCCCCCCCCCCCCCCCCCCCCCCCCCCCCCCCCCCCCCCCACCCCCGCGCNCCCCCCCCCCCCCCCTCCCAAGTAGGCTGTCACTTACAAACCTGACAGGACAGGTCTCCAAAGACTGCGGGGTGTGCCTTTAGCGTGTTCACGTTTATTTTTCAGTTTAAATCTCAAAAAATAACAAGCATGAATAAATATCTTCCAGTGTGTTGCTGCTGCGAGGGGGAAAAATAACTGTCAGTTCATTATTCATTAATTGGGTTCTTGGTGTCACGAGGACCAGGAGAAGAGAAGAGGCGAACACACTGTTGTGAAAAGTGCTTCTTGCAAATTGTAATTGTTTGCAGCTCTGCGTGAGAAAGACCAGTGTCGAAGTTTCGTACACGCAGTGCAGTGGCTTCGTCTCATTTGCTCATTATATTGTTTCATGCCTTTAGTTGCTCCTTTGTAGGCTGCAAGAAGGAACTCTGACTCTCTGGACAACAGCCCAAGTCCAGCGCAAATAACATGAAGCGAAGCTGTTGTACGCAAGTCCTTACAATGTTCTCATGAAGTGCGAAGGAGCTCATTCATAAAATGCTGTTAATTGAAATATGCGTATATATTTTAAAAATATTAATCAATGTGCATATATATATGCATATATAGACATTTAAATATTGACATTTATTTGATTTTTATCTTTAAAAAACATTTTTTGTCCAAAAATATTATTCTGAATGATCGTGATGGTGACAACGATTACTATTATTATTAGTAGTAGTAGTAATAGTAGTAGTAGTATTTATATGGATTACATCTTTAAAAATAGTTATTGTCCCAGAAATGACCTTGAAAGAATTCAGACGCAATTCATAAATTCAGGCGTTACTCTGAAGCGCAGAACAGTTTGCGTTATGAAGAGAGGAGATGAGAACCACCTTTTGCCTCAGCTGGGTCTTGAAGGAAGCCTGACCTGGGCACACTTGTCAGTAATGTGCTGCACTCAGAGGAAGCAGAAATTAAAAGTGGAGTGAAACTTAGTTATTTTGGAAGACAGCATACGTTGCCAGTGGGGAAAAAGCAAACATCTGTTCTGCATAAATAAATGCAGTGGTGATCTTGAGAGGAAGAAATCAGGATTTTCATAGAGTTTAAACCACAGAAATATATTATTTTTATTATTATTATTATTATTATTATTATTATTATTATTATTATTATTATTATTATTATTAACAACTTACTGTGCTTCAGAATTCTATTTCTAGAAAGCAGTATGCAGGTATTTCCTTCATACTCTTCATACTCTCCACAGTTTCTGAATATCAACATCATCTTATCAAAACCATAACATGTAAATTTAAGATGCAGAAGTATCGTGTTGTTTCATTTATGTAAATTGTGCTTTTCATATGTTTTTGCTGCCTTGAGCATTTATGCCAATGTTGACTAGCAGCGCTGCAGATAAAATTATTTTATTTCTTTATATTTTCAATTTCTGGAATTTTACTTGTGTGGAGGATGATCTCTTCCTCCGTAACCTTCTCCTGCTGTTTGCAGTCGGCTCTCCGGATTCCTTTCTTGGAATGATCTCTTTGATGGATGTCAGGATGGATAGGAGACATAAGATATAAGTTCGTTTTCCATCAGTTTCATTAGTTCTTCATTACCTCTAACTTCCTCCCTCTTCTTAGTTATTATTCTCAAGCAAGGATAATAAAGCTGTTATGCAGTTCTAGAAAGGTTTGGGCGATTTGATTTCTGCCAAAGAGGGAGTTACTGCGAACTGGCTGACATGTTTTCCAAACTTGCTGCATGTTATGTTTTTTTCTTCCAATTTATTGAATTCAGCAAATAGTAATCGCATTCTAAAACTTGCTCAAATATGTCACGTTTAAGTTTTTTGCCTGCAGAACTTGGGCCAACATATTTTCGCTTAATCGACAAAACACATAATTTGCATTGGACTGTAAATTCTTTCTCCCAATATACCTAGAAACTCACCTGTCTACTTGTACCAAATACAGCAACCACCCAAGAGAGACCCCTAGTCTCCCACATCCAGTGCCAGTTAGTGAGATACACCAGCAGCAGTGCTGCTTTCTTACGAGAACATTCTCCAGCAGAGAAATATACACCAATAGGAACAAAAAGGAGACAAGTGAGATATGATAATGCAGTAGAATGAGACATAAATGAACACCAAATAGTAAATCCTGTAATAATAATAATAATAATTCTTTAATGTCTTTACTTGTTAAAGCTGATGCAAGGGTTATGAGGGAGACTTCATAGCAGCGCTACTGTGCTTATAATCATGCATTTTTATGAGGATTAGAAAACATTTTGAGCAGCAGAATGTGCGTCCATATTTCACTGGGTAAGGTCTTCTTTGAAAGGCTTTGAAAGGCAGCATATGTCTCTTGCTTCGCTTCTGTTCTCTTCCAAAAGTTCATGAAGTCATTCGAGATCATCAGATGCCAGAGGCAGTTATTATTATGGTGAACTACTATTTAAGCTACCCTGCCTAAAGTGAACAATGAAATCTGATTCACACAACTCAATATTTTTTCGAGACAAAAATCACCTACAGCAGCTTATTCTTTGAATGTGTCAGCGTGGGCAAAAGACAGAGCTGGTCTGAGTCTGCAGTTTTTGATGTGCTCTTATAGTTTATATTTGACTTTGGGGAGTTTGAAGGGCAGTCATATCCAGAACTAATGTGTGTCTATGTGAAACCCATTGTTTTCTAGCTACTGCTTTCCTCATAGATATTGAAGTGAAGCATTGATTCTATCTATTTCTTTGTGACCTTGACAGAAGTACTCTGTCCCTATCAGCGTTAAACGTTCTTGTGTTGCCCTCAACGCACGAAGCAACTCGCAAGCTAAATAAATTCGTGGCTGTCACTTGAGATGAGATTATGCACAAAACTCACAGTACGGTATCTCTGAGAAATGAGAGGGCAATGAAATACACTGCACACTCAACTTGACACCCCTATGGGGTCCAGGAGTCTGTTTATAACTGGATTTATTTGTAAATTATTGTTTAATTTTTACCACAAACTCCCAATCAATAATGGCCAAATAATGCATACACCCTTCAAGTTATTAGTGGACTAGATTCTGTAAAAACCTCAGACAATGTTATGTTGTATGTTAAATAAAAATATTACATATCTATCTATCTATCTATCTATCTATCTATCTATCTATTCATCTATCTGTCTATCTATCTATCTATCCATCTATCTGTCTATCTATCTATCTATCTATCTATCTATCTATCTATCTATCTATCTATCTGTCTATGCTTACATAATGTACATTTAATTTGAAGACATGTATATTATATATACCATCTTCAAATATCCTGGTTACAGAAACAGAATCGTTACACAATTTCTATAAAATAAATACACAGCATAATTTCACATGCAGCACATTTATCATGCATAGATGATCAGCTTAAAATAATTGCCACACCATATATGATTGCCTGTTGATTTATTATTTTCATTTGAGATCTGAGATTTTTTTTTCCCCTGTAGGCTGCATTTTTTTATGTTCCATAGAGGAAGATAGACCATGCGTGGCATTATGGTGCCTAGGTGTACTTACTGGTGCAGCCATGGAGATATGTTGCTGAACGCACTAATAGAAGCATTTTAAGTGGACACTGAAAAATATAAAAAAAAGCAAGCATTATTAGTTCACCTGAAACATCTGTCTTTGGGCTGTTGAAGCCAGAGGACCCAGTCTAAACTTTCAGTTCAGTTCAGTTCAGTTTATTTTTATTTAGCACTTCTTCTCTTAGAGTGAGCCAGAGTGCTAGATAAAAACACCGGAGTAAAACAACAGAACAGATATAATAGATATAAAGAAACTCTCCAGGTAAGAGATTAGCATTACATTTCATAAGAAGAGGCTCTATACTGAGTAAAATTCCAATGAGGTAAGCCTGATGGCAACTGAGGAGAGGAAAAAAAAAAAGCAAAAAAGGTGAGGGAGAAAAATAAACCTCTAGGGGCTCAAAAACCAGCAGCTACCTAGAAGCTTACAGCACTTTGTAGTGCCAGGTGGTCTCCCAGCCAGGTTCTCACCAGCCCCAACCCTGGTCAGCTTCTAAGATCATAGGAGAACAGCCACGTTCAGGGTGTTACAACTGTAAGCCAAACCCATACAGACTGCATCTAGCCTAAAGAATTCAAGCCCATGTGTTATGATGCACCACCACCACCACCCCCAACACTCCCACAAAATAAAGCAGTTAGTTCCCTAATGTATTATTGTACTACATTCAACTCCCTGTGCTACCATAATGCTCATGCAACATACTAAAACTGCACTTCTCGCCACATCTTCCCTTGTGTTGTCTTTCTTTGTTAAAGTCTACAAAACATTTTGCCATTTAGTTACATTCCCATATTCCTATCTCAGTGTTTTGTCTCTTGCTGAGCACACACTAATCCAGTAAACTGTAATGGATAGCCCTTGCTCTTCTCTATACCATTGCCTCCTCGGGTCAAGGTGGACTAAGGCACACATGGCCATGATCCTGTAATTAACCCATCTCCTTGTCATGCACTGCCAGCTGCTGAGCTCACTATGCTGTGCACTGAGATGGTTATCAAAAGTCAACATTGAGGGTTATGACCTTGCTTTCTGACATGAATGTACTATAACTGATGGTTATTTCTGAAGCCACACTCCAAACTGGAGATATTCCTCTCTGAGTCATATTTTGTAATCTATATTTTCTTCCAGCAAAAGACCATGAGAAACATTTACACAGTGATTGGGTAGAAACATGGTCACGGGGGCTTCGATTTGAATGATTAGAAGGTAATGAAATAGTTCCTTCATGACACAAGAGGACACATGGTATCAAATATTTCTCTCAGCAGATGGTTATGGCAGTAACATGAGTTCAAATCTTTAGAGTCTTCTTTTTGGTTTTTTGGAAAAATAGGATAAGACAGTAATGATTTGGCAGTTGCTACTGTCCCTAATGTTCCAAAGAGATAAATACACTGTTAATAAGGTCTGTCAAATTTGGCTGAAACTCAGTTTCAATTTTGTGCAGGTGAGAGGGAGGTTTTCACATGGTGATGTTTATGGGGCAGACAGCAGGGAGAGAGTGGAAATGAGTGGGTTTCATTCTTACTTTCTCAACTTTGCTGTGAGATCGAATCTTTCCAGTTGTTGGAACTGTGAAGGTTTTCAAAGTGACAGCTACTGTTTATTCTATTTATTTCAATAACCAAAGCAATGATAGGATTTTGAATGCGCTGCTCAGAAATGTAGCCCAGATTCTAATTATGTAACATGAAGATAATGGTGGGGGGGGGGGGGTGTCAGTTTATAGCACAGTACTGATTTTAATCATTTTATCTTTGGATAGTTATTAGCTAGAGATATGACAAACACGGTTAGTGGTAAACATCTTCAAACATTATCAAAAACGTTTCTGAGTGTGCGATTCAGTTACGTATACATAAAAAAAAACTGTCGTGTGGAACATTTCTCCTGCTTTCTGAAGAAGAGGATCTTAACCGTTTGTTGACCACAGAACACATTTCAGAGTGTGATAAAGCCCACTCAGAGAAAAATGTTTGTAAATAAGTTCAGAGAAAATATTGCATTCCACAGTTTATTTCGATGGGGTGTGCAGACCCCATGTAAAGCACCCCTGTTCACAAAGGAAAAGAATAATCGCCTAACAAAAAAGAAAATATATATGAAATAAAAAAGGAATATCAATAAACCACCACAGATAAATCTTAGCAGTTTTTTTAAAGTAATAAATCTTTCTCAACTAATCCTTGAACTGCACTGTGTTGGTTGTAATTGGAAAAATCCTGGCTGACTTTAGCTTGTACCTGGGGAAAATACTGGGAACAATAAAAAAAGTAAGTGGAAAGTAGGATCTCACACACACACACACACACACACACACACACACACACACACACACACAGAGCTATATTTGAAGGATAAATAGGAGTAGTTACCACTTTCAAAAAGGAGATCCTGCCAGAATATTTCTGAAGGTCCTTCAAATCCTTCAAATTGTAAGACACCTTGCAGGTGAAGTTTAGGCATTGCAGCTTTTTTAAATCCCCAAGAACATGGCTAATTTGATTCTTTCTTAATACATTGTTGAAATCACTAAATAGATTAGGTCCCAGCAAAGATGTTTTTTGCAGCCTGAAGATGTAATACATATCAGTTCCCCCTTGTTTCACACCATTTCAAGTAAACCTTGAATTCAGTTTAACAGATTCTTAAGCTATACTGCAGATTTCTGACTATGTTTAATGCAGACTGGAGGCACATTTGAGGTATGAGCTTTGAAAATACAGTTTTCAAATATATATATATATATATTTGAATACACACACACACACACACACACACACACACACACACACACACAGTACTGTGCAAAAGTTTTAGGCAGGTGTGGAAAAATGCGGCAAAGTAAGAATGCTTTCAAAAATAGAAGCGTTAATAATTTATTTTTATCAATTAGCAAAATCCAAAGTGAATGAACAGAAGAAAAATCTAAACCAAATCAATATTTGGTGTAACCACCCTTTGCCTTCAAAACAGCATCTATACACACACTCACACACACACACACACACGCACACTGAGTTACCCGATGTTGACCTGGGTCAAAAAGGTGTAGTGTTGGAAAGGTAAAAAGTAGTAACACATAAACTCACTAAACCGTTACCATTAAAGTGGTTGTATTTAGTGCATAAGGATAGTTATTGCTGTCAGACAGGCAAACAGCATAGAAAGTGACACTCTGGCTGTAACCGAGTGGAAAGGAAAACAAACCATATACTGCAAAATTTTATTACTGTTACATAACTAATGTGTTTATCACCTATAGTCATATGTACACAGTAATAACAGCAATGGCTGGACAGCTGGGGTGCTGATATGTGTGTGAGAAAGTGTGTGTGTTTACAGCATGTGAGGTGACTGGGGTGCTCCTGTGTGTATGTGTGTGTGTGTGTGTGTGTGTGTTTGCAATGCCATTCGCCTTTTTTTCCCCTGGAGGAGTCTCCTCCAGTGTTTCCTAACTTAGTCGAAACTGAAAAACAATCCAGGGCAGCCAGGTGCTGGTGGTGCAGGTCTGATGGTGACAGAGTAGGCTACAGTGCTGAAGTGTGAGTCAGTTAAAAAGAAAAGGTTGGGGGTGGATGGAAGTCATGGCTGAAAAGGTTGGAATAAAGAGGTATACGTTCCAGGAGGGGGGGGGCTGGGGCAGCAGAAGTGTGAACAGGAGGAAAGAGGGTGGAGAACTGTGACAGCAGAGAATGTCGAGAGGCTTTCTGGTGGGCTGGAGTGGCGATGAGCAGAGAGACCTTTGACAAGCCTGTTTAAAAGCTGGTTTAATTCACTGGCTTTGTTACGATCATCCTCCACTAAGCAGCAACTGGACTACTTATAGCTAGTGATTTTTGTCAGGCCCTTCCACACCTCCCACATACTATTGTGTCAACATGTCTACCACCATCCTCTTATAGATGTTCTTCGCATCCCTGATCCTCAAGCTCTTTCTGTACCCACCTCACCTCCTCCTGGTCACCTCCCTGGAAGGCTTACTTTTTCTCATTAAGAAGACTCTTAAGGTTACTTGTGACTTAAGGTTTGTTATCAGGGAAGGATCTTAGCGTTCTGGTGATCTTGATGCTGTCCACACAGAAATTTATGTAGGCAGTAACATAATCAATCAGCCTCTATGGACCCTCCTGGTGTGATTCACAGAGCACTGTCCAGTCTGTAGCCATCTCCCCGAATCTGAGCTCCGATCTCATGAACATTTCTTCAGTGTCCTTGTCGTCACCAGCTGTTGTACAACAAGCTTATATATGGGCACGAAGTAGACTAGGATGTGGTTTGCCAAGTAGGGGTGAGAGCTGTGGGGTGTGTGTGTGCGTGTGTGTGAGCAGCTTTAACACTGCAGTAGATCCGAAACCTGTTCCCTCTTTTACTGCACTGGAGAAAATGATCGTAATTAATTAACAGGTTTTTTTTAAACATTATATTTATGACATTATAATTAGTTCTAATCTCACATTTCAACGGGAGAAGAGAAGGGCAGTGCAGTGGTGCAGCAGGTAGATCAGGTCCATCTCAGCCATGCGAATGGATGGAGGGCTGATCCTCTCTGTCTGTGTGAGGTTCTCCCTGTGTTTGTGTGTTTTCTCCAGTTGGGTTGGTGACTCAGTTGCCCATAGTGTGTGACTGTAGGTGGCTGTGTTGCAGTGTACCCGGTGCCCTCTCCAGGGTATGTACCCATACTAGTCTAGCACCCTCCCATGCTTATCAGTTAGGCCCTGGTCTGCTGCAAACAGTTATTGGTGGTGCAAGAGTAGAAAAGATTGATGATTTTTGTTATTATTGCTATTATTCTTTTATTTTTCTTGAAATGTCCCAATCCCTGCCATTTCTTAAATAATCTTTCATAATATATCCATAGCCAGTCGAAATTAGAAATCCATCCAAAATAAAAATCTGGCCGTTGCAGGGACCTGTTTCTCTGCACAAAACTGACACGTAGTTGTGGGTAGTGATACGTGCTATGCAGACAGCAGGCTTCTGTGGCCCATTTTTTGCTTTGCCAGCAGTGCATGTTGCTCCTTCTCTGTTTCATTTGTTTTGTCGAATCCAGCGGTGGCTTTTCACCACGCTTCAGAAGTGGGAGGAAGCCTTCGTGCAAAACTCGTGCTTGCCATCCTCCCCCTCCTGGTGTGCAGACATCTTTTAGTCACAGTCAGTAGTCAGAGTCAGCAGAGCAACAAGCCATTCTCTTTGCTCTTTAACCTGACACCTGGAGCACCACCTATGAGGGTTTGGGAAAACACAGAGACTCACATGGACATGTGTTTTACTGTTGTGGTGCCTTGTGGGACAGATGATTTGCAGAATAATTTGTCCTCTCAAGGCAGAACACTTTGTATTTTCCACTGAGTTTCAAAATGGCTTAAAAAAGAGATTTGTGCAAGTAGAGAGCTGTACATCATTCATCCGTGAGTTCTGCAACTTTGAGACAGTCTGTGGCTCTTAAGTCCGCTCTTGCCCTCTTCTGTTTTCCTATATGCACTGCTTTGCAAAAGTATTCAGCCCCACTGAAAGTTATCGACATCGCTTGGATTGCAACAAATTTTTCCAATCAGTGCTTTTATTGTGAACTCATGTACTCATAACGCTGAATTTTATGAGCCAAAATAAGGTATTTGTCAGCAGATGTTTTTTTTAAGAAAATGAACAACTGAAATATGCTGCTTACGTAAGTTTTCAAGGCCCACAGTTTAGTAGAGTCACATTTTGCTGCAGTAACAGCTGTAAGTGTTTTCAGGCAAGTATGTAGCAGCTTTGCACACAGTCTGGGAGTTACTCGTCCCGATTCATCTTGGAAAATCTGCAGCAGGTTGTTCAGGTTGGCTGGACGATGCCTGTGGACCGCAGTTTTCAAATAGCACCACAGTTTCTCAGTGGGATTGAGGTCAGGACTTTGACTGGACCACTGTAGGACATTCACCTTTTTGTTTTTCAGCCACTCCAGTGTTGCTTTGACCTTGTGTTTGGGATCATTGCCCCAAAGAAAGGTGATTTTTTTACCAAACTTCAGTTTTTTTTTTTTATCAGACTGAAGCAGGTTGTCTTGCAGTATTTGCAATCCAGGCAGTGGTGATCACTTCCCAGGGGTTTGAATACTTTTTTTAAGGCACTGCATATACATGCATGTGGCACTGTGTAAAAATATATCCGTCTTGTTCAGATTTATGAAATAAAGCTTTGGCTACCTTGAAAATTACACACAGTTTGCACAGTTGCTAGGTGGCTTTCATGCAATTATTTTCAGTTTAGCTGGAAAATTTTGCAGCGCAATTCACAAAAGCGGTTGTTAACTAGAAACTTCCATTAAAATACTTCTACTAGTACCTAGCTACTTAAGGAGCGCAATTTTGCACATTATGTTCTAACATCCCGCTTCAACCATGCTGTTGGGGCGTTGGTTTTATTCATGAAGGGCTCGGAACAAAGCACTCTGCAAACACCAAGGCTGCTGTCATGTACCTGTACAGGTCTCGGTGCGGGTTGTTTTCAGTCTTTTTCAGTCTTAACCAGCCCAGCCAGTACTGCCATTTTCCCCGTCACCCAGACTTCTGCCACATGGTGCTAGTGCTTGGCTTCAGCGTCATTAGTGACTTATTCCATATGTGTGTTGGTTCACTTTCATTTGTTTTGTCTGTTCTGATAAATTGCTTAATGTCCTTCTGGTGTTGTCCTGGGGGAAAAGTGAACAGGTGAGCACGTCACATGACCTACATATCCAGGACGTAGGTTCATGTTTATGTTTAGATACACCGGAGAAGAGGCAGATGGCGTCCAAGGTAATTTTGGTTATTGTTAGGTACAGAAGGTTAGTTACGGCATCACAGACATTGAAGACCTTTTTGTTGGTTTTTGTTTTCTGTAGGTTGGGTAGAGGTACGTCACACAGGATAGCTGTGTTTGATTTTGCAGTTCTTTGTTTGGCCGCTGTTTTAGTACCTTTCCCCCCGGCTACTATCTTTGTCTTTTTGTAAGTATTGCATATATTGTAAATAGTCACTTGAAAATCTGCACCATTTGGCACAGTAAAGTCAACTGCAGTTAGCACTTGGTTTATTTGTGTGTGATTTTGTTGCGCCCCTGCTATCACTGGTCATCATTCAGTCAATGTTACACCCTATAGACCCCTAGACTCCCGGGGTTGTAACAGCTGTAAGACACGCAGAAGTGAACAGAGGTTCACAATGACAACGTAACCCCCCTTGTAGGTTACTAGGCTGAACCTTCTGCAAACACTTGAGCAGCAGCGACTCTGCGGTATAATGATCACAAACGCCGCTAACGCAGTCAGTCAGTCTGTGTGTTTCCTCCTCGTGTGGTTCACAGGCTACCCACAGGCAACAGGTAACAGCGGTTAGAGCTGCTGCCTCGCACACCACCTCCTGCTGCAGTCTCCTTGACCCTGAATTGATAAGAGTAAAAAGTTCCCAGCTGTGTGAATCAGTGAATCATTGAAAGCGGTGTAAAATTTTAATTAGATTTGGATGACATAAATTCAATGCATAAATATCACAGGAATTAACTATTTTAGATATTTTAGAGCACTATTTAAGTGTACCAACCATACTCCACTTATTTTCATAACAAGCTTTCTTTTCTTTTGCTATATTATGGAACATACAGTATCATAGTTAAAGAAAATATGTCATCTTGGACATATCCAAGAAAACAGTCATCTTGGATTATAAAGGCTTCCTTCTCATTGCAAATGTCATTTGTTCCTGAAGATCTGCTGAAGGACAGGATTCTTGCAAAAAGAAATTTCCATCATCATTAAGTTAAATGGCAAAACAGCTAATGAGTTCCCGAGTCGCAGAAGGCTCCCCCGCAAGAGTGTAATTGGAAGTGGATTGTATACAGCTGCTGACACATGCCCTGCGAAAGGAATAACAGGATGCTGGGTGTTATAGTTTATGGCACAGCAATGCAGTATGTCTGCAGAACATCCAAATCTCCTTGTTGTTTTCATCACAGTTTCTGCATACTTCCTAAATCTGCAAAATTCCAGCCTCTTTTAATCATGGAGAAACCCATGTTGAAAACCAAGTCCAGGATGTCAGAACTGTTCTGTACACCTTCATGACTTAAGACACTCATGTTCAGAATTGCTTATACAGCAATCCCCTGGTATCCGGACTCTATACCTAATTTTTGCTAAAATGTTTCTTGAAAATTAATATCTACATTTCAGTGTCTGAATGGAAACATTTGTTATAATGCAGTTTTATCCAAAGCTTATACATAATAAACATAATAAACATATAATAACAAATCGAATATACGTAATAAATTGAAACGCAATTGAAAATCAAAATAAATGCTAAAAATCAACAAATAAATACTGTACACTACCGTACAGAGTACTGTAATAAAAATACTGTATCTATTGTACACTGTTACAAATGTATCCATAGCAACGCGTGTGTGTGTGTGCCCATACTGGTCTTATCAGCTCTTTCCGCTAGTTTCCCTTTGTCTGAACGTGTTTGCGCCGCATCACCCCATTTACTACATATTCCATTTTTAAGTAAATTTCTATTTAAATACCAGCTGTTGTGTGAAAGCGAGCGGTGGATGGCAGGTTACTATGACATACGTCTTTGTTCCCTTTTCTCATAACTGAATCCCGCCATGCAACTCTTACCCCTCGTGTGTAACAAGGTGACTAAGGTGAAATGTGCTGCACTGTACACACTGCACTGCGCACTGCAAACATGCAAATTAGTGACAACATTAAGTGTTTCTGAATGAGGTAACTGGTGTTTACAGTGTTTATCGTACGAAAGTCATCGGTTCAAAGTTATACAGGTGTTTCCCGATGGGCTGGGAGCACATTATTTATTTATTTCCGCATTTAAAACAGTGTGAAATAGACTCACGTATCTGTTCTCAGGGACAAATTAGATTTGGATATTGAAGAATTACTGTATATGATTTTTGGCAGATATATTTATTATTTACTTCTATCTACATATTTCCTCTTTATTTTGTTGTTTTATTGTGTTGCTGTTGAGTGGGGGTGGGTGCTCTGGTTTTGTTTCATAGTCCAAAGATTTGTTTCGGGTGAACTGTTGCCGCTAAGTTGCCTGTATTGGATAAGTGTATTTGGATGTCCTGTGATAGACTTATGTCTGATTCATCTGTGTGAAGTGCTCTGGACCGCTGGAGAAGAGGTTATTAGTAACTGATGGATTCTATTTTTCTTTTATATGACATTTTTTGATTCTATTGCTCTCTGCTGTATTTTTAAATGCTAGTATTTTCTATAAATTGCTTTAGAGTTGTAACCCATATATCCTTATTTTTTTCAAGTGAAGCACTTTGAGAAGCAGCTCTCGAGTTGTTGCTGTTGTTGTTACTACCTAAACTGGCAGTTGTCATAATTACTGTAATCACCTGGAAACCACCTCGGCCAAGGTGTTTGTAAAGTATCATTTATGGTGAAAGGATGGTAAACGTGTCAAGCATTCATCATAATACTTTCTTTCACGAGACTCCTCGGTGTTTTACCACTCAAATTCTAATTTATTTCTTTTGTTTTTTCAACTTTTAGTACTTTCTTTAAAACTTATCACTGTTGTATGTCACGAGAGTCTGAAAGATGCTTGAGAGCTGGAACCAAGTGGTCAGGCAGACCAGGAGAAACCATGGCCTACATGTCCTACGGGGCGGGGCAGGGGTTGTTGCCTCTTGCTTGACATCACCAAGGCATGAATTTTGGGTTCAAATTTCATGTCTATGTTTACAACTTGTTATGTAAATGTTATATTTTAGTTTTAAATTGTAAAATATATTTGCTTACAACTTAGAATTCTTTTCACTTGTAATATGTTATAAGATAGAAGAATATTAAAGGTGTCCTGAAAGGTATTTTATCATCTATTCATGAATGGATAAAGGCAACTTTATATGTTCAGCATACCATGTCCACCTGTTGTAATCTGCTGTTGAATAATGGTTCAATTCAATATTTCCAATTAACTGGCTTTTGGTAATGAAAGATTTTTTTTTTTAACAGTACCTGCAAACATCTACAAAGTTTCAGAAGACATAACTGTCAATGAAGGCAGCAACGTGACGCTGAGTTGTCTAGCCAATGGGAGACCTGAGCCATCCATCACATGGAGGCTACTCAATCCATCAGGTAGGAGCTCTACTGCATTGCTAATTCCCAGAGGATCTAAATGTGTGTTGTGTTTACTTGTTGCTGTTTTATACTGTTTTCACAAGCTGAGTGAGCATTCAGACCCTTGCATTCGAAACATTTATTCATACGGGAGGATTGCCTTTAGTGGCAGTTGCGGTTTGATTTATTTATTATCAAAGTGCTGTTTCAGCTTGCTCAGAACAACATGGCTGTGAGCACCAGGATGTTACCACTGGTTGTAATCAGCTTTTTGGCTCTGGCTGCAAGATCTGGGGATAGACTAGTGCATCACCAGTGACTATTGTTCAGTCTGTCTTTAACTGTATGGCACCCACATCTGCACCATATTGTCTTTTTGAACATTACACTGGCTCTTTCTGCAGTAAAATTGCTGGGCCCATCACTGAGACATTAATGAAGAACAATATTGTTCAGTTGCTGAGTATAAAAGAAAAAAAAATCTTTTTTTTGTTTTCATTTATAAGACATGTTGGTAATTGACGTATTATTAGTAATTAGTGTTAGTATTTATTAGTATAAAATGTGCATGTGACATATATATATGTACTAATAGTAATATTACTAATATTAAAACAGTACTAATACAAACTTTGCTGAAAAGCTGAATTTAAGTTTTTGTCATTTGCAAAGTTTTTTTTTCTTTTACTTTTTACTATAGGCTGGTATTCTCTTCCAAAAAGCAATGTAAACCGGACATATTCCTTACTGACCTTTTTTACTTTTATTTGCTAACTGACCAACATAAATAGTGTTTACCCCTATATCCAAGATGTTTATAGTAAGTAAAATGGATAGTAGTAAATGTAACTTACAAATCAAATATGTTATGAATAGATTACCAGTTAATAATGTGTTCATAACATATCCAACAGGCATTTGTATGCTGAGTGCTGAGATTATCATCATCATCAATATTATTATTATTATTACCACTTAAATAGTTGTTTTCTTTATAGTTTTATAAAGTGTTTGTATCATCTCTTCATTTCATGCTCTTACCACCAGCCAAGCACATGCTGTGGAGACCACAGTAGCACATAGCATCCTCCTGCTAACAGGGGGACCTGAGGGTGGCAGGGATTGTGACAGTGCAGACATCCACAGTGGGTAACAAAACATCACAAAGGCCTCTACAGAATAATTCACTTTTAGCTCCTTTTTTTCAAGACAACAGTAGCTTTAAAGCAAAATCAGGACACATTAGAACAGTTTTGGAACATTGTTAGACAAGGCCCCATAGATTTTTTTTTTTCTCATTTGCTCATGTTTGTGCAAATTCTTGGACTGATCAGCAACTTTTGCAACTTGCAAGTGCTTTACCATCATCTGACACAGCCAGCGTCCAGGCAGATGTCTCTATATGCGGTAGAAGTTGCATGTGAACGTTACAAGAAATTCAATCACCACATACTGATGAAACAGCATGTCTTTGTCAGCCATTTTCTTACACTGATATATGAACAATTGACTGAAACAGATGATGTCATTTTTCATTCAAGTATGAGATGACACTGCACATTTTCGTTCAGTTATCAACATTTCTTGGTAGCTCCAACATGCTCATTACTACAACCACAGTCTGTAGTAAAAAGTCTGATCATTTACCTTTTTTTAAACTGCTACTTTAAGTCTTGAAAATTATTGGTTGAAATAATCTGGGAAGCCGTGATTTATTAACGAAAGCATCACTTTACTGGACGTGATGCAATATTTTTTGTCGCTGTTATTAAATGTCTTATTCACTCACATATCACGGATATTGCCCAATATACCTGTGTATAGTGAAACGACAAAAACCATGAACTTGTGTCATATTGTTTCCTTTCATTTCCTGTTCAACGGAGTTAAATAAAAAAAAACAGGTTAAGAAAAGTTTATCCTAAACATCTTAGGTCTGGGAAGCTGTGGTGGGTTGTAAGCACTTTATGAAATGTAGGCCTTGTAAAAATGCAGAACCTCTGAAATTTTTACATTTTCCTGTGTGCAGTTATTTTATTCACATGGCTTTATAAGAACACTAATTTAAAAATGAAGAGTTAAAAACCGTCAACTAACCTCTGATGACCATTTTCTTACTGTCTTACTGAGTCCATTACTATTATACAGATATTCTCAAACCAGCACATGGGTGGCAGTAATAAGTAATAATGCCAATAATGCCCTTCTCTTCATGTGGAATAACTCATTTCAAGAATAACTATGAACTTTCTAATATGTAAACAGTTCAACTGTCAAAAAAACAGAAAAAACATTCTTATTGGTCTTGTCCAGGGACTGTCTGGGGGGTGTGATGAAGCTTCCTGATTCCTGATCCAACAGTCCTGACCGGGAGATACAAACACTTGGAAATTATTTTGCACCCTTTTCCTAATATACACAGTTTTATGATTAACATCTATAGCATCTTGTTCAGTCTTCATTGAAGTTCACAGACTCACCAATGATCCTTAAAACATGTTTTTTTTTAATCTATAAAATGTGGTGGTTTAATGGTTCACGGGTAAAGACCAGTCCTGTCCAATAAAGAGACAAGTAGTTTTTCACCTCTGTCAGCTTTGTAGTTCCCAGACCTCAGGGGTTTGAATACTTGTGCAAGCAACATATTTGTTTTTTTTTCATTTTCTTTAAAATATCTACAGACTCATTTTGGTTTTCACAATTTACCGTTAGAGGATATGAGTTCACAATAAAAATACGGATTGGAAAGATATGCGTAAGTATAATTTGAAATTCATTCAATGCTCTTTAATTTCAAGGGGACCGAATACTTTTTCAATGCTGTATGTACACTACTGTTGAAAAGTTTAGAATCATGAAGGAATTGTTGTGTTTATGAAAGGAAACTTTAGGGTTAGAAAGATACTTTTATTCACCAATACATCATTAAATACAATCGAGACGTTAATAATGTCACAAATTAATATTTATTAAAATAGCTATTCTGTTCTTCAAACTTTGTGTTCATATAAGAATCCCAACATGCAGCAATGACAGCGTTGCAGACTGTAGACATTATAACTTTGTCTTTCAAGATATTCAGATAATGTTTCTCCCTGTGCTTCGTGTAGCACTTCCTATAGATATGACTGGCTTGTAGGGCACTTCTCATGGACTTTATGATCAAGCTGCTCCTACGAAAGCTCAACGGGGTTTAGACCAGGCGATTGTACTGGCCACTCCATCACATACAGCACTCCGGCTGACTGCTTCTTCCCCAGATAGTTTTTCCACAGTCTTAAGTTGTGTTTTGGATCATTGTCCTGCTCCATGATGAAACTGGAACTGATCAAGTGTTGTCCACTGAGAACAGCATTCCGCCGTAAGACAGGGTGACACCTTGCTGGTTCAGTATTCCTCACACTTGATGTAAGTGTCCCTCCTTGCCAGCACCAAACCAGCCCGATACCATGACATTTTCTCCACCGTGCTCGACAGACAGTGCATGCACTCTTCAGCATCCTTTCATTTGCTCTTTGTCTCCCATATTATCATCTCTTTGATTCAAACACTTCAAACTTAGATTCATCCATCCGTAAGACTCTCTTCCAACCATCTGATGTTCAGTCTTTGTCTCCTTGCCCATTTTAGCCTTTTTCTCTTGTTTGCCAGCTTCAGATGTGGCTTTTTCATTGAAACCTGTAAGATCAGCGTCCCTGATTCGCCTCTTCAGTGTTCAGATGAAACGGCTGTTTAGTCTGTACTGTTCAGTGAAGCTGCCAGCTGAGGACCTGTGAGGCATTTGTTTCTCAAACTAGAGACTCTGATGTACTTGTCCTCTTGCGCAGTTGTTCATCTGGGCCCTCGACATCTCTTTCTGTCCTGGAGACATCTGGTTTCCTTTTTTCTTTCAGGACAGTGGTGAACACCTTTGTATGAAATCTTCTGTTTCTTGGCAGTCTCACACGTGGAACAGCCTTCACCTCTCACAACAACAGTCGACTGATGAGCTGTTTCTAGGGAAAGCTGTTTCTTCTTGCACATTTCTGAAAGAAAACTACACTTCAGAGATGCCAGTGTACTAGCTACCTCCGAAACTGAAACAAAGACATGTTGTGGCCATTTTCACACTTCATTAAATATATAAATAATGGTTTTCAGGTGCTGCAGCAACAAATTTGCACATTAGTATGATTAAATCAGGATTAGCTAACAGTTGTTATGTTCGACTGCAGTACCGTCTGTCTGAAATAGGATGTTGCAATCCTGCGCAAACATTAAATTGTAAAAGTAGTTTGAAACAGTAATATCAATTTTTAACACGATTAATACCTTTCCTAAAGATCCTGATCAAGGTAATGATACCATGGTGAATCATGTGTATCAGGCATCTTTTACAAAGATGCAAATTCATATTTAAAAACCTTTGAATGGTAGGGTGTGTGTGTGTGTGCGTGCGTCTGTGTGTGTGCAGCTCCTATTTCTTAACAATAAACTGTGATTGTTATCACAGTCAGCGAACCTCACCAGTGAAATCAACCAAAGAAATCATCTGACTGTAAAGAGAGATTTTTAATGCTTCGGCTTAAAAGTGTCTGTGACTGACAGCCGACGGTAGTTAGTGAAATCTGGTGAAATCCACAGAAAACATCATGGTTCACGAAAAAAAGCGACTTAACCAGTCTTACAGAAAGAAAGACAAAACATAAAACGTGAAAAAGGATCGAAGGTGAAAATTTCAAAAGTAATGAGGGTGACAGAGATGTAATGGAATAAAAGTACTTTTTTCCTTCACAGATACACTGTGACACAAGTGAAGAAATATCAGTGTCTAACGCTGCTCCGAAAAGTACAGTTTCGCCATGAATTTCCTAAAGTAGAAACTAGGGAGTAAATTTAACTGGTTACCACTCACATCTTCCATATTTTGTGAAGTAATTTGAATGTCTAATAATAAACATTCTAATACAGGAGCAGCAGGTAGAATTTTGGTTACAGCAGTCGCCTCCCGTTCAGGTTTGCGTCTTAGTACTGCTGTCGAACCCTTGAGCAAGATGGCACCCTGTGCATTTTTACTGTGTGGTAAAAATTGCCCTCCCGTATAAGTGGGTAAATTAGCCAAGGAAACAAGCTAACATTATAAAGTGCTTTGAAGAAAACTGTCAGCTAAGTGCATTATTAATAAAAACCAATATTTGTAACTGCTGCTTTTGCACAAGAAAGCAAAGATGCAAAACCCATGAAAAGAGGAGTGATGCAATGCATTGCTAGAAAAAGAAAGAAATAATAAAAGGCAGCTCACAAGTGGCAATACATGTATTCTTAAGTGCATATTGTAACTCAGCCCAAAATTTCATTCTGGGTCTAAAGCGTATGGCTGTTAGCTGTGACACGAAGACATAATTTGTTTCCACCACAGCTGGAAGTATTCTGTTGTGCAGGATGTGACATTTAGCTTAAGAGCTGCATGAATTTCTAGTTGCCATCAATAACAGGTGTGTTTTGTGCAGGTGCGTGTGTGCGTGCGTGCGTGCGTGCGTGCGTGCGTGCGTGCGTGCGTGCGTGCGTGTGTGTGTGTGTGTGTGCGCGTGTCAGATCAATAGTATGAAAAAATGAATTACCTTGACCAGGATTTAGCTAGAGAAGCCTGTGATCAGACTGTGATCAGAATAAGGGAGCATAAAATCTCATCAGATTAACATGTAAAAAGTGCAGCTTGTCAGCATTTATGGATTTCTTTCATATATTTATATGTATGTTTTGTGCTTCCTTTGTGTGTGTGTGTGTGAGAGACAGAGAGAGGCTATTTACTTGCTTGCTTGGAGTTTTTTATTAATGCATTCATTTAAATTCTGTTACTTATATGAAGGTGAACTTTCCTACATTGTATCCTGCATGAAGATTAAATAACAGCAGCACTAAATTGTTTTCTTTGGTACTGATTGATATCCCATAATGTGTATTGTTTGTATACATGCATAGTTTGTACATATGTGCTATATGTGCATTTTCGTACACTTAAAACATTCTAGCGGTTTGTGAAATTCTTTTCCTTTAACACACAAAAATCCACAGCTCTTTGTACAAGATTTGATCCATTACTGACCCTGAAACAAAATGGTGGTTTTTCTTAATTAATGATCAGCGAATTTGTGATAAATCATGAATTAATTAGGTAATTCATTGTCAAAGGCTTTTCTGTGACAGCTTTTAGGACACCCATCATTAAACATAGTGACAGAATAAAACAATACATATTCTGTATGAAACATAACATTAACGCCCCCCCCCCCAGTTCTTCCCGGGGGATGTTAACATTAACTGAAGCTCCTGACCCATATGGTTAGCTGAATAGACAATTGTGTGAACGAACAGGTGTACAGGTGTTTCTAACAAAGTGGCCGGTGGGTGTATAGTTTGTAACGTGACGTTTGAACAGTTTCATTAATTCACTTCCCCATCTTAAATCAAAACTAGCAACAATAAGTGAATTTCAAACAAAAAGCAACCAAAAGAGAATGCCCAAAAGGGTGCTGTACGGTACCTCAACCTTGGGAAAGTGACTAAATCAGTAAGGTGGGTGGAATTCCTGTAATAATTCCAGACTTGTAGGGAGTGCATCACCCAGCATTCGACTGGCGACCCATTCAGGGGTTGCTTCATAGCGCTAATGTCCATTGACTTCAGGATAGTCTCCAGACCATCAAGACCTTGACCAGGATGAAGCGCTTAACCATAACAGGTGGACAGATATGCAGTGTGTCCAACACGCGCAGTGATTTGCTTAAGTAAGCTGCAAAATATCTATTCAACACTGGTGAATAAACCATTGTTTTGATGCGTTTTTTCTGTGCAGCTCTTCTGCAACTCCCGGTGAATGAACGGATGATCGAATGACGCACAGAGATATTCACATTAAAAAAATGTATTTTGGCTTTTTAGCTGCGAGCCATAAACGAAACCCATCTTCAGTCCATAATGCTCACATATGTTCTTTGTTCTTTTCATGCTCGGTTCCTAAATAGCATATGGCACTGAAGCACTAGTATAGGAAATGAAACTGTTAAAGCAGGACTTGCTCAGCTCAGCTCACCTCTTCCATCTTCTCCACTTCTGTTTTTCATGAATTATGTATCAGGCCCCCGTCGCTGGGCTTTGTTGTTCATTCCCCATATTCCTGTGTCCCTGAGACAGACACTGGCATGGGTCGAATTAGGAACACCCAGTTGGTGTTCAGATCCATGCTTGGAGTTAGTTATCATTTGTCCAATATCTAATGGCATTTATAGAGGCAGCAAAGCATGACATGAACATACTGTTCAAATAAGCGTGATTATAGTCAAGGCAGTAAATGTGTAGGACTTTTTTTAAAGTATCAACATTAAAAATCCACTGGAGCTTTGAATGGTGAAATTACAAGGCTCCAGTGGGACAGCAGAAAAGGATGTGGAATTGGCCAATATAATGTGGAAGACATGTTATTTCTACAAGGAGCAAATATGAAGTTTAGAGTCGGTAAGTCACATGTATCCTGCTGGTAAAGTGCATGCTTTTTTGAGAATATCACACAATGTGTTCCTGTCCACATTTCATCTGTTTGAAATGCAGCTTTCAGCTGGATAGTTATTTACTTGTATATCCAGTGGTTTCCCAGTCAGCGTCATATGCAGCAAAGGACTGCGCACCATTAAGACCACCTGGTTTTTAGACCTTCTGCCCCAATGAGCAGTTTTCACTGACACTCACATCTTGGAACAAAATTGCAGGAAAATAAGAGAGTGAGGCATTTCGTAGAAGCACAGGGTGTGACGCTATGAAACTGCCTGGAAGTCCATAACAGGGAGACCACACACTCTTTCACACCCTCATACAGCTGGGCTGGATTTGAATATTATTATTATTCAAATATGATATGTTATTATTAGATTCTGTAATAATAATAATAATAATAATAAGAAGAAGAAGAAGAAGAAGAAGAATAAGAATATTGGTGTTGTTTTTGTACATAATACATAGTTGTATACAGTTCCACACAGTAACCTCGGGGGGTTCTGGAGAGAAATGTGGTGCTGTTGCTGACCCCCTGTGCTACTTTGAGTGTTTAGAAAGCCTTGGCCGGCATGTTGGTGTATTCTGTGACCATCCCTGTTAAACCAAGGCCAGGCAGGATAATACCCATATTCTTTATGTCCTAAGTGATGTGATTCAACTGACAGTATGGTTGAATTGAGCTGTTACAAAGCAATGTATTTATTGTCTGTGCTGGACTCGTGTCCCATTCAGGGTGTAATTCGAAATACAGTTGGCCATTGTAATCTGCTTTTAATCGGGTCCTGAAAACAAGCCTAAACTGGAAAATCAGTTATCGAAAGCCTATGCTACACTCTTTTACTATATTGTAAATAATAACGTCCTCCCAGCCTGTCCCAAAGCACCATTTTCTCAAAATCTCACTAAAATGCTCTTAAACACCAGTACAGCCCTTCATTTCTCTGTGATACAAAATAGTTGATTTTGTTTAAAGCAGTTCAGTTCATTGCGATAAATTAAAGCACTGCAGAAAGGTGTCAAGTGAAGCAACATGAGGACAACATGAAACAGCTGGGAGGGCTTTGTTCACAATGAACAGGACACTGTCAGGACACAAGGGAACCGGATGGCTGCCACGGGACTGGAACAACACATCTTTGCCATGCATGAGCACGTGTGTGTGTGTGTGTGTGTGTGCGCATGTATGCCTGCGTGTGCTGAGAAAATCTGTCATGGTCATATATGTACACTGCATGTTATGTCACTATTCCCACCGCTCCAAGCCTCGGAGAATTTTGACATTTTGAAAACAGTAACTAACCTTTTTGGAGTTTAATGAACTTGATTGCACAAAAACCTCTCTTAGGGGGAGAAGTACCTCTGTGCCAAATTTCAGGTCTGCAGCTTGAAAAACTGTGCATAAAGAACAAACAGACAAACAGAGCTTTACAGACATGGCGATGTGTGTAGGAAAGACAACATTATTTTTCTTATCTGTGCTCCTTCTTTGTCAAACGCAGCAGTTACTGATGTTTGCATGCAGCTTTATAAAAATAATTTGTTTACGTGGTGCTCTGACATCAAAGATGGATACATTTTCACTTTTTAATAACACATACACCTTATAGATGTAACCATTAAAAAAATATCCCGAAAGTGTATCAGTGAATAACTCTGTATCTGACCTGCATTGGTCTTTAAGATATTACCACTTTCAGCTGGATTATCTTCTGGCGATGGGGCAGACGGCCATGGTAAAGGCCAACTGTGGCTTTAAAGGGGAAAAACTCCAGAATCCTGTATGATCAGATCAACACACTTTAACACCAACAAAAATCCTTTGACCCTTTAGCACTTAACACTAGTGCTCTGCAGGGACCCATTTCAAATGACGCATGGCTAAGAATGTGAAAAATTATTTACCAGGGGTGACAATAGACATATAATTTTATTTTTAATGTCCTGGGTGAATTATGTGCAATTATGTGAAAATTGGCAGCAGATTGTTCCCTGAGTGGTGAGTTACAGTGGGTCATTATAGAGTTTGTTCTTTGAACGTATCTCCTTAAAAAGGCTCTTGGGGCATCAGATCTGTCACACTGCACAGTTTAGACCATAAGAGCATCAGATGCCCCTCAATTTGTTCTTTGGTAAGTTTCTCTTAACATTTTGTTCATTGTGAGTTACATTAAATGTAAACCTAAAATTACTGAAAGCAAAAATACATTCTTTCCGTAAGTCGCTATTCAAATCTGGTTGTTGGCTGATTCATTTCATAAAGATCGAGTTTTTGATCTCTGGTAATGAGGAGCACCACACGAGGACTGTAAACGCTGTGTGAAGGAGCTGAATGAAGGTAAACCCACACTTGCAGACTGTATTCTCCCCAGGTGCCTTTAACAGAAACACCAGGGCTCTCCTTCTGCAAGGGAAACTGTAGAAAACAAAACTGAGAAGGAAATGCAGCTAAAAATATAGCGGTAAATGTTTGCATCACAGGCAGCCAGTGCGTAAAGATATTTGGCTAATTTTAAGCATCTTATTCAATTCATTATGTGGATATTATGTTCAGAATAGCCTAACTGCCATACAGAAACCCCTCGGGATCCAAATTCTCTCCACCTGAATTATTGCTATAATGGCTCTTGAAAGTTAGTACCTCTATATCAGTGCCCAAATGTAAACCTTTGCTGTAACAAATTTTTATTCTAACCTTATCTGTAATAAAAAATGAAAGAAAAAAAATCAGAAATAAATGTAAAAAAATCAGTAAATACCATACAGTACCATACAGTGTAGTGTAAAAAACTGCACGTATTGTAATAAACTGTACTGTATACTGTCACAAATTCATCTTCACTGGAGCACACTCATTTCCCATAATGCCCCATTCTCTTAAAAACTGTATTTCTTACCTTAAAAAAAGCCTTGCAGGGATTTGCCAGGGAAGGGTATCCAGGGGTATCCAGTATCCACTATTAAACTGGCTTCAGAAATGCCGCAGTTGTTTTTGTTGTAAAGTTTATTGATATATTTGGTTTCTGTAAACAAGTATAGATGTATTACTTGTACACGATGGCAGGAGAAGACATATTGCTTTAAAGGAGAACATATGATTGAATTTACTGTGACAGTCGATCTATCACTTTGTGAGATCTTCTCCCTCCTTGGGTTTTCTTCTGGGTCTTCTGTGGATTTTCATCTCCACAGAAGACGATACACTGTCTGAACCGCGTCTATACTGTAGTGTGTCACCTGAAGCAAATGGGATACCCATTAAAGATGTTAGAATGAAGTGAACTTCATGCTTTGATACTATGCATGATGATGAACTCAATCGTGACATTACAGCAGTATTTTTTTCCTCATGTTGGCGTCATGAATGATATTTCAGAACGCTGGTTAAGAATCCGTGTTTGTAAAATGACTCTTTATATATTGAATCCGACTTCTCTTTAAGAAGCATAAATCCTTCAAATTTTATTTTTTCTCAGATAATTCAAAATGTGAAATCACTGTTGTACAGCAAGTACAGCTGCTGCCTCACACGCCTGGGCTGTTCAAGCATGGGTTCGAATCCAGCTCACTCTGTGATGCTCTTGGCATGCTCTCCTTATATCTCTGTGGATTTCTTCTGCCCGCTGCCCAAAGATGTGTTTCAGGTTAGCTGGTCCATGTAAATTTCTCACAGCGTGTGAACGTATGAATGACTGTACACGTGTATCTACCTCTCGATGGACTGGTGTCCCTGCCCAGGGTGTACCGCCCTTACCTAGTGTCTAGTGATTCCAGAATAGGCTCTGGAGTGCTGCAACCCTGACCAGGACATGCAGTTTAGGGTAATGGATGGATGTCCTAGCATTCAGGCTCAGTGTTGACACTGGTAACGGCAAACCAGGAAAATAGTTAGTCTATCTGTCAATCAATCAGTCAGTCACAGTATTATTGTTATGACCATTCGTGCTCACGGTCAAAACTGGGAACGCGGCCCCTTTAAGACAAAGCCAACAGGGCATAGAGCCAGTGATAGAAGGGTGCATCGGCAGAAGACATAACAAACCATCAGTTTGCCACAGGGGGTCTCCCAGCTAACTAACCCACTGACCCTCACCCCCCACTGTGAGCTCATTACAGTGAAAGGGGATGGTCACAGACCAGGGAGTCTCAATATCAAAGTGTGAATCCACTTGTCACAACCCACACCTGAAGGATGTTCTAATTACTTATATTACAGCAAGTGCGCAAATGCGGAGGATGGACCCATATGGATAAAATGTAAATTGTGCTGATTTTACTGAACTAAATAATTTCTATGAACTCAGTAAACCTTATTAAACATGTTCACTTTGACTGCAACTGATAGCAGCTTGTCTAGGTTCTGGAATATTTCATATAGTTTTTATATTATTTATATGTTTAAATAAGAGGTATGAACTAGTACAGACAGGGTAGAAATTGTGAAAGGTAGCTTGTCTTAAAGACAGACCCTGTACCACCTTGGATGAGCAGGTACAAACCTTAACGGATTTGTGCTAAAACACTGACAGAGCAAATGGCAGCGCAGATCCTGCACTAATGGCCACCGTGAATCTCATTTTGATGGCTGGTCTCACGAAACAAAGACAGGAGGTCTAGCCTGTGACCTCAGGAAGGAAAATCTAGGAAAGCAATTAAAGATCTTGTACGGAGAAGGAAAAAGTTTACACAGAACTCATCTCAAATTCTGTTCTAAAGCCGATTGTCTCATTTTCTCCATTTTACTATTTTAATAATTATATAGCTGCTTGGGAAGATAATCTGCTGTACAGCAGCCATAAGGAATAAAACACAGGGCTCAGCTCTGCCCTGTGGCCAGCACTGTTTTTTTTTGTTGTTGTTGTTGTTGTTATTTTTGGATATTTACTGGTATCAATCTGGTCTTTGTCTACATATTGTGGATGTGCTGTTTGCAAAGTATACTTTCAGTGAAACGACACAGCGGCACCACTAACTGCAGAAATGAGTTTAGTTTGAATTGACTGTCACTGTGAGGCTTAACTGAAGTCGTTTCCGTCCAGCTGCCGTGAGAGGGACTTTTTTTTCTTCTTCCTCTTCTTCTTTATTTGTATTATTTATCTCTGATGGGAGCGAGGACTTTGCTAAGAGAATTTAGGCCTGCTTCTTCCAGCTGTGTGAAACCGATGGCCGCTTTCTCTCCGGGAGGTGGAGGTGGATCCTGTCTTTTTTACTCCTCTATTGATTAGCAGAATCGTTTTGCCCCCTCAGCCGCACTGTGACTGGAGGCTGCGTGGAGCCACCGTGCCCTTGGATAAATAGCGATGGAGAGCGGCTGCATGTGCAGCTCCGGCTGCCTCCGCTATCTCCTCAGAACAGTGGAAGAGCTTCCACTTACTTTCCAGAAATGTAATTTATGTGCTGCTTGTTCTCTCTTGTCTGCGCTTCTCAGATCCTATATCTGCAAATTCCCTCACTACAATCATTCAGATCACATGAATTAGTTTCCTAGCAGTGGCAAAATGTGTTCCCTCTTCTGATATGTTTGAATCTAATGAGTTTTCCGGCAGCTGTAGCTCGCCAAACAGCAACTTCAAGAAAGGGGCTGAGTCAGTGATTGAAGGTTTTAAGACCTAATGCTTCACTCCTGCTGTTTGGAGCATATTAGATCACTCTGTTTCCAAGGGAACTGTAAGATGCGAAAGGTTATTCTTCCTATCTGTCACATTTTCATTTTTAATGCATCATACAGTATGTGGATGTAGTTACCGGTTTAAGGCTTGTAAACCATATGTCTATGGTAACCTTCTGTGTGTAAACATTTTGCCATTTCACAGCTTCCTGGGAGATACACACTTCTCTTGAGGGCGTTTTTTGAGTTACTGTGGAATATCATTCCAATAACGGACCATCCAAATTAGTTTTGTAGCAGCTGCAGAGCCTGGCTAAAGTTTTAATTTATCAAAGTTAAATTTACCCCAAGCCTTGTGTATTTATATTTGTAAGATTTTGTTTCCTGTTTAAATCAATTAATTGTCAGAAATAAGCAGAAATGACAAAAATGTGGTAAGATGATACAAAATGGTAAGAATGGTAATGGGATGAAACTGGCCTTCATTTGGTCTTCAGGCTGTGATAATACCTTCCTGCTTAGCTCTCCAAAATATTATCTTCACAAGCTCTGATATGCTTAAAGACATCGCATTTTATAGCAGGTTTGTGGTTCAGGTTAGGATCGGTCGTGTTCATCCAAAATCCTGTTATAGCAATCGCTCAATTTACAAAACTAATCCGCTCCTAAAAACGGTCGGTGGTCTGAAATGCTGGATACCAAAAGCCTATTTCCCGTTATTCTAAATTGGAAAAATAATAATGTGTTCCATGCCCATCCAAAATCCCAAACCAATTTTCCCAAATGTCACTGAAACACAGTAAAATAAACTCTTGCACTTGCAAGGAGCACCACTTGTGCACCCTGCCTCACACCTTTCAAACATCTCATACAGCACATCGCATGTGTGCCAAACTGTGCACCTCACTGATACCACACACCCGGCATCTGTGACACCCGGTTCCCTGAGAGCAACTGCTCACTTCCGGTTTTTCTGGCTCCCGGTGTGGACGGCGTGTGGACCCCGTTGTACACTTTGCTGATATCACACATATGGCCAACTGCGTATGCACTTAGTCAGTTTCACACACACACACACACACACACACACACACACACACACAGCACTTGCAGTGCCCACTTTGACAGATGCTCGTTGGGTCCAGTTTCAAAAACACCTATATACTAAAGCAACTCCACTGTTCACAGTAGGGATGTCAGATCTGTCTAGAGACATGAGAGAGAGACAGAGGAGGACCAATGACTCCACATTCCAGATGTGTTCCAGCTTTCGACACCTGCACAAATTTAAATTAAAGCAAAGTCTGTATCTGTTTCTCCTCTTGTCCAGCAAGCCAGCACACTTGCCACACATCTTCATAATTATTAACCCATGAGTTCACCATGATATAAAACATTTCTAAAACAGTAACAAAGCTGTGTAAGAAAGCGCTACACATATTAGTGACATGCTAGCAGACAGCTTCTGACTAATCCATTACTACGGCCCACACACGTATACACATGTGTGCAAATAGAAGTAATTTATAAAACCTGTACGAAGTGAAAAAGTAAAAATTAAGGATTTAAATTAAGAAAATTATACATCACACACACACACACACACACAGAGGATGATGCACACATTAGTGACGTAATGTTAATAAAGTTTAGCAATATATATTTCATTACCTTTTACCTTTCCGTTGGACAATAATTGGTATAACTCTCTGTGGCATCTGCCTGTTCAACAGCACCAAAAATATTTAAGTATTACATCTATACCCCAGTATCAGAGTGTAATTGGTTCCTAGAAATCTCTAAAACTCAGATGTTGGGAAGATGCTTCCAATATTTCTTATGATGAGAGTTAGGATTTGAAAGCAATTATGATTTCTGGGTTCATCTGAAAAACCCCAATTAAATTCCTCAAAATATCGCTAACACTCTAAATGACTTATTTCAGTGTGATAAAGAACACTTTAAAGACCGATTAACAGTTAATGAGGTCATTAATATGCATTTGTACGTTTATATGCAGCTACTTTTTTATTCAATATCATAAATTACATTTTGTTCCTTTCTATAAGTAATAATAGCATTGAACATTTAATGATCAAATTTGTTTGAAAAATGAAGAAATGAAAATATTTTAGAATAGAAAAAACAATAAAATGTACCGTAATGACCTGTTACTGGGGGACTTACCAACCGCACGGAAGTTTACGAAATGATTAAGTGCAAACTGTGTTTGAACCCAGGCCACACGAGAGAAAGAGTGAGAATGGAGATGCTGGGTGCAGTGCTTCACACTTACAGTCGCTCAAATATCAGATATTTCTCTGATGTGCTTCAGTTCAACTTGGCTAAAGTTAGTTTTCCTAAGGACTTCTTAACTCGGATACCGAATCTTCTATTGATATAAAGCAGGCATCACCAAGTGACTCAGCTCGTACATGATAAAATCTGACCTTTTAGTCAAATTTGTGTTTATGTGAGGCATGTGAGGAGAGCCACAGAGAACATTATACACCATTCAAGCAGCAGCATTGTGTATAATCTGAAGAGGGCAGACAGGATGGGCAGATTGCCTACCAGGTGAGCTGGAGAGTAGTTCATCCCATAGAGAACAAGATCCTAAGCAATGTGGTTTGGAAGGGACACGTTTTGCAGATACACCGAGAGGGATTGGGAATATTGATTTGAATTGAACTGGGGCAGCGTCTAGGTTCTTGCAGCTGAGAGACCCAGGTTCAAATCCCCCTGTCAGTTGAGGTACCCGTTGCTGTAGTTATAAAGCCAACTGTATAAATGGGTAAATCTTTGCAAGTGGTTCAGTGTTTAAACTTGACATTATAATAGAGAGAACTTTTGATTGACAGTTTAATCTTTAAGTAAAAGCGAGCCACCGCAGACACCTTGAAGATTTTTCGACTCCTTTATCGAAGCTGGGCATTGTGCCAAGTACTTTTTACAGTATTCGACGTTGGCATTGACACTCAGGGGTCTTTAGTTTTATCCTGTGCGCCAAACACCTGTGGGGCCTTTATAGTAAAGCTGTGTATTTGCTTTTGAATGGCAAAAGAAGGCTTACGGTTACCCTGTTTTCACTCTACATCAGTAATGCATACAACCCATATTGAAAAATGAGCTCTTTAGTTTAAGTCAGTTAAATTAGATTTATTTTTCTATAGAACCTTTCCCAGATTATGGCATTTAGTAGAAAAGATGGCATGAGTAATAATTTGCATTTAATGCATTTATATTATACACTAACCATAACAACTCCCCCCTCACTGTTTTCACCAGTAAAACACACAAGTGACAGTAGAACTACCAAACACACAGACATTTGGGAAGATGCAACATCAACAGCTTCCAGGAGAGTAAGAGAATCTGGGGGCTTTAAGAGTATATTTCATTACAGTAATACCTTGATTAGAAATGTTGAATTTTAGCCCTTTCAGTAATTTATCATAATTTTTAAAAATATCTTTTTAATGGTATAAAGTATTTAGATTTAGAACTGCATTTCTTTTATATTGTATATACAGTATGTTATTCATAAAATCCTGTTTTCTGTATTTATTTGCTTCTCAAGTTCTGTTATTAAGCTTTTATTCATTTTTACGAAGTGGGCTGCGTTACAAAATATTCTGTTATAAACAAATTTCTGGTCTCAATTGTGTTTGTAAATTGAGATGCAAGAATATTTGCTGTTAATTTATTTATTTTTTGGTGACCTTTGCCACAGTGTAGGAAAGGTTTTTTTTTCCCCCATTGAGCTATTTAATGTGCTTTTTTTGTGATGTACAATATTTTTTTCATCAATCTGATGTTGATTGTACGTAGCTTAGTATATTTTCATCTGCAGTTTATTAGTTCTGACCACCTTTTCTTAGGAGCTACTGTGTATCTGTCAGATGGACGTACTAGTGATAGAACAGTTTTTTGGACCTGCACCTAAACAGTAGAAGTTCATAATGCAAAGGCATCACAAGCTACTTAATGTAATACCGTATTCCCTCAGGATTCAAAACTTATTCGTCCCTAAAAACAGCTTGGATGCCAACATTTCAGATACAAAATGCCTATTTCGTATTACAGGAAAAAAAAAATAATGCACTCTTAGCCCATCAGGAAACACCTATATAATCCTGTCTGACAGCACTAATAATATTGATGTACTAAATACAAACACTTTAACGGTAAAACAGTTTGCTAATTGCATAATGTGTTATTACTTCCTCCTAGGCAGCGCCGGATAACTCATCTAGTAATTATATATATATATATTACTTTTTTCCTGTAAGTGTTATTTTAAAAAGACATTTTGATGAATGCTGGGGACTGTATCTCTGATGAACACCAGAGGGCTCTCACTCTTGACTTCCACTGGTTCTGCATCTCAATCTGCAACTGTAAACTGATTCAAGAAGCTCTTGTTTGTTGAATGTTATATCAGTTTTGACCAGTAACACTTTCGTTAGGTCCTTTGTCTAAAGGTCTGTTTCTGAACATTGCACCTTTTGGTCAGTGTAAATGGACACCTTTAACTGACCTGATGGCTTCCACACCCAAATAAAGCTCATACAAGGCACACGTCTTTGTATTGTGATCCATCATGTCCTGCAAGTGCTGAATCCAGTCCCTCCAAGTGCTGCATGGGTGAGTTCCTCTGTGTTGTCACAACACAAAATTGGCTTAACGAATATCACAGACTGCAAACATCTGCAGGTTTGAACAGTTCTCACAACTGCGTGGGAAATGTCCGTCCAGCGCAGCACCGAGATGTGTTTCTCTTGCAGAATTTAGTTTTCACCTCTGGTAACTGTAATTCTGAATACTACTAATTAGATACTTTAAAAGACAGGACAGGACAGGATTAAATTCCCACTGGGAAATTCACCCGTAAGGCAGCTTGAAACAGAGGACACATAACATGAGCCCAAAAAAGAAACATGTCTTATTACATTTTATTACAGACAAAGGATGGCACAGTCTGGGCTGTTTGGGTGTAGCCGTGAATCTGGCTCCCTGTGTGTGTCTCTCCTTTTTTAGTGCGAATTTCCTCCCAAGACCAAACGCATGGGTTTCAGATAAACTGGTAACTCTGAATTGCCTGTAATGGGTATGTTTGTGTCACATTTCTCTGGTGTATAGATAGATGAACAATTGTAAGGAACTGAGTGTAGTGAATCTATCACTGGATAAATGTGGCAGCGAGATAACACACAGTATTTATTGTGTGTCACTTTACAGAAAATTGTATATTTACTCATTTGGCACAAATTTAACGTAACCGTTGATGATCACTGCCATCAAGATGATGTCAACTCGGGGTGCAGACGTGCATAAATTGCCTCCAGAACGTTCTGTGGTGCACTGGCATCCTTCAAAGTGGAGTTTTGATGATCTTGCTGCTGGTCTTTGTCGTGTTCTTCTTTCTCCAACGTTTCTGGACGTTTCTTTCTTCCACCCAAGAGAAGCCAGCTTTCAGAAGTGTCCAAAAGATGATGCCTCATCTCATGCGCCTCCAGCGAAAGGCCCCGTTTGATTTGATCCAAGATTTGTTTGATTTCGGGGGCATCCAAGGTATCATTAATCGTTTCCTCCAGCAATCCAGTTCAGAAAGGAGTATGTATTTTCTGGCCGGCTTCTTCAAGTCCAGTATTCGCATGAATGTAGTGTTGCCCAAAAAAAGTCTTTGTTCTTGGAAATCTTTTCCAGACCCAGGTCTGACAGGTACCATTGTTCTGGTGTGTCAGTTGCAATGGGTTTAGTTTCCTTCTGTTTTAATCGTAGTCCCATTTTTCTCATTCTCTGCTTTGACCTTTTTTATGATCTTCTGCTCTGTGTTATATCATCGACATACACAACACACACAATCCTCCCACTAATTTTGAAACCACATTTCTCTTCTTCTAGTCCAGCTTCTGCCACACTGTCTAGCAAACAAGTTAAAATGGTAAAGAGAACGTATGTAGCTTTCTCTTGCACCTTTTACTTTTACTTACTTCAATTTGAAAATGCCCTGTTTCTTAAAATTCTGTGTTAACTGTTCATTTATGTGTAAATTGTTCATCAGGAGGAGCATTTTGTGTGCCACCCCTTGTATCATTACACCCTCTGCATCAGTACATTCCACATTTCCACGTGGAGACGCAGTCAAAAGCTTTGCTGTAGTCAGTAAAAACATATATCTTTCTTTTTATTTCTCTGACTTTTTCTCTTATCTGTTTGGTGAGAGAAATGATATTGCTAGTTTCCCCTTTTTTTCCTGAAACCGACTTGTACAACAGGCGTTTCTCTTATTTGGCCGCAGTCTACCTCGAATGACCTTAAGCACAACATTTCTGACATTAGAGAAATTGTGTCATATTTTGCACACTCCATAAAATAATCTTCTGCACGGTGTTGGCCACAGTATTCTTCTCCAGATTGGTTTGCATAAATTGGTAAGCATCTTGCGAGATTCTGTCTGTGTTGAGTATTTCACTTTTGGGTTTCTTCCTGATTTCTCAAATCTTTACGAAGACTACCGTTGTTTTTGTTCCCCCGTTTCCGTATTCGTCTTTTTTGCATATGTTATATAACCGGCTTTGTAATCTTTTCTGGTTGGTAGCTCTTTGAAGTTATTGGCTCAGTTTTTTTCATGTTTTCCTGTATTTCTGCTTTTCTGCTATGATTCTACATTTTTTAAGTGTTGTTTGACATCTATTTAGGTTTCTCCTTTTTCACCTTCAGAATTTTTTTCTACTTTCATCATTGATGTTCTTGTGGTTTTTGTTTTAAGTTCTTCTGGCTTTGTGACGACTACACTCACCATCCAGAAATGATTCTTTTCATGCTTCCTCAGAATTGTAAGATGTATTTTTCAGATCACGGTACTTGGATGGATTTGCTTTCCCTTTATTTTGATTTGACATATCTATGGTTCATGATCTGTACCTCAAACAGCCACAGGCTATTTTTTAAGAATTTATTTGAAACAAATATTTTGTTGGAGTTGCAAAAGCCAATCAGTTTTTTTTCTTTTTTTTGAAATTGTTCTTGTTTCCAAGTATATGAGGACCCACAATCTCTTCTCCTTTCCATGTTTGTCTCCAACATATTGCTTACAGGACCTGTCAGTTTTAGCTTGAACTTGATCATAAAATCTGTTAATTCCATTTATTCTTCATTATTTTTATTCGTTATTTGGCTGTTTTCTTTAATAGTCTTTGTTTGTTTGTTTGTTTTTGCTGTTCATTTATTGTCATGCGTCTTATCCGTACAGCTGCTATATGGTGACTTTCCCTCCGGGGAGCAGTGAAGTTCTATCCCATTCCATCTTATCCTCTCAGATGGTGACACATAAACTTAACAACAGTCATGCTGAAAAGCTGTTTGTGGAGCTTAATACATATTAATTCATGTTAATTAATGTAAAGTTTTTCACAGTGGAGTCCATTTTAATTCAGCAATGTCCAAAAGTGTGATTTTCACCATGTTGGTTTCATTCTTGACTGTGTCGAGCTGCCCTTGGTACATCCACGTTATTTTATGATCAAAATATGCATTTTCTCTCTTGTTTTGGATTATCGTTTCCTACATTTTATACCTCAGCAGGTGGACGAGATCCACTAGGCTGTAATCTAGCCTCGTGGCCAAAACAGCAGTTATTTTAGGATCCTGTTGCCTGGCTTTCATCTTACATCCATCTTACAGTTACATTTATTCACTTAGGACATTTTTTTCAAAGCAACTTACAACTTACCTTATTACATACAGATGCATAATTACTGAAGCACGTATTGTTTGTCTAATGCCACTTATTGTCAGCACACATTACACAATTGTACAGGTAGGAAATTGTGCAAGATATGAAAATTAAAGATGATCTTGATGAATGGTACAATGCAAATTTATTCAAATATATGTAGCTGTCGGAAGATCAGGAGAGAAACGTATTCAGAAAGAGGACGGGTGGAAGGGAGCCAGTGGAAAAGGGAGAAAGAACAGTTTCTCATCATTGTACAAGTGATAGGATAATCCATAAGAGGCAATGACAGGCCAAGGGAGGCAGTGTAGATGGAGAAGAGCAAGGGGCCCTATAGAACAAATGCTGAAAAGAGAATGAGGTGCAAGAGCCAGAAGAAAGCCCCTGGTAAGATGTACCTGACAGATAACACTGAATCCATTTCAGTGGTGATTCTTTGATTCCAAGCTGTTTTTGAGAGGAAAACATGATCTGGTGGTTGACAATGTCAAATGGTAGAAATAAAAGAGAAGACTGGTAGCTCATGAGGATGAGTTACAGGTTGAACACTGAGCCTGACATTTTGGTTTTTTTTTTTTTGTGAATATTTTGAAACCAACTGAGGTTCTGTCTCCAGCACATAAAAAATGAAACAAAGGGCGAAGTGGGAGGAGTGTGTTTATATAGTGTTTATATCAAATGACCCCAATAGGTGGATGGTCATGATTGGTTGATAGGTTTGCCACTCATTTTGACCCTTTGCTGTTGACCTTGGATTTCTTGATGTGTTCAACATGTCCATCCCAGCTGAGGCTTTGCCTTGTAAGGTTCTTATGTATCACTGACTCATAGTCCAAACTGAATCGAGTCTGCAGAACCAAGCTTACAGACACTCCTTACCCTGTTTGCAGCCAGATCAGGAGCATGCAGGTCTAGGAGAATGAATCATTTTTGGTGTACTCTACAACATCTGACACTTCAAGGAGGCCAGTCACAGTGGAAAGACCGGCACTGTAACTGTAGTTCAATAATTTACATGGTTTTCCCAACTGAGCACAGAAGTCATTAAATGTAAACTCAAAATGTTTCTTTGACATGAAAAAGCATGATATAAAATCTAGTATTGTATTTCACTTAAATTGTGGCATCTCAACATGGTCAGAAAAATGCTCAGCAATCCACATTTCCACATCCACATCCATTTGTGAACACAAATCATATACAGAAACACATGTATTTTCTACTCTTAAACTTGATTTATGCACTTATAATAAAAGTCATAATTTGTACAAATGTATGACATCATAACACTGAGATGTTCAGCAAGACTGCAGAGTCTAATGAGAAAAATTTCTCCATCTTGGCGCTCTGGAGGCTGCAGGCCGCTTCACATGCATAATCTCAGCATGAATCTTTCTTTATTGTAATTCCTCCCCAACTTTGTGTCAGAAATTGAGTCCCATGCAGTAGAAAGGTGATTAGAACAAGTGCCCAAAGGTGCTGAAAAGGTGTCTGCTAAATGAGTAAAGGCACTGTGATGTACATATAGTCCATCCAGCATTGTGAGACAAACTCATTTGGAAATTGCAACTCAATAACTTCACCTAATATGTAATAGCATTTTTGCAAAATTATTTTTTAAAAGAAGAGATTCACATACATGCAGACAGATACAGTTGAGGTTGTTCGCACAATTATTGCAGCCTTTTCTATGATTTTCTTAAGGCTGCCAGCACAACAAGTCCTCTAAAGCACATAACCACCAAGTGTTAATAGTTCTATACGCCTGACTGTGGTTCTGTGAGGAAAAGTCCTGTATCGATTCCCTTAATGGGCTGCAATATGAAAAAAGCTTCTTGCCACCTATAGCAAGGTGTTGTGATTTATGACCACTGCATGTTTTACAAAATTAATTCTAAAAAGAGCCCCCTTTAAAGTTTAACATGTTCTGAAATAGTGTTCAGTATTTTCTTTTTTAACACTTGAAAATACAATATTCTTACATTGCACTGTGGCAGACGCTTCTCACTTAATTGGTTTGGATACCTAAAAATAGATGTAAAGTAGTTAACTAAAATCTGAATCAGTACAATATATAAGAATTAGTAAAAATTTCTGGTGTAAGAAAAAGCCACTACTGGCAACTTACAGTGGTCAGTTAACCTAAAACACATGTCTTTGGACTGTGGGAAGAAACCAGAGCACCTGGATGACACCCACACTTGCAGACTGCATGCAGACCGAGCCGGTTTTGAATCCACGCCTGAATAACCCAGGTGCCGTAAGGTGGCAGTGCCGCTGTCTGCTGCGTCACCTTGCCATCCCAAAAAGTAAAAATAAAATAAAATAAAATAAAATAAATGCGTAAATGATCAAGCAGACAAAGCAAAATGTGTTTGTGAAGTTGTCTTAGAAAACGTTTTATCGAATTAGTATTCGTCACATATATGCAACCTTCCAGTGTAAACGGAGCTAATACATAAAGCATTGATATGCAAATAAGCCTCCCTTTGCCAAATGTAATAATAAAATGTCTTTCTTGGCCACCTAAATGCTGTATTAGTCCGTCACATGTTTGCATTCAGTTCACAGGCTTTCTTGAAAAGAATTAGCCTGGAGGGATCTCACCCCAAACATGTGACTCGTATTAGAATCATTGATGAATTTGTCTGATCATTTGCCTCTAACTTCCGTGTGCATAGCTACAGTCTGGATGTACTAACTCTCCAGGAGCCTGAGAGAATTCCTCTGTCCTGACAAGTGTAAAACTAGAGCAACAGCAGTAAACAAGCTAAGGACTAGCCTGGCAGATGTGCACTCGCACTTCAGCAGTAAGACAAACACAGACTAATTCCGTACAAGTCCGACAGACGTACGCCATGATCGTGGATTTTATCTTGAGCTTCTCAGAGGAGCCTTGCTTGATCCTGCTTGTGCTTGAGCTACAGTCTGTTTCAGTCCCATCGGTTGGTTTCAGCTTTCATAGTTTGCACGTATAATAGGGCATCTCGCCAGAGCTGGACAAGGGCCTCTCACAGTGCGTCGGGTAAAAATGTGGGCTCTCATTGCAGCAGAAGGCTTGAAAGGGGGAGTATCAGTTGGACTCAGAGGATAATGTTTTGATTTACTCTAAACTAAACATTGTGGCCTGACTTTGGTGTGAAGGTTCGTGTAGAAACACGTTTCCATGCAGTCTGTCACATCACTCTGCTGTGGAAGAAGCCTGTATCCTTTGCTTGGATAACAATGACATGTCTCCTTAAATAAGCGTTTTGATAACATTTTTGTTCAGTAATACTGTTTCTGAGCATTTCGTTTCACTCACAAGAATACACGCTTTTAGTTTCCGCCTTTGCATTTAGGCTGACTTGTGCCTTGCGCCCTTCGCTGGCACTCATTCACTTTTGTAAACCTCTTATTCTTCTCAGGGTCATAACAGTCAGGTGGTATCCCAGAATCGCGTGGCTCCAGTCCTTCACAACCTTCACTGACACAGACACCGATACATGACTGTTAATGAGATTTCTGGAGATGGGAGCTTTCTGAGACGTTCATTTTTTCCTCTAGTTAACAGGGGTAACAGCAACACAGCATAGTTTATTATCAACAGCATCTCCGTTACAATTTCTCCCATCGTACAAAGGAAATACATTTAAAAGAACCTCTTTGTAAGGTGAACTGCCACAACTCTTAAGGTGTAACTGCCATTCATTTCAAATGGTAGATATTTTGTGGGCCCAAAATTGACACTTGTTTATGGTAAAATATCACCAAATCCGCTGAAAATGGACAGAAGCACTTCAGTAGATAACATTTGGTATCATAGTACAACATAACAAGGAACTTTGCCTTTAGTTACTTTATGATACTTCATTAATTGCTCTATAATACTGTATTTTTGTCATCTACCTAGGCTTCTTAACAGGTTCTACACCTATGGGTATGGGTTTTCTCTGGGTGCTCCGATTTCCTCCCAAGACACCTAAATCAAATGACGATGACCACACTCATTTTTTGTTTTCAAAAAACTGTTTTTTCTTTTTTTTGCTTTCTATCTGGCAAAATACTTTACATACTTAACACTGATGCTTCTTATCAGCCATATGTCTGCTTACTAATAATCTTTTGTCTCTTATTTGATATTTTTCAGTGTTCCGACGTTACAAAATGACAGTAGGCAATATTTAAATGTCACCTCTATGTTCAGATTGTTTATGACAATTTTTTTACACATGTATATGTGGACCAAACCAAACGTTCCTGCATCACCAAAGATTCAAACCTGTTATTTTAAATGGCTTGTAAATAACCCGTTCACTTTTTTCTTAAATGAAATGCAGGTATTATCTTACCTGAGAAATTTGGAAATTAATAACAATAATAATAATAATAATAATAATAATAATAATAGTTTTGTGTTAGATTTTGTAATAGATTTTTTTTTATGAGAACTCTTTACTTTAGAGTTGTGTGTGAATCACTTGATTTAACATCTCCTCCAGTGATCTATCATGGTGTGTAAGATGTGCTTGGGCATCCGGGGAGACCTAGCACTTTGCAGCCTGCAGCCATAACTCCAAACTGAGGGAATGATGAACTGCATATTGGCAAGGAGGAGCAAGGAGTTGAGCTGGAGATGGTGGGAGCAAGAAAAACCATTAAAAAGAGAAAATGTTTCCATTCGAAACAGAAGTAATGATCAGAGTGGGAGCTGTGATGGGAAGATGGATCTGTTGTATCAGCAGCTAACAGCATCATTGCAGGTCAGGTCTGGGACAGTTTGAAGGCAGTACATTATTCACTCAGTGCCGTTTTAACTACATTATCATTTCACCACCATCTAGAGTGTACCTCCCATTACTGGCCTGGGGAAACTGAAGTTGTTGCTTTCCCTGCACAAAAATGTGCCGCATTTTGGTGGCCAGTCAAATTGTTGCATTTAGAAAGAAAATGATTTGGCTTCTGTATATTCAAATAAGATGTTCCCTATACAGACCAGTCGTGAATATGTGCAAGGCAGGAATTCAGTATATTTTAATATAATGGATACTCATCAGAAATGTAATTTATAGACAACTATATAAGTCGCTGTGACTTTTCTCTTGCAAACTTTCTCATTTGTAGTAACAGTACAAGCTGGATATCTCTTTGCATGACCACTTTCTTAATACACCTGCCTAGTACCAAGTCGGTTGACGTATGCCTTTCTGTACACCACTGTTGTATTGAGCCATTATTTCAGTTCTTTCTGTTAACTTTCATGAGCCCAGGCATTCTCCTTTTACCTTTCTCATTAAGCAAGATGTTTTTACCGACAGAAGTGCCACTGCGAGTGCTTGTTTTTTTTCCCCCTCTCTTTCCAGTGAGTGTTGCTGTTTGAGATCCTGGAACTACCACACCTAGCAAAAGACATTATGCCACTTGCCTAGTATTGCCAAGTTGTGCCTAGTTCATGTATCACACCCATTGTAATGCATGTCTTATCAACTTTTTGATTCACCATTTCGAGGAGCTTGTTTGCATTAACAAACTGGTGAACCTGATATAGTGTTTCAGTCAATGAGCTCATTTCTTTGACAGTCTTGGTCTTCATCTGCTTGCTCTGTTTGGTAGGATAATGTTGTTATTTTTTCTGCTTTGGTACTATAGACTTAAAATGAATATCCTGTCCTATAACCTTCCAACTTTTTGTCTACTGAAACCTGATCTTCTGTGTCAGTTCAGAACGGCAACTAAGCTCTGCCTCTGCTACAGACTGACAGCTTCTTCAAACATTAGCCACCAAGGAGAAGTTTAAAAGGAAGCCAGTGGAGAGACCTGCAGCTGAATATCATTTATTTTGTTCTTGCTTACCTGACTGCTTCAGTTTGATCTCCCTTATGTGTCCTAGTGCTCCTGATCCTCTCCCTTGGTTTCATGTTTATGCTGGTAGGTCATTTTTTGTGATGTCCTGGATGAGTGGACGCCACGTGACAACTAAATCAGTTCTGAGACCTGTTATATATTCTTTATACCTTCTGTTTCTTTAATCTTCACACATAGATATATTCAAAATTATTGATTCTCCTTGTGTTGAGCAATCATTACATCACCTACTTACCTTCAAATAAAGAGAAGACTTGCCACTCACCTTGACAGTAAACGTTTTGTTGTTTGTATTATTTTATCTTAAAATAGAATAAAATGTATACCTAGGTTCAACCCCTGAAAACTGCCTGCAAGTCTATCAAAAACAATAAACATCTTCATTATGCTAAATCTTTAAACAGTAAATGCAGTGCTAAATAATCCTGAAACATACTTGAGTCTCTTGCTCCAGATTGCTTCAGCTTCCAGTTCCAATTTGTCTTTTATTCATTTTATGTATACTCTAAAAATGATCCATTATCTCAACTTGCAAAAACCAAAAAAACAGCCCATTAAAGTGTAGGAAACGTTTTTAAAGCAAAGCTTAAGTAAAATGCCATGAAGACATTTTGCATTGTTTGCTGATAGTGACACATTAACAGACAGGGAGTATTTGATGCCAAACTCTGGAAGGAAACAAGCAAAATTAATGCGGTTATTTCTTCAATTTTGATTCAACTATTGATGTGCACTGACACTTGAAGTTTGTGCTCCCACATCCTGGACAATTTTTTTTGGCCTCAAATTTAAAAATGGAAAAATCTGTGGAGACGGGAGAATTGCGCACTTGTAGTGAGAATTCAGCATGTAGTGCCACCAGAATCATGGCTCTCCAGCTTGACGGTGTTCTGTTTTTATTGTAGGCTGGTTGTTCTGTGTGAACTGGTGTGTGAGACATATTTAATCGTGGCCCTTTCAAAACTCCTTGGCAATGGTGGCACGTGTCACTTAATATGAAGCTGGAACATAATGCACCATCTGTACAGTTTCTGACGTTGTAGGTCTCAGATATCAGCAAATTTTAATCATGTACAACAAATAGTACATGAACATAACATGCAGCTTGGCTTCTTGTAAGCCTTAGACTCGGGGGTAAAATTACTTAATCAGCTACATTGCAGAAAAGTTTTTAATGTAGCTAAGTTTTCATGATATCAAGTTTTTTTTTTATTGTTCAACACGAAAATGAATATTCAAAATACAGATTGTCAGCCCACATTTGTTGTGGAGGTTCCACTATAAATCTATGCATTTATAGGTTTTATAAAAAATTTTTTAAATGTAGTTGTGTAAATGGTGCTAATGGAGATGGCTGACAGGGGCAAAAAATGATCAGTTTAAATGGTGAACTGATGAGCTTCTCCTCATTTTGTTTCCTTAATGCAATTGCTTGCAGAGCATCAGAAGAAGAAGAAATTGTACACAGTGGTTTTACTTTGCCTGCACTGAATTTTCACACATTGCTTATATACACCATGAGCTCAGCCCCAGATAGCAAAGGCACAAGCAGGAGTGAAAGCTGCTGCTCTGTAATAATGGACCAGATTTGTTGGGTTTAGTAGTACCGCCTGTCATTTTCACAATAGCAGTTAAAAAAAGCCCTACCTTTTGGTATCACTCAACTGAATAAATGGTCCTGGAGAAATTATTTAAAAAATTTCTTGTGTCAAACTGTAATCTGACTTCTCTTCACAAGCATCAGCTCTGGAAATGACTTTAATATTTAAACTTTAGCACTAAGCATTTTTGAGTGCACAGCTTCAGAATTATATTTTTAACGTTGGTGTTTTGTTATTAAATATTTCTCGCTTCCCTTCTGATCCTGTACTTTCATTGGCAGTAACAATTTGAGGGTGATCCAGATTTTTCGGATATTTTAAAAAAAGGTGAGATTTTATTCCACTGAGATCCTGCACTAACAACTGAGGAAAGTGGTGTCTTTATTTTTTTATTAGTGTACCTTTTTATCTTGTTTTTATCTTAAAGCCGATATTTTAACATACAGCTGGGCAACTCAGTGTTTCGGGTTTTTTTTTTTTTGTTGAGTTTTTGTATCAGTTTGCACAACTGCATTGCACTGGGACTGAATTATTCCTTTATAAACCTGCCACTGGTTGAAATAACAGGAGAGAAAAGGTGACTGGCATTCTTATATTAAAACTTTTTCCCACTGCTCGAGGAAGGACAGTTATGCCCTTAGATAAGAGTCTTTGTCTGACGAGTTTTCGCATATATGAGTGAGTATATTTAATAGCCTTTACCGAGTTACATCCAAATACGAGGCCCACGTTTCTTGCTTATGAGTAGCAAGAGCCGAATTTGGGGGAATTTTCCCATTGATTCACTTAAGCAACACACCCAAAATGGTGGACAGACATGTCTCTGGATTCCACTCGCTTCTCATAACGTTCCACTCTCGTTCACATTATGCCTCCAACATACGAGATTTAATCTTACATGTAGATTTCCAGGAACGCATTACACTCATAAGTAGGGGGTTACCTGCAAAATGATCATTCAATGGGATAAAAAAAATCCTGTTATGCAGAATAAAAAGCCTTTGTTCATAAAAAGTATGAACAAAAGGTGTATTTTTTCATAGGTTCTTTCATAGGTGCAGCTTTTTTTTTAGCTGGAAAGAACCACTGTTATGGAAACAGAACAGATGAGTACAAAATGTCTATCAGGGGATTTTTTTATGCTTATTTGCCACTTGCCTTAAAATAAATAAATGAACTATATTATACATTTAGACCCACCACATAAAATTGTGCCAATTGATGAAATGAAAGAATAAATACAAACTTTTTTTAATCGCTTCTTGAAATTGTAAGCATCTGACTTGTTATAGCCGAAGCATCTAGTGGACTAGCACACTGCATTATATGAGTGTTTGGATTCCCGGGACTTTGGGAAATGTTTGCATGCATGCGTACTTGTGTTATTCTCATTCTCAAACAGATGCAGTCTCTTCATGGGAAGTTTCTGCACAAGTGATTGACACTGCAGAACAAACCCTCTCCAGAGCCCTACCCTGCTCTCTAGCTTGAAGAACAACACTTCCCAGTTTTTAAAAATATTCTTGAAGAACAGCAGATGTAAGGGGACTAGAATGAAGTATTTCTATTAAACTGGCTCTCTGGGACAAATACAGGGTTCCAGTGACTCCATAGTGACATAAGACCACCCATTTTCAGTAAGCACTCATGGCGCACCAGTCCATCATAGGATGGACACACACACCCAACACAGTATACAGACAATTTAGGTGACCAGTTAACCTGGTGCATATGTCTTTGGACTGTGGAAGGAAACCTATGCAGACACTGGAAGAACATGCAACTTCAAACCCAATCTGCCCAGGTGCTACTTTCTGTGCCACCATGTTGCCCCAAGACTAAACAGTTTTATGTTAAACTACTGACTATGTCAGAGTCAACACCCTTGTACTCTTTGTAGATTTGGAGCATATTTTTCTCTATTAGACAGGGCGGCCTGACTGTTTGGCCCATTTCTGAAGGTGATGCATGCAACTATGTATTTAAACGTTTATTGTTCTTCTTTTATTGAACAGACACTAAACAATGCTTCACATAATCTAGTTTATCCTTTTTAAGATTACAAAAGCTGTTGCCTTGCTTGGCTGGTACAGGTGTGCAGCAGATACACAGAAACTTCAAAGTTGACATGAGTGGTACATCTGATGGTCTTACTCTGTTCCAGCCTGTGTGCTTCTGTTAACTGTCCAGTGACGGGTCCCTCTGTCGTTCCCTGGATCGTTCCAGGTGTTCCTAGAAAAAATGCCATTTTTAATGCCGTGTAACGTCAGCATTTAGTGATTCATAGGTTGCATATATAAAAGGAAACAAGAGTGCAGGTAATATTAGAGACAATATCTGTATACTGTAAGTAAATATTCTGTTATGGTCTCATCAGTTGTTATTTCTGGTTTGGTTTTCCTCTCTGAAGTTTATATGTAGGGCTGACATTGTGACTATTCCTGGGAAAAGGCAGATTGCTGTTATACATTTCTTCTCAAAATGTGCTCTCGGGAAACCGCATGGGTTTAATCTGCATCCCTATGGATTTGTACCATCAGGAGGAAATTATCATCGTCCTATAGGCGTTTACTCAAAAGTGTGCTGTTGTTCTGTCTGTTCTCCAGACCTGCACAGTGCCAGTTCCCAAAGCAAACTGACAGGGGTGTCTAGCACTGTGTGACAGTATTTTTGTTTCAAGGCAGATCACGCTGGCATGTCTATCTTTGGGACTGCCCTATCGTGCCCCCCCCGTCGTGAGCCAGATCTAGTGCCGGCAGAGCTGCCAGCAAACAAGATACACAGCATTGCTGTCAGTGAAAGGAATCCAGCAATAATCCTGCCTAGTCTGTCCAAACTCTCTTCTTTACATTTGGTACAGTGTAATGGCATCAGCATTGCTAATTTTTACAAACTTCCCAAAAGGAGTTCCTCTTAGGCAGGTGTTAAGTCACAGATAGACAATATTGGGTCAGATGTAATGCTAATGGCTGCATTTTTGCAAACAAAGTCAGAATAATTGACGGAAATCTTTGAAGCTTATAAAGCAACTTACTGTATCACAGTAAAGCATTTTAAAATACTGTACATCACCTGTTTTTGTTATTGTACAGATTACCATTTTACGAAATAACAGCAGATTGTGAGGCTTAAGGACTTATTTAATCATAAGGAACTGACTATTTAGGTAAGATGTGTATGATAATGGTCAGTGAAATGGAAAAATCACATTAATTTATAAAAATTAGTGTTGAATAATATCGTTTTGTATTGAAATATCTCATGGGAAAGCATCTTTTTTTTACTCCAATGTGATTTTGTCAAGGTCTGAATACTTTTGCAAGGCACTGTTTTTTTAGTGGGTATTCAGAAAAGTTGTAAATCTCAGTTATTTCAGCAAAAATATCTTGTCTCTAAATGGCTGAGGGATAAGAAAGCAACATAAGCTATGCAAGTGCTGCTTGCTCTATATTACCAGCATTACTGCAGAGGGAGCATTAATTTGTTAAAATATTACTGGTAAATAGGAGAAGAGACAAGTGACCTCCACTAAATTAAAACGGTTTTATTTGTTACCGTAATATGTCTTTTCTTATTGACCAGCCTGCTATTGACGCCAAGGGAACTGGCAGCAGTTCTGAGAAATTTTTCCGACTGACAACCCAAAAAATGCCTCTGCTTCTTGAAGGACAGTTGAGAGAAGTAGAAATATCGCAAAAATGTGCATTTAATTAGCACAATACCTGGCCCTCTTCTCAGTCCCTTTTTATAAATCCAAAATTCTCTGAAGCACCTGCTTTGTCAATCACTCACTGCTCAGATAAAACATAAATAAATAAGGCAGTGAAATTCCTATGGATGTCGCTTTTTGATTTCCCTTCAGGCCTTCAGGTGTTATCATCCTCTCTTTTCTGTCTTGCAGCTGAGCCTCTGGAGGGGGAAGAGTACCTGGATATATCAGGCATTTTGAGGACCCAGGCTGGCAGATACGAGTGTAAAGCGAGCAATGATGTTGCCAACCCTGATGTTAAATATGTCAACGTGGTCGTCAACTGTAAGTATCACGTTTGTGCACACAGTAAACGTCTGAGAGTGATGTTCACTTATTCATTCCAAACGGGGTATCACCTGGTGAAAATGAGGGTACCTGTTAACTCCCTCCCTGCAGATGCCCAAACACCCGTTGTTATCGATGAAATTCAAGAAAGGAGCTCTGTACGTTTTACCCAGGTTTCAAAGAACTGTTATGAAAGGGTTTAAATCATGAAGGTAAAACATAATTTAAAAGGCTACGTTTGCTGGTGAGTGGGAAAAAACAGCTTTTAGCGCATTTTACGGGTAAGTCATTCATGTTGGAATATCTGATAAAAATATAACTGACACAAAACTGTTTCTGCCCGAACAAAAGCTCCAAAGCCTGCAGTGACCTGCTTTCAAATTTTTACACACGTATGATGCTTTACAGGGTTTTGGAGAATATTAATGCGTTCGGTATGTTACCTTTTCCACTTAATACGTATGTTACCTTTCCAACATTTTTGAACACAAGTACAAAACTTCAGAGTTAAAGAATATATTTGTGCTACCGCACATCTTATTACACACTTCTCTAGGTTATTGCAAATGGTCAGTGTTTTATTTTTGTGTTTTATTCAGTGCACATACATAATAGCACTGTATGGTAGATCATTCCTGCAGTACAACAGAAATTAAAAATTGCTACATGATGTGAAAAGTACCTCGTGTATTGTCTGCTTCAATTTTGATGTGTATGTTTTAGAATTTACAAGTCAAGGACATTTAGAATTCAATATTCAGTTCCGTAAATAAACAATCTGATTTGTTATCTTAAGGGTGTTTGTTCAGATCTCAAGATCAGTGTTGAAGTTTTTTAACTGGGGTATTTTTGAGTTGCAATACAGTAATATTCAGCTGTATGAAAAGGTTGATATGGCTATTATTTCTGCTTGCTAGACACTTATTTTCCACTGTGTCTTGCACAGTGACCATTTAAAGCAGTGTTGTCTAGTACCTGGTTCATGAGCAGAATGCCAGAGCCCATACTGGGATTTGAACCAGAATCAATTTTGTTAAAAGTCTACACCTTTACCCACAATACTTACCTGCTGTCCCTTTTGTAACAGAAAGGTCCAAGGTACAAAAGGCAAGAAATAAATAACGTGCAAATTGCTTTGGATAAAAGCATTTACTAAGCAACAAAGTCACGGAATTTATGTATTTGTAAGTGCTTGCACTTTATCTTTGTCACTAAAAGTGAAACTTATTTCCGAAAAGTTAACTAAGGACTTTGCCTTGATCGTAATTTGTGGGGTTTTTTTTGGGTTACTTTCAGTCTGTTCAAAAACCATTTCAATAAATATTTGGTTTATTATTTTCCTTTTTTTTTTTCAATTTGAGCAGTTATATCTAAACGGCCGTTACTGTGGGGGGGGGGGGGCTCACATTTTCCTCCCTCCCCCCCACATGCATATCCGTGAGATTTGCTTATAGACCTTTGGACATTTAAGTAATCACAGCAACTTCCTTGATCATTAAAAATATTTACAAACTTAATATTCATATTTTAATTAATAATTAAATATTTGCAAACTTAAAAGATAACATTTATTTTTTAGAAAAATGGTAGTAATGAAATAGCATTCTTTCCAGGTGGAAAGATTAGAAGATAACTGCTAAACAATTCATATAGATGTGCTCTGTGGCCATCATAAGCTTCATGTCAAGCGTATTCAATTCTTTTTATTTATGTAACAGACATTTTTTTCTCCAGAAAGCTCTGAATAACTGGAAAAATATAATTCAGTGAAATATGTCATAGTTCACATACTGAAAAGCAATAATACTGGAAAAACTACTTTGTACTAAGTTACACATAAAAATCTGAACGCAAGTAAGTTATGAACTGTGTCCCAATGTGAATATAAGTGCATCGTGAACAGTACATGTGTTCTTATCTGTTATTATTACAGTTATATTTATTAGTATATCTGTTATATTGGGAAATTTTTTAATATGATATTACTGTGCCTACTGGAGCTTTTCAGTTGCTGCTGGCTGTTCTCATCTGAAGATGGTGGCTCTAGCTGACTGTAGTGATTTTGGGGTTTATCGTTGTTCTCAGACCCTGGACAAGAATTGTTCAAGGGAGAGATCCCCTGAAGCAACGAAGGCAGAGAGAGAAATAACAGGATAGGTTAAAAAACTGAATGGAATTAGAAGAGAGCAGCAGCAGAGAAGTGTGACTGGTTATAACACTGGAGGACATAAATCAGGGCAAAAAATGTGGAGGAGAGACAGTGGACGGTCCTGAGCTCAGACAGCCGTGATAGAAGCTGTATGGCTATAATTGGGAGTCATGGTGGCTCGTGGTACCAGCACACTATGCATCTGCAGAAAGTGTCAAAATTAAAATGGATTATATGATTAAGAGAGCTGGGAAAAATATTTTCCATTTAAACTTAAATTAGCTGAGCTAAGCGACTGAATTTTAGTGCATAAGTATTGTTAGTGATGTGGGACAGGTGAACAACAGAGAGTTGTAGGAACGGAAAGGAAAGGAAATGAAATATTTGGAGGGGGGTGGAATGAGAAAGTCCATCACCGTACGTATCTTCTGCATGTGACGTTACTGCATTTTGTGTGCCATCACTGCTCCCGCTCGTACAACCCTTGTCAGAGACCGCATTATAAACTTTCAAAACAGCAAGTAGGCTTTTAAGAGTTGAATGAAATTGACTACACACAAAGCTCACGTGGGGTGAGAAGCACCTGTGTGCCAAACGTGAAGTCTGTGGCTTGAAAAACGAAGCTGTGTAAAAAGAACAAACAAAGAGGCAGACAGAGATTGAGCCGTGTGGATTTAGAGAGTGACATTGTGGCTGACAACATCAGATTTTGTGGGTCGTTGCATCACCTTCTGTACGGTTAGAATGTATTTGTGTTAACAAGCTGTAGCAAGACAGGTTATAACCGTAGAGAAAATGGACACCAGGCACAGGCTGGCTGGGAAAAAAACCGAGATTGGCACAGGCAGAAAAAAATCCTGAGACCTCATGTCAGTTCTGAACACACTGACACAGAATTTAACTGATAGAAAAAGCCTAACAGACAAGAAGAAGACTGGAAAAAAATGAGTCTACACTCTTTTCTTAACCTTCTCGCAGAGAAATTAAATAATTATAGGCACAATTGTGAGTGGGTATCTTATTATGGTGACTGGCACCCATTTGCCAGATCGCAGATTCCCTCCTCTCTCTTCTGCTTTAGCAAAAATATAAACCATCGTTTTGCAGTACGGTGGTTCTTCGAAGCCGCGTGTTTTGTGTGCCATTAACGGTTGAAGATCAGAATGGAAGACTGTCAGTCACTTATCGGGAATTCATAAGGAATGAGAAGCAGCTAAGTAAGCATAAGGAAACCTTTAATGCATCATGTATTAATAGCAACGATTTAAAATTTTACTGAAATTATACAGGCAGCTTCTGATGGATCACTGTACTGTATAGGTACATTTTTTCTAATTATTTTAACATTTCTAATAGTGGTGTAAAGCTCTGAAGCAGGCAGAATATAAATTTCAGTCATCTAATCTTAATGCCAAAACAAAGACTTAGTGTGTAATTTAAGCAGTTGTTTTCAGCATCCATTTGCAAAAAAGTCAATTTTATGTTCCTTGGGAGGGCAGCACGGTGTCTCAGCGAGGAGCGCTGTTATGGCACCCGGACTGGCCGGGTATCAGTTTGACTCCAGCTCGGGCTGTGTGGAGTTTGCACGTTTGCCTTGTGTTTGTGTGGGTTTCCAGCAGGTGCTCTGGTTTCCTCCCACTGTCCAAAGACATGAGTTTCAGGTTGATTAGCCTCCCTTAATTACCGAGAGTGTGTGTGTGGGGGGGGGGGGACCCCAGGATGGACTGGTGTCCCATCCAGATTCAGCTTCCTATCCTAGTGCCTGGCTTCCAGCGGGTTCCGGACCTCCGTGACCCTCCTGAGGATAAGTGGTTAACAGACATGGATAGATGTGGATTATAAAACCCTAATGAACAGATTGTTTAGTCTGATGACAGAAATAGAATTTGCAATCACTTCTAACGGATGTTTAGTTTCATAGCCAGAGACTGATCTTCTGAATTATCAAGCTTGACAATTGTTTCTGAATGAAGTGAAACTGTTACCCATAAAAATCTCCAAGTAATATATATCCGTATTAGACCAACACTTTAAAGGTCGTGACTTAGTGGTGAAATTGATTTTGACATGTAATTACTGCATTAATTTTCATAACTTTTTGTTGCTCATGCTTTTTTGTGTGGCGGCATTTTGCGATTTGAAGGATATCCAGTTCCAACTACACATCTTGCACTTTTTTAAAATGATCATAAGATCATTATAGCAACATTTAATTTGGTTCTATAACATTTATTAGGTCTGTTTAAAGATTTTTTTAATACGTTTTGGTCACTAAACACTGTGTAGTGCTTTACATGAGTATTAAATATTTTTTAAAACCTTGGCAGGAACAGGACACATTTTGATCCTGATCAGTTCATGAAAATATATGGGTTGCAAGGGGGGCAACTGCAAAAGCTGCAGAAACTTCCATCACTTCCATCGCTGTTCAAAATGTGTAAACCGGCAGTGTTGGATGGTGTCATGAGCTGAGAAGTAAGGGAGCTTTGAACAAAACTCACTAGCCTGTAACTCAAAGTGCAAATCGGAAGTTTAATGGATCCCCTTGGAGGCTTCTGAGTTTTGTCTTTGAGGTCATGCACTCCACTCCACTTTCTCTTCGAAATAAGCTAGAGCACAATTTGGAATATGCAGCATTTGTTCCCCATCAGCACATTTTATCATCTCAAAGCACCATGTAGAAATGTGTTCAAATACCCATATTAGTGTATTTTACCAGAAAAAAAGTATTGTAGTCCGCAGTACAATATGAAGGTTTCCTGGTACTTGCAAGCTGCCGAAAAGGGTCAAAAGGAACAAAATACGTTACAATGACTGTTCAGTTTTGTACATAATATGCCTCTGATCTGCTTTAAATAACCAAATTCTCTATACTGAGGTTGTTCCTGAAGCAAATGAGGTTAAACACTTGAAAAATATGGCCAGGTTCATTGCAAAGGAGGCTCTCATTTTAAAATAAAAGGAAATGACTTAAAGGTTGGTTTGAGGAGCTTTGGTTTCAGCGCCTTTGGGAAAACAGCTGCTTCTGCAAGTAAAAGTAGGTGGAGAATTTGACCAGAAAGGACAGGGAACACAGAGAACTTTCTCAATGAGTGTACGCAGCAGATTTTACAAGGAGATGAACGTCTTTTCTCAGACCTCCCGTACACTTGATAGGTTAGTGGCTTTCAACACTTTTAGTGACAACATAGTGACTCATTAATGTGATTTTAATAAATTGCTGATCTATAATGTAGATCCACTGCAAGCGCTGATAACGCTGTATAATAACTGAATGCATACTGGTTGTATTTGCCGCTGATTTAAAAAAAAAAAACTACATTTGGTTTTAATCGTAATCATAATCATAAAAAAGACATTAATAGCTGTTTTTTGGAATGTTTTTATTTTTAACTACTATTTTAAAATAGCGATTTTACGGTATATAATAGTGCTGTTCTGATTTTGAGCTTAATTCTGGCCACTGTTCCAGGGGATGACAGAAAAGCAACAACAGAGGCCTGTTTGACTCCCTACCTGTATGAATATTAGAATCACCCATCAGGGCTACCTTGTCACAGGCGATGACTAAATCTGCTTGAAGTCTGCTAAGTTTGGTGAGGAAAGGGGAATAAGGCCCAGGAGGATGATGGAAAGTAATGTAATTATGTTATGCTTGGATTTGCGATCAGAATCGAGGCTAAAAAGGGAGAATGATCAGTATTTTTGGAGGTTATTTGTAGTTTGTTGTTGAAAAGAGCACCACTTCCTCAACCAAGACTACAGGATGCATGGAAATAATTACATTAGTCTGCTGTGGCCTTAACTAAAGGAATTATATGTTATATTATATGGAGTTACTAAGCCAGGTTTCAGTGGGGAAAAAAATAATCAGACTCATAACATAGTGCCACATCACCTGCCAGAGCAGCCTTATTTCTCGAGCGTAAATTTAACAGTCAATATTTCAGACTTCTTTTTGGAACAGTGCTACTTTTAATTAAGGTCTCAGTGTATTTTAAGTCACTGGCTCAAGCACTGTTGCTATGTCTGCTCGAATTCTGTGCTCCTTATGACGGTCTCAGTTTTTTGGTGATAACTTCGGTTTTTATTCATAGTATGTAGGTTAACATTCGATGATCCATGAGATGCTACTGCTTGCTGAATTTGGGCATTGACCAAAAAAAGCGTACCAGAACCATATACAACCCAATCTGCCGCTTATGATTAAATCACTGCTACCCTGATGGCCCAAACAGTCAGTTTTACAGGTCACATGCCGTACTAAGAGAACCCCTCCAGTGATGGTGGATATTGTCACTGTTTAAAAGAGTAACCTACTATACTCACACCGTAACCAACCCCATTAAAGCAGCGTTGCTAATGGACCAGATTAGTTTCTGACACTTTCTTTTAGGTTTGGTGTACATTGATATGTGAAGTACATCTTTAACATATGCTGTAGTAAGGCAGATCCCTCACTGTCAGCAAGTGTCCAACTGAGCCACTGGGTCAGAAAACCGGGCACGTGGGAGACATTTCACATTAGCTGCTCAGTTAGCATGTTTTAGACATATTGAGTTGTTGGAATTGCCAAATGTGAGCAAATCATTTTCAGCTTCAACAAATGGGCTGCTGAGTGTTATATGTTATTGGGTCCGAATTGGAAACCTACAAGCCAGCGGTTTAACCTTTGGCTTGTGTGACTCCCTTTCAACTTTAGCCCAATGACTGTGTGATGGACCCGGGGTCGCAGATATGGGCCTTTCACTGAGTACAGTGGAGCCTGTAGGGGGGTCTGTAGGGGCCAAACCCAAGTTTGATATAAAGTATCCACATGTACTAAAGCTAATATCTTCCGGTTTGTCTCACAGCAGTTAAACTCTTAACACAGTTCTCCCCACTGACTCTACCATAGCAACACATTTTGTGCACGTTTATGAAAATAATAAAATGACCAAAAAAGCCACTCTCCAAAGCATACAAGCACTTTGCCATTGGAGGTGCTGTGTAAAGTTGCAAACAAATGTTTGACGATGGATAGTCATATGCCCTGGTGTAAGGAGACCCGTATTATTAAAGCTGTTTATACACATGACTCTGGCAGCACAGAGGAAGGTGGGAGAAGGGACAGTGTCCTCATCACAGTTTATTTAAACCCTCACTGCCAGTAAGAAGGTGACCTGCCCTGAGAACTAGACCACAGACCACATGTCCCTGTACACCAGACCTTCCTCATGTCAGGTTATGTTCTGCTATCCCTCACCAGCCACCATTTCTGTAAGAACCATGAATAAAAGTAAGTTTCACAGCTGGCGAGTCTTTCCGACTTTATCATGAGATGCCATTATAATTATAGTTAAAAGGATTTAAATGTGTTTAAATTTTGCAAGCATTATTAAAATGAAATTGTATAGTCTTTTTAATAGTATACTGAAGTTTTATATGGATCTGCTAGTATGAGTCTTTTCAATCTATAGCTAACCGTGCGCTGCTGTAAACAATGAAGCTTCTGGCTGTGTTGGAATGGCATGTTCTCCCTGTGTCCATATGGATTTTTTCCAAGTGTTCCAGTTTCCTCCCATAGTCCAAAGATAAGTGTTTCAGGTTAAATGGTAACCATGCATTGTGTGTGTGTGTGTGTGTGTGTGTGTGTGTGTGTGGCGTCTAGTGATGCCAGGACAGGTCCCGGACCACCACTACCCTGACCTAGACAAGCGGTTAATGAAAATGGACAGATGGATAAGTTTCCGTATAGAGTTCACTACTTTCAGAAGTTTCTTGCCACAGAAAAGAAATATTTTGATGCAAAATTAAACTGTGGTAATTGTTTATGATGCTTCTCGTAAAGGAGAATAATCCTATTTTCTTTTTTTTGCAACCCAGCTGTTTTGCTAATTTCAGAAAACATGAAAGACAGGGACAGAGTGTACAGTTAGGAGTGCATTGAATAAATGCTGATTTTTACTGTTTGAGGCAGAGAATGTAAAAGTATTTTCATTTGAAATTAACGTCACAGAAAATGTTTTTTGAAGGTCATGTGCTGTAGTAGTAAGTGAGTATTTTAGACTGTGAGGTCTCCTGGCAGACTTGAAAAACTCGTTGTCTGGAATTGTATTATTGTGTTACATTTTACATTTGAAAAATATCTTGCTCACCAAAGAAGAAATATAAGGGCACCGAACATTTTATAAGCTGTATGGAGTTAGATAGCCGTTCACAAAGATGCTGTTTTCTGCAAAGCTGCTAATTTAATTCATTGTTCTATCCATAACATTTTGAAATGCAGGACTGTTATACTACTTGCAGACTGATTCCATCTGTTCTGCAGATACCTCCTGGACTAAAAGGCTGTGCCAAATGAGTTTCATTGCTTCTGCAGAATTTCTGGGGGCTAAGTTCTTTTCAATTCGTCTGAGCTGCTTTCTTGGCTGCATGTCATTCACGCACCAGTCACTGCTCGCTGGTTTATAAATGGAAAATGGTGTGGAATGAATAAATTTAATTGATCTTATTTTATCTAGATGGCAGCAGTTCTAATATTGGTAAGACGTACATACCTTGTGAACATTGCTACTAAAATCACTGTTAAATTCGACCCCCATTAAATCACCAGGATTCATTAAATATGAAAAATGCCATGTCTTTATAAAGATTAGTTCATATCAGTTCATTAGTTCATGTGAGTTACATCTCTATGTGGCACATTGGGTGGCAGTGCTGCCTCATAGGACCTGGCCTGTCTGGGCACAGATTTGAATCCAACTCTGTTGTCTGTGTCACATCGGCACGTTCTTCCCGTGTCCACACAGGATCCTGCCAGGACCTTTGGTTTCCTCCCACAGTCAAAAGACATGTGCTCCATGTTAATGTGTCAATGGGTGGCTGCCGTGCGATGGACTTGCGTTCCACTGGGGGATGCCCCCCGACCTAGTGATTCCAGGACAGGCTCAATTCTGACAAAGACAAGCAGTTAAGGAAAGTGAGTGTGAAGACTGTGCTAAGGTTATATAATATGCAGACTTGTGCAAATTATTCCCGGAGGTCAGTAGTAAAACATACGAGTTATGAAAATGTAGCGTTACTTTTCCACGTTACCACAGCTTAAACCTTGCAGTTGCCTTCTGCAAACCATGCGGTGCTTATCTGGTTCCCCTTCCCACCCATATTACTGTTGGAAAATGCGGAGCATCTGTTGATGTGATTTTCTACACGTACTTCTCACAGTCCAACGCACAGATTTGTTGTAATACTGTAAAAGTCGATAAATACAGTAAATGCTCGAATGCCTTCAGTGACATTTTTGGTCATTTTTGAGGTTTTTTGTGTACAGGAAATTTATGGCAGTGGTGGGTTCTTATAAATTATAAACACTTGAACTAAAATGTTGTTTTTTGCCGATAAATGTTGCGGGGCAACACAGTGATGCAGCGACTGACATTTTTGACCCGCAGCTCCTGGGCTCTGGGGCTCAGTGTGATTTTGTCTGCAGGCAGCTTGCGTGGGTTTCTTCTGGCTGCTCCAGTTTCCTTCCACCGTCCAACAAATTGTGTTTCGCAACAATTGATGGTTTGTGTGAATGGGATTTTTTTGCGTCCTCCAAAGTTGTAACCCACTTGTTTACAGCGTCCTGCATACTTACTCTCAGTTGCTATACAAATGTGTTATTTTCTCTTAAGTCCCTTTTTGTTAAATATGGGCGCCAAGCAGAAAATGAGTCATTGAGACAGAGGCCTTTTTTGTTTGTTTAAGCCACAGTCCTTTTACCTGTCTTCCCACATTTACATTTATGCATCAACCCTTTTAATATATATAATCAACCTTTGTAATATATATAATTTTTGATTCACTTCCTCCTGCCACATTTTCACAGTAAATACCTGCAATAATAATAGTACCAGCAAATAATAAGGTTAGGAAACAGTGCATCTGCTACTGAACCACTTTTTCTGAAACACTATTTCAGACTGTTTAGCTGTCTCATATTGTTTTACAGTTCTTTATAGTACAGTGTAGTTTCTCAGACTCATACAGTAAATAACACATTTTGACTCACATGTAAGCCTATATTAACTTTGTTATTTTGTCAGTCGCTGCCTTTGTCAACCCCTATACTATAAAATGTACTTTATACGTACAGATTCCTTTTACCCACTGCACTGTAGTACTAAACACACCTTAACAGAAACCACCTTTTAGAGATAATGATTTTTATAGCTTCCATTTGCAATTTATATATGGAATTATATAAACTTAATGTTAAGTTGCTTAAGTGTATAGTAGTAGAAGGCAAAGTTGGAATCTGTGTCTTTCCACTGGAAGATGGTAGCTTAGCTGCTACTCTTCTTGCAGCCACACAAAACAGTGTGCATTTATTTACACCTACGGTTTTACCCTGTCATCTCTCCACCCGTTATGTCGTCAGCCTCACATCGCACCACGTGCTGTGGCAGGACGAATTTGCCGCTGTGCCTTTTCCCCCCGGAAAGCCGCCAACTTCGCCTCTCATACTCACCACGTATGCAGTGTGTCACCGCCTATGCAGTTATACCCCGTATACCCCGTATACCCCGTATGGCGGCACTCACAGCTGACGGTGGCCTCTGATGCCACGCTAACATCACACCCACCTCCACATGCTGCTGCTCAAGTCTCATTCAGGTGTGCTATCAATTGTCCATTAAGTTCAGTTCTAAGTCTGTCTTGTTTTTTTTTAACGTTTTCTAGTAAAATGTCAGGTCAGTGAAAGCTGTTATGAGCACTGGACAGAAGAGAGAGATCTCTGTGTATCTGTGTACAGAAATAACCCTTCAAAAACACAAGAAATCATAAAACAGCTTATCCAGACTGTTAGCATTTGGTAGGGGACATTCTTGGGCTCTGTGTGTGTACATGTGAGTAAACCCAAATCTAATTCGTCCCCGAAAACACATCAGATACCGAATTTTTCAGATACAAACCACCTGTTTTGTTGATGTGCATGTTGGTAATGTGTGGGACAGTATATACAGTACAGGACATTTTACATGTTAGCATCCCCCCCACCCCCACCCAAGTGTCAGTGCGTTATGTTGATGTGTGTACGTAACCTGCCACGTCCACCTCTGTGTCTCACAACACCTGACATTAAAATAAATAGATTTTAAAGAAAATGAATTGCACAGTAAATGTGGTGATGCAGCACCCACAGGCACACAAGAAAGTCTGTGAACCCTTTGCAGCTTCCTGGTTTTCTGCATTAATTGCTCATAAAATGTCATCTGATCTTCATCTAAGTCACAATAATTGGACAAACACAAGCTGCTTAAACTTACAACACAAAAACACCCTTCATGTCTTTGCTGAAGACATTGCTTAATCATTCACAGTCCAGGATGGGAAAAGTATGTGAACCAATGTATTTATTTATTAAACATAGTTTTTCTGATAGTGGACACATGTACAGAGACTTTATCAAATTCTAAAGATTTCCAAAGGTCTTTTGCAGTTGCCCTTGGGGTTTTTTTTCCACATCCTTCAGCATTGCATATTCTTTAGAGGACACCCACTCCTAGGGAGAGTAGCAACAGCACCGGATCTTCACCATTTGTAGATGTCTAACTGTTGGCTGGTGAACACTCAGGTCTTTACAAAGGCTTTTGTAGCCTTTTCCAGCTTCATGCATTTCATCAGTTCTAAGGTCCTCTGAAAGTTGTTTTGACCAAGGCATCAGTCATATAAACAAATCGTTCATGAGAAGAGCCGAGTCTGTCAAGAACCTGCGTTTGTGTGTCTATTTTATAGGCCAGGGCACCTCTCTGTCCCACATCTCCAATCTCATCTCACTGACTGGAACACCTGACTCGAATTAGCTTTTGTAGAATTCAGTACCTAAACTATGATTGTTTAAATGGTGTGTTCAGTACTGACAAGAAGTGCAATTATTTGTTTGTCATTACATTAAGCCGCTTGTGTTTGTTATATATTGTGACTTAGATAACACCACTTTTTTTGAATAATTAATGTAGAAATCATTTTCAAAGGGTTCACAAACTTCTTGCAACTCTTTGTGTGTGTGTGTGTGTGTGTGTGTGTGTGTGTGTGTGTGCGCGTGCACATGCACACGTGTGTTATTGTTATTATCATTCTTGGGTGGCACAAAGGGGGGTATGCACGTCTTCTATACTCCCTTGTTTTGAGCTCTGCTTGCTGCTCCAGTCCAGGTGGTTCCCATCTCTTCAGGATCAATAACGTTTGTTTTGACCGTCCTCTTCGTCAGCTTCCGTCCCGATGCCAGTGGTGTGATTCACTTGTTATTCTGTTTTTCCCCCGATGCGAAGCACGTACCCTAGCCATCTTAATCGTTTCTGCTGGAGTACCACACTCATTTCTGCCCGCTTTGTTCTTTGTCTCATAAAAATGTTGGGCATGTTGTCTTTTGTGTGCAGCATTCTATGCAAGATGTGTGAGTCAAAGCCATTGAGATTCTGTGTGATCGTTTTGGTCATTGCCCAAATTTCAGCTGCGCATAGCAATGTCGCCACATTGATGCTGTTGTATAATGCTCATTTAGTTTTAGGTGTTAGTTTTTTGTTTTTCCAGATCTGTCCTGGCCTGTTCATTGCGTTTGCTGCTTTGCCGATTCTGATTTTTCATCTCTCTTTCTGTGTTGTGTAGCTCTGCTATGGTCCACCCATGTAGGTAAACTCATAGATGTTTTCAATTTCCTCATTTTTTATTGTGATGCTGCCTTGTTCTGTTGTGTTGATCTTCGTGATCTTTGTTTTCTTGCTTGATATTTTCCTTTCTGTATGCTCTCCGAAGCAAGTGATTCTGTCTGTTTTGCGCAGCATTGTTTTGACAAGACTGCCGAGTCATCTGCCAAGTCTCGATCCTCCAGTTGTTTGCTGTCTACCCATTTGGTTCCTGTTGCTCCTGTCCCAGTTGTTTTAGGCAATAACCAGTTCATCACTAGAGTGAAAAGCTGTGGCAATAGTACACAGCCCTGTTTGACTGCTGTGAGCACCATGAATCCATCTAAGTTCTATTCATCCAGCTTGACAAAGCATTCAGTAGCCTTGTTCAAGTCAGTAATGTTAACTGATCAGGGATGCCGTACAAATTCATAATATTCCCATCCTTTTTCGTCAATGCTATCAAATGCCTTTTCAAAGTCCACAATAAGATTCATGAGGATTTTGCGTTCCAGTACCTTCTCCAGTGTTCTGCATAATCTGAAGATCCGGTCTGTGCATCTATTTGGTCAGAATTCAGCTTGTTTTTCTTGCATGGCACTGTCTGTTTGGTCATTCAGTTGGTTTAGGGTCATGCGACTGCATACCTTCTTTGGCACTGAGGGTACAATTCCATGCCAGTTTTCCAGTTCAGTAGGTCACCCTTTTATGGTAGTTTTATGATGGTGCCCCTCCTTCAGTCGTGTGGTACCTTTTTGCCATGTTGCACAGCTATAGTAGCCATTCAGTCATTGGGGTTGATCATTTCTTGAGACGCTCTGCACAGTGTTATCAATTCCCGGTGATTTCCCATATATATTCAAACTCAGCCAGCCCATACTGCTGTACAATTTGTGGATTTTATGGTTTGCACCATACTAATATACCCCTGTTAAGTCAACAGTCTGCCTGTCACCAAAACTTTGATTTTCCCAGTGGATTTCTACAAATTTTACAATTTACAAAGTTAAGTTACTAACAGTGATTTCACGATTTGTATAGCGGGGTCGTATTTACTGTGTCTTGAAGAGCTATACATTATATGTAAGTCTTGCAACTCTGCATATTGTTGTTTACAGATCCACCCTACATCAAAGACGCAAAGAGTTCTGAGACTCAAGTGGGACGCCTGGGTGTCCTTCAGTGTGACGCATCAGCAGTGCCAAAACCTGAATTTGAGTGGTACAGGGATGAAAAGAGGTACAGTTATCCCCATGTTTGCCACTGGACTACACTGTAAACTCATAGTAGAGCTAGAGCTCGTAAGACGTATATTTAATGTATCACAAATTGCAATGCACCATTCGAATTTGTTCTACAGTGCCTGACATATAATCCGCATAGTTTTTGTGCTGAACATGCTGTAGAATTCACCCACTTATGTTTAGCATGCAAATATAATTTATGTGAACTTCCACCAGAACTACTCTGACATACGGGATTTACCGCTGCAGTCAGATCTTTTGTGTATTATATTGTACATATTTTGAAAGTTTCCATCATGTTGGCTCTCCCTTCCACTCAAATTTCTTTCTATTCTAAATGCTTCATTTTTGTAGCAACACATTTGTTTTCTGATACATTATTTATTGTCTTTAACGCTCTTGCCACACAAAGAAACTTACTGCCCTTTTCTGAAGACACGTTGATACCCGTGCTTCTTAGTTCAGTAATATATAACAGGGGATCTTGGATGAATGACCTTACTCAAAGACAGAAACACAAAGAAATATCACCGTTTAGAAAACAGAGGAGACATTATTCAGTTAAAACCGAGCAGTATTTCTGCACCGAGATGCATCGACCACCACTGAATATATCACAAACAGTTATAAATAAAACACAAATAATAACTTTGAAAGGTTTATGCCCCTTTAAATCTCATTGTTAACCCATCCGATTTCGTGTAGTTTATTTCCCTTTTAACTACATGAATGAAAGCTTTATTTAACACTATGTACAATATTATTAAATTGCATTTACTAGAGGTATATCTCCTACTCTAAGGAGATTTTTTTTCACATTTGGACATTTAAAATAGTTTTACTTTCCAAAACAACAAATGCATTGAAAGCTATACAATTCCTCTGCAATTAATGTATGGATACATGTCATTTTCAAACACAATCACTTAAACAACGGTGCCATTTTTGGACCTTCTTTATTTATGCTCACTTGCATTCATTGGCATCTATTCATTGATGGTCACATGTACAACCAAATCTGCACAACCTGCCGTGACCTCTGCTCAGGCAGTGCAACTCACGTATGTACATACGGTAAATATCAGTGTGCTGTAGAACTGTACACATTTTATTCTAATATTTATATGTATGCTGTAAGTTATGCATCACTTGACATCATGGACAGGTGGAAAAAATGATTGCACTTTATTTTAAATTATTGTGGCAAATGGCGCAAATATATTAATCCAACACAAAAAAGCAGATTCTGTCTGCAGCTGCACCAGCACCGATTATGTCCTTCACCAGTTTATTAAATATTTTGGCCACACCTGACCCTTGCTCCTGCAGGCCACAAATCGTGCAGCTTTTCAAAACTGCTCTTGTAATCGTACTGCGTGTTTTTAATATGTGATGTGTTATTTCAGCAAATTCGTACTAAAATAACTATATAATCATTCTGCCACACTCATTGGTCTCTGTGACCAGAATAAAGAAGCAGCTTTAGTGCAATCCACAGATTTCTGATAGACTAAGTACTAAGTGCAGCACACAAAAGGAGCCTTTACTGCATGTGGCAGCTAGCTGTCCATGTCAGAAATTAGAGGCATTTCGGTAGAGCACCATACTACCGTGTAATAAATGTCATAGTGGCGTCATTTTTTTTTTTATTTTGCACATTTTCAGTTTTCCTATCCAAGAGGGCTCTCTGTGTTAGACGTTGCCAGCGATTTCATTCATCTGTGACTCAATTTGGTGTAAATGTCTCCTTAAAATGTTGTTCATTTACTTCCAGCTTTGAATGTTACTATTACTTCTTTGAATATTTTTACTTCGTGCTCAGAATTTGGTACTATAATCAGGAGTCAAAATCAAATTCCGTTAAAAAAGTGTCTTTTTACATGAAAAAAAATGGTTGATTGATCTCCTCAGCCATCAAAAACCTCCTTTTTCCCTCTGTAGACTAACCAACTCCCAAGGAATCAGCATCCAGATCTTTGGGACCCGCACTCTCCTCTTGGTGTCCAACGTCACTGAGGACGACTACGGGAATTACACGTGTGTGGCAACAAATAGACTTGGAGTACACAATGCCAGCCTGTTCCTCTACAGTAAGTTGAGAACTTTATTCTTCTGGCAGGGTGTCACAACTGGACATTGGCACTTTATTTGTTCTGGCTTTGTTCTCTGTGCACTAAGGACATTGCATTATGCCACAGGCGTCACTCAGGATAAGAGCGTCGGCGAAGTTAATAAATCGTTTTTGTCTTCAAAGGTGCAGGGGAACTTGGCACCAGGAGAAAAAAGGTTTTGAGTGTTATTAGCATGTCACTGAATGTCAATTCATTGAATGGTCACCTTTCTGCATTCAGGGGACACATCTGTAGTATTTCGTCAAGCAGAGGAAATGGTATGGGCAGTTGTTTCTGGATTTTGGATGATTTTCTTTTCTTCCCAGCTGTATATTTTGTACAAGTTCAAAGTCATTGATCAATATGAACATCAATACATCATCAAATCACAAATCAATACGAAGCTGATTTTTTTTCTCGTGTAATGAATTGATGCAAAAATTTTGATAAACGGTTACTATTAACGCTGGTAAACTTAAAAACCTTTTTATTATCTGTAATGTGTATGAAACCTGCTCAGTTTTGTATTTGTATAATACTGACGCTATGGGGTATTGGGTGGCTGATGTGCCAGAACGTTCTGGCAGACGTATTTACGACATTTTGTAAGCACTATAAAGAACCATCATTAGCATGAAACCGGGGTTGTAGCTGCAGCTCTGCTATCCCTTCTCTCTCCTCATCACACAGAATTCACGAAAACCAAATCCAAACATAATAAAAATAAATAAAAGCACAATAAATAAAAAAACAAGGTAATTTGTGCGATATTTATCACAATGTGCAGACGAGCCTGGGTGTTTTATGTGGAGGTGGAGAATGATGGAGAGACAAACCTTCACTGACCAGTCAGAACTGCTAGATGTTGAATTTATAGGATCGTCTACAGGTTATTAACCTTCCTTTTAGTTCTTTTACACCTTCCCACACTCTGTTGACAAACGCTTACAAGTTGCTGGCTGCGCAGTGGAGAATTGCTATCCTACCTCTCCTTTTATGAAGAAATGCAAAATTCTTTACAGAGAAGTAATTTGGCAAAAAGTTGGTTACTCGCAAGTTTGTTAAGTCAGGGACCAACTGTCAAGGAATTAATGGATTATAGAATAATGGATTACATTTGATTAAAATAAAGAATTGCTTGCATACCGAACACAAAGATAATAAAGTAGGCCACTGGGTGACATAACAGTTCCCCGGAGATCTGTTGTAGGACATTTTGTTCAGTGAAGGACAGTATTTATAGTTTTGCTAAAGTCGAAATATGGATAAAATTCTGACAGAAAGCATCCTTTGGCTGCTTACAGGGTATGTGGGTAGTGTCGGGGTTGAAGCCGTAAAGTTGTGACCTCAAGGTCACTGGCTCAAGTCCCAGTTCCTGCTACCTTGAACAAGGTCCTCACAATGAATTGCTCTAGTAAAAATACCCAGCTCTCTAAATGGGTCAAGTACAGTAAGTTTTTTGCAAACTAAGAATGAGTGAGCAGTATTATTGGCGTTCTGCTTAAGTTGCATTGCAGGTATCTCTGCTTGAAGGATGTGTAAGTTAGCACAGACGTAATGGTTGTAACTTGTGAAAAAAATAATTTAACATCCGCACCGTGATTATTGCAGTTTTCTGTCATTATGTGTGTGTTTCGTGTTTCTTTGTTATGTTTTTCTATCATGATTTAGAGAAACAATACCAGCGTCTTTAAATCCCCATGTAGGCGCTTAAACGTTTTATTTTAAAGTACAACAAAAAACAAGTAGAGGGGAAAATACGTGTAGAATGCAGCATAGGTGTGTGGACAATGAGGAGCACTGCATAAAAACAGTAATCTGTCAATCTTCCAAACAAAGTGAAAAAGAAAAACTAAACTAGTCCCCATGCCCTGCAAGTTGTGACACGGGTTTCCTCCCAGAGTTCACAGGCATGACTGTCTGGTTGATCGATGGATTTCCCATAATGTGTGTGTATTACGTTTTGTGTAGTGTATCTAGCACTGCAAGTCAGCTTGGACAAAAGCTGGTTAGTAGTACTGCACAATAATTTTGACAAAATAAAGATGATCAGCTCCTGGTATAACAGGTCCAGACACGAGGGGCTAATTTCACCCAAAGAATTAGAACCGTGATAAGAGGGAAACCTCCAGATATTTCTCGTAGTTTCTATATGCTTCTTTGTGAAATACAGCAATGCACAGATTTATTCCTCGTGTTTTTTTTTTCTTCCCTGAATTAATTTTTGCTTTTGTGGCTCTTACTGCACTGTTAGTTTTGTATACGACTGGGTGCAGTGTATGTCAAGGTGCTGGCTTGCTAGCGGTTCTCCAGCAGAAGGACATAGCTGATACTGTTCATCCAGAGCTGTGACTGGAGGTGGCACATGCATGCAGGCTGACAGCACAGCTTCACTGCACTGGGGGTGTGTCAGGTGCTTGTCAGCTGCTGGTTGCTTACCCAGATGTTCCAGTCCAGGGTCTCTGCTGCCTCTGGGGTGTGTGTTGCATGCAGACTGGTAGCGTGTAGTCCTTTGTTTCCTTATGGTAAGGAGGAGACTGATGGGTATCACAGTGGACTGGCACTGAGCCTGTAGCTGCATTAGTAGGACCCAAGGTTAAGGGAAAAATTTAAGCTGTCTGCTTTTCAGTGCCCGACACTGAAAGGAAAGATAGTAAGATCAAATGTTATACACCTCAATTCATTTTTTTAATATAGTGCTCTTATCAGGAAGGTGACATAGAGCACCGAACAGGAGAGAACATACTGTTTACTCAAAGGTGACTGTGCGGGGGGAGGGGGTGCAAAGACGAAATAAATAAATAAAGGAGGTAGTTTGTCAATGTAATGCTATAAAATAAGCAGTTCAACTACTGCCGAAAGGAAAACATTAAAACTCCCGAGCCAAGCAACTAGGAGGGAAAGTAAATCCAGTCGTGTCCATACCTCCCGGGCATTTCCTAGGAGGTGAGGTTTTACTGGCCGGGGGAGAAATAGAGTTGCGATCCAGTGGTGTCAGTGAGCAGCAAAGCCTTGACACTTTCAGCCTCTTTCCCCGACTCGCGTGACAGTTCAGGGAGGCTGCCGTGGAGCTCCAGGGCGATGGAGGGGAAAAGAACGAGAGAACTGGTATACCTCTGGGTGACAGAGGAGGACGTTGAAAACAGATATGGATAAGGAGGGAAATTCAGCTAAACAACATGCCCAGTACAGAGAAGATTATTTAGTGTGCAATCCTGAATAGGTTTTATGTTCAATAGTACTGTTTGTTAAAAAAAAAAAAAAACATAATAAATGACAAAGATATTACCTGAAATAAGCTCACCACTTACTTATATTCTCTAAGGCACTCAGACAGCCAGCAGGGTAATAGCACTGTTGCGCCTAAACTTGGTGGAATGTTTATGAGATTAAATCACCTTCAAAAATGACAAATATTGCTGACATTTATAAATCTATTTTTTTTTTTGCACCATTAAATGGCACTACAGGCTGAGATCAGTGTTTCCTAACTATTTGCACTCAATACTTCTTTTCCTTAGAGCTCCACAAACCTACTACCACATATCCCAGCAGAGGGCAGTATTGCTCAGTTTTTGAACTAACAGTGACGCCGTTCATGCTAGATTTCCTGGTGCGAGCGCAGCACATGACAGCAGCGCTTCCATTTACTAGCCTTGTTTATCGTGTAACAGTTTAACCAGAACAAGCGCTTCCATTAGGAGGGCCTGAAGTGACGGGGGAACCGCAGCCAGGCCGAGCGAGGCCTCAAACAGCTCTTTAACCCGTCGCGCATCAAGCGTGATGCATATTTATAGCAAACGTCCAAAATTCTCCCCGGCGCGGGCTGGCGAGAAAACGCACAAACTGCTTGAAATATCTAAACTTTTTTTCCTCTCGTCTCCTCTCAAACGCCCACTCTGTCAGTTTACATATCTGCGTTCACAGTGCTGACACTGTAAAGTCCAGCGATGCACGACTGTTGAATAATGTTGCCAATAGTCTGAGTTTCAGCGGCGACTATTTGCACGACTTGCTGAGCGATATACTTGAAGGCTTTTTAAATTGCTAGAATCAATTACACGCCGTCACATGTGCCCTTTGTCAAATTCAGACCGACTGTTGCATTTATGTTCAACCACTGGCAGCCACGGTATGAAACTGTGTTTTACCAGCGTTGCTATTGCTTCTGTTCGAATTTCATTTCGACTGTCGAAAATAAGAGGTTTTTATTCATCACACCGAAATATAGATGCGAGGCAGACGTTGGTGCATGTTTAACGTGTTATTTAAATCCAGACTGAAAACAGGGAGATGCATGTTAAAAGTTCACATTTGCAGCCATAGTGCTGTTTTCATAGTTGTACTTGGTTCTAGAAAACAGTAATACTCTTTAGAGCTCCATTTGTTCTAGGTGAAGTTTTTTGCGTACTTTGATTCCAGCTGGGTAGGGATTTATGTGCAGCAGTAATAGTATAATAGAAAACGGTAATAAGGAGTTCAATGACTGATAAAATGATCAGTTTTGTCCATATACAGTACTGTGCAAAAGTCTTAGGCACCTGTGGGAAAAATGCTATAAAGTGAGGATGGTTCCAAAACTAATACCATGAACACTTATTGATCAATAAACCTTCTAAAAAGTGCAGTAGACAAAAAAAAACCTCAGTCAGATCAATATTTGGTGGGACCACCCTTTGCCTTTAAAACACCATCAATTCTCTTATGCAAACTTGCATGCAGTTTAAGGTAGAGGTTGGTAGGTTCTTCCAAACTGGCTACAGTTCTTCTGCAGACTTTGACGGTCTCTGCATGTCCTCCCAGACTGACTCGATCATGTTGAGATCAGGGCTCTGTGGGGACCATACCATCTGTTGCAGGATTCCTTCTTTTTGCTCAAGATAGTTGTGTATGACTGAGATTGGGTGTTTGAGGTCATTCTCAGGCTGTAGAATGAATTTGGGACCAACCAGAAACCTCCCTGATGGTAGATAAGAATCTACCTGTACTTCTCAACACACATTCAAGTTGCATGCCAAAGACTTTTCCACAGTACTGTATGACTGGTGTCTGTCATTGTAATCGTAAAAACCTGACATTTTTATCAGCTTGGTTCCATCGTCTTTTTATAAATGTTGACCCTGCTTAACTGTATTGTTTTCTACTTTAAGTTAATTCCTTACATCCTTGTTTGCACCTCAGAATGGAACACCAGGCAGTGTTTACCGAAAATATGAGGGAAATATTCCTGTTGTACTTGTACTTTAGTGCAAAGGCAGGAAAACCCATCCTTTGCAGTGTTGGGCTTGGAGGATTTCCCTGAACACCAGCACCGCTGAGACAGGTTCACGTGGAGATTCGGGGTGCTGAAAATGAAAGTTGACTCACTTGAGCACCTGGAGGGCAAATATTTCCTGGGAAGTAACTGCACAAATGCTGGATGTTTCAGACGTCTGTCCCAGAACACGGCGACAAAGCTGAGGCTAAAGTCACACCTACAGCTATTCAGATCTGAAGAAATTAGCATTCGGAGCTGCTGTGCATTTAAATTATCTTGCCTTGTTGTCTATATAAGTTTAATGAGGTGGCAGATGTCAAAGAATAGAAAAGAATCCTTATCAACATACAGTACATGCTAGTAATTAATTGTCATTGTTTATTACTCTAGTACTTCATTATTTGTTATTAATGAAGTACTAGAAGACAAAATTCGCCCTGCAATTTGCATTAATTCTCATGTTTTGTCACTGGAGGAGATGCGCTTTGCTGCAGTCGTCTTGTAATTGGAAAGACTGGAGCACATAAATTGGAGCTCAAAGACTATACTGATCTATATTTTTATGTTTTCTTTTTTCATTTTTCACAGAGGAACTCATTTTAATGCCACCCTGATCATCATGCTTTATTCCTTAATATGCATAATGTTTGTGAATATTCATTTTGTTTTGCTGACATGCTAATATGTATGACAATCACACTCGGTAGTCTTATAAAAAGCAAAATTATAACTTTCAAGCCATTTTTTTAAAATCTATAACAGGGATGCCTCATCTTCCACTTTCAAGCCTTTCCACTTCGCTGTTAGCTTCAGATCACTGGGCTTTTTCAGTCTCATACATATCGTTCAGTTTATCACTTCAGTTCTGTTGTGACTTGGTCGTTACTCCTGAGGCATCTTCAACAATCATCTTCAACCCCTGAATGTTTCAGGTCAAAAAATGATTCAAAAATATTTTGAGGAAACGATACGAGTTTTCGGTTATGGTCTTTGACACCTTGCGGCAAGATGAAGAGAACATCTCCCATCAAAACTTGCACAGTGGCTATGAGCTTTTTGGAAGAAAATACTAGAAGGAATGGTGGAGCAGTTATGATGGCAAAGGAACTGATGTTTTGTGGGATGATCATGACGACAGTGATCCTGAATCCACCGGTGATTCAGAAGAATCAGATTCTGAAGAAGGTTCACGGGCCAACGGTGAAGAGGAAATCGACGAATAGATCGCCGTGATGAGTAATGAAATGTCTAAATTTGTTTGTGGGGTTTATTTTTCTCCGTTCTTGGTTATACTGTTACATATGAAATATACAAAGTTTTTTAGCAAAATTTAAGCAATGAATACATCATTCTTAATTTTAATTTTACAATTTACTTCATGTATTTCTTGTAATGATTATATTTTTCCTTTTTTTGCAAGGATAGATCTCAGTCTAGGGTTCATGCTACAGGCAGTGGCATTGGAGAACTGAGAAAATGCTATTTTTTGATATTCCATAACGTTTTTCAGAATTATATCGGTAGAATCTTAAAATTACAATTATTACTGTTCCATTCATCGATGCTTCCATCCATTTGCTGAAACCACTTGTTATTGTGAGGGTTATAGTGCTAACTTCTCAACTAGGGTAAGCTAGCTAGCTTTTCTGTAGCAGCGGTCTCAGGTTCCTCCTGGGAGATCCTCAAGCATTCCCGGGGCAGCTGAGAGTTACAGTCTTTTCTCTTTTTCCACATCTTCCAGTGAAACACACCCCATATGCCTTCCACAGCTGGCACCCAGGGGGCATGCTAACTTGGTGGGTAAACCATCTGACTCTTCGGAATCTGAAGAAGCAGGAGCCCTGTTCCAAGGGCTCTCGTGAACTTCATCTTGTGTGGGCATTTTCCTTAATTTCCTTCCTTCCGTTTTCCTCAGCATTCAGTTGGAAAAAAAAACTCCAGTTGTTAAACTCCTCCACCTGCATAGGTCACAGCCTTGCTGTAGTAGAAGGGTTGTTTGGGCCCAAAATCCTGGCAGCCAAGTAGTCTGAAGTCTTATTTTCATGATGGGGTGATCCATGGCAAATTAGTCACAGGTAAATATCCTTCATGACATGACAAGATCGGGAACAGTGAAAAGTACCTTGCCTAGAAGAGGACGACCAAGGCCCACCCCTTGAGCCAGAACCAGTTCCTACTTAGAACTTCTCACAAGATGAAATGACATATATTGGACCTTTATTGATAGCAACTTGTGACTATGTAGTAGGTAGATAAATTAAGGAGTTCTCAGAGGATTTACTATCAAATGCATTAGCACACCAAGAAAAAGCTTTTAAGTCTAGTTATGTGCCAGCACTCTAAAAGATACTCTAGAGGGCTTCTCCCTGAGCTGTCCTTTTCTGTGAAAAAAAGGAAGTGGTGAAGATAGCAAATGGTTTGAGAACTTAAGTGTGACTACCAGGCTTTATCTCTCTTTCTCTGCTTGGACCTACCATGCAGTCAAGCAGACGGTGAGGGTTTCAGATGTGTCCTCGTGCTGAACCAGGACATTTTGCGGCCAGCGGTTGTGCTGAAAGACAAGTCTTTCTCACCCTTTAGGATGGAACCGGTGCGCAGTGATGCCACTTGCACTTGTGTAGGACAACATGGTCATTCTGGGGTATGGAAGAAAAATGCAATGACTGAGGCAGATGTGCAAAGGGATAAGGTGGCACAGTGTGTATCTCTAGTGCCTCGGGGCTCCTGATCCGCTTGGTGGGTGTTGGGTTCCAGCCTAACTCAAGATATATGAAGTTTGCATGTTTTCCCTGTGTCTGCAGCCTGTAGACATCACACAAGAAGGCACTGGTAAGGAACTTGGTGGTCAATATCGACCACGACTAAGTGGCAGTTCCATACATATCTGAAAGGAGCTGCGTCAAATCTGAACACGCCTCCTGCTATGTCTGTTTGATGAAGGAATCCAAGCATCACGTTAAATTAAAAAAGTACACAGAACAACAAAAGCATGACACTGTAGTGATCTCCTGTGAAGCAGAAAACCTGAGACATTTTAAGCGGCTGCCTTCACAGGTAGCTACACTTAACGGCAACACTTCACATGGGATATTTTTGCTGTATATATAACCCTAAGCCCACAAACTGCCTCTAAGGCTCTATAGACTCCTCTCTGAAGAAACCCACAAGCCGTTGCCACGAGGAAAGTCTGTTTCCATCCCACTTATTGTACCTTCTCTGGTACGTGGTGTGTTGATAAATTATTGTAATTATCATAAATTAAACCCTTTGCTTTTATATTAACATTTTATTATGCTAATAGGTTAGTCAACAGACCCTCAACTGGCTGCAGCATAAAACTGAAGGTTAATCATAACATTTTATTTTTGTTTTTTCCCATATATAATTAACAGCGAATGCCAGTTTTGAAGGCTGTACATTATTTTTTGTGTATTACCTCACAACATCACAGTTCATTCTGATTTTTTCACGTCTTACAGTTGATTCTTTGCTGTATATTGTTTTATTGGTGTTAATAAAATGTTGGTTTCACATGTTTTGCTTCATTTCTGAAACGTGTTCTCAATGAAAAACAAATGGCCTTTATATGAGACTGAAATGTTTGAGCTGTTTTTTTTTTAAGCGTCTTACTGTTAAGGGATGTTTTTCTTTTCCGATAAGAACGTTATTGTCGCAGTGCTGTGTGTGTTCCGTGTGTATGCGTATGGGAGGCCACCGCACTTGTTGTCCGTGACGTTGGTAAATGCATTTTGAAGCGGTGTTTTGATTAAGAGGGCTAGTCCGTGACAGTCCATTCTTCAACGCTCTCCGACTTCTGCACTCAGCATCAAATCTTACAGGCTCCTGACACGCGTATGACTGAAGACGTTTTAGCAAATGGTTTTGTTGGATTTTCGGACACTCTTAAGTGACTCCAAATGACTCTGGGGATGTGATTGCGTCTGCCATCTTCAGATTTCTGCTCGCTCTTTGCTTGACTTGGCACGATTTTTGTGTAGGATACAGATACAAGTTGGTTTGCTGCCGCTTGTTATATTGCAGCAGATGCTGAGCATTTAATTTAGTCTCCTTGCATGGGCAGCGCAGGCACAGATGCACAAGCCGAGGCATCCAGATTGTGCCTGGATGTCATATTTTTGATCTGGGAAGCTTTTCCTGATGATTCTGTCTATTGGGTTTTCTCCTCCTTCTTCGTCTTTCACTGTAGGTTTTGGAGGTTATATTAAAGCCTGGACAGTTTTAAAAACAGGCTCCAGCAAATGAATTATGCAGCCTTTTCTGTGCCGGTGCATTTAATATCATTTGCCTTTTCTCTTTATGAAATGCAGCAGTTTGTTGTGTTTCTTGAAAATGTTATTTACTTATTTTATTGAATTTTTTCTGTTGTTACCACGTCGTCTGCGTGACAGGCAGAATAGCCCTGCTTATAGTTTTTGTTCCAAAATATTTTCTCAGTGAAGGCTAACTTAAAGCATTTTTCGAATGAAAGAGGATCTCCTTCCAGCCGACATTTGTACACAAATTCAACATTTGTATATAGATGGCTGGATAAGTATTAGCACTGCCAAATGAATAAAGCCAAAAGACTTTAAAGACAACTCACCAGACAGTATGAATGTGCCTCTAAGGCCACAAACTGCCTCTAACAAGAGCAACAAAGAAAAAAATTGGTGGGTGGGGCGCTGCCATTCTTTCATTGCACACAGTCTCATGCAGTGTTCATCTTTCACAATTCTTACACTATGATAGCAAATATGCATACTATGCAGGTACACGTGTAATGTTTTAATGCATTTTCATAACATTTTTCGTCTACAGCACAAGCTTTAAGCATTCAGCTGTGTCTCTAATGCTGTATATATTTTCATACAGCTGTTGCCAGGTGCTATCCTTACACTGCAGTGTTGTATGTATACTGTATGCATACTGTACATCGTACATTACAAAGTGTTAATTTATACATTTTAATTAAATGTACGATGCTCATTCATTTACCAGAATTCCTAATTAAAATGATATATTAGTATTTTTTTTTTTATTGATCATCGTAAGTGCAAGTCTGTCTTAGGTCAAGGACAGTCTCTAGTTACAATGTTATGCATTCTAGTATTGACAGGAATTTCTTGGTAAATCAATTGTGCTTTGTTTTGTTTTTTTTTCCAGACATGTCTTAATTTGATCACACAGCAGTGTAAAATTAACTAAAAAGCTCTTTGTGTTTCTCTTTGGAGAGTAAAACCTTTTCCCACGTTGCAGCAGGGTTACACTAATGCTCTCTGGCAAACTCTACACCTGCTTTTAGATGTTAGCTGTTTATAAGTCCTCTTTTCTCCTTTTTCCACACTCTCATATGCAAACCTAAGATGGCCCAGATACCAAGAAAAAACACTGTGACAGTGAAATATTATGATGGCAGCATCATGCTGTGGGGCTGTTTTTCCTTAACTGGGCATCTGGGCAAAAGAGAATAGAGCACTGAGGGAGTGAAGTAAAAGTAAATACTGCAAAAGATCCTGCTTCAGTGTGCAAAAAAAGCAGAGTTTTGGAGAAAGAAGAGTTTTCTTTAGAACAGTGTCCTCAAACACAAGACCAAAGTGCAAATGATTTGTGAACAAAAAAAGAATGTCCTACAGTGGCCCAATAAAAGTTCAGGTCTCAGTCTCATGGAGAATGTGTGACGCTATTTGAAAATGACTGTCCGCAGGTTTAAATCCAACCCACCTGGTCTCAAACATGGAGACTGGTAAATACTTAACCCAGGTTACTTAAAGCTTTGACAAAGCCAAGTAATAACATATGACTGGGCTGCTTGGCCATAAGTTTGATCCAGCTCAGTCAGTGTGCACTTTGCTTGTTTTCCTTGTGTTTGTGAGGGTTTTGCATGAGGGCTTTGGTTTATATACCGGCTTTTGGTTGCTGCTGTAACAGTGTACAATACAAAGATGCTCTAAAGACCCAGGAGTGATTCAGAAAAAAGGTCTGTGGACACATATCCAATTCAAAAAACAGACTTCAGAAAAATGCTGAAGAAGCTTAAGGGATATAATCAAATTTCCAAAAAATTATTTTAGAATGTAATCAAAACAACTCGACATAATAAAAAACACATGAAAATTTCTTTACCCTGATCTTTGTATGATTGTAGAGGTTGTAATACAAGCCAAGAACCGTAGTTATCTACAGAATCCAAGTCCAACCTGTTTTATATTTTGAAAACAGTTACTCTATAGCATTCATTCTCAAAGTGTCATGTTTAATGTCAGGGCTCACTGCAGACCACATCACTGAGGACGTTAAAAGGTAAGAGAAACTTGAAACAATTTTTGGTGTAGAAGCACCCAAAATCAGGTGGGAAAACTAATTGGTTACATTTGCTTGTTGCCACTATACTCTAATGCTTAGACTAAACACACAGACCTATTGGATATCAAGGTTTTTGTTTCCGCTCTTGCATATGTGGCAAGACAAATAGAGTCCTTGCAACGTATTGCATCAGTGTCTTGCCGGGGCTCGACTATATCAAATCTGATAATGCAGAAAACCGAGTATGAAACTAGGTCTGCCTAAATCAAATTTCAAGAGTTCAAACCATGTATTTAAAGGGGTGTATAGATTGTCGTTTTATGAGAGGAAAATTATTACTATTCATGTGCTCTGCTGTAGCTGCTCTTATAAACAGTGCAAGAACAGTTTGGATCAGTAGCACAGAAGCCTTTTTAACAACATGCAACTACTTTCCTCCTGAATTTTTAGCTACTTTGACTATCATCACAGTTTATATTTAAGAGTGTAAAGCTGCAGTTGTTATGTGCATCTGGAACAGCATGTTGTGCCGTTTATGTAGTATCTTGCCTAATGTTACAAACCCTTGTTTCATGAGCACCGAACCATTACATTGGAGGGTCCAAGGAAGAAGCACTATAACAACTTGTGAAAAACTTGTGAAAATCCCTTCTTCCATCCATTATCCTTAACCACGTTATTCTGGTCAGGGGCATGTCTTTCCAGAATTACCGGGCGCTAGGCTACGAAACAAAACTTCAGATGAGATGCCACTTCATTGCAAGGTGGCCACATACACAATGGGCCAGAGTGGTTCCCAGTTGACCAGAAACACGTGTTTGGGCTGTAGGAGGAAACCAACACAGACATGGAGAGAACATCCCAACTACACATGGAGAAAGATGGGTTTGAAGCTACACCCAAACAGCCTATGCTGCCCAAGCTCAGTGCCCTGGCCTTTCATGCTCTTATGTCTTCATTTCGTTTCCACACCAGGTGTTTTATTCAGTACCTACCATCTTTGACAGCATGCAGATACTATTTACTATTTACTACATAGTGCTTTATGTAACTAACCAGCTCTATACGTCCTACTTCTTATCTCGCAGTCTCAACCAACGATAAACATTGTCTCAAGTAAATCCAAAATCACGGGATCTCTCAGCTCCGACTGCAGACCACAAGCCTCCACTGGACACGCAGTTTGTGACGGTCAATGAGCGTATGAACATTTACGGCTCGTTTTAGTTAGAAATACTTAAAAAAATACGTTTCATCTTCCATTTTCATGCATTAAAAATGGCATTTTGTTGTTTTAATGAAGTTTGGTTGCATACTTTTCATCCGGGAGCACTTTTCTCCTAGCAAAATTATAGCATTAAGTCCAGCTCACGACAGGAATTTGCCTAAAGGGGAATGAATCAGCGCTGGTATGTTAGGAATGGCTTTACTCATTTCAGCTATTCAGACAACTGGTGCCGTCATAGATTTTTTAGTAGTTTTTCTATGCAGAATAGAGCAGCTATTTAAGAGCAGCCATATATGAATTTCATTAGGATGGATTGCAAAAATAGTGGTGAGTATAGAAATTGCCCTCCGATAGTGAGAAATTTTGTCACTTCATTAACTTAGTCTAGAATAATAGTCAAGGTACGGTTTGCAAAACCTTGTTAAACAGAAGACTATGCTCCAGTTTTGAGCCTGGAATGAAATGAAAGTTTTTCAAGACTTAATGCAGAAGTTTTGCTTCTCCGCTTTACATTATTCTTTTTTAATTCAGAGTGTTCGATTAATGCTTTTCAGCTCCACCTCTTTTTATTTACCTTTTGGAACCTGAGTTACACGCTGTCTGTTTTTATGGTGTATGTACCTGTAGTAGCTGCTCACATTTTCGCTTTTATTTACGGGCTGTGCTGTGGAAAATGTCCACACGTAGGTAGTAGCTCTTACTGTCATTTCTGTGTGGGCTGTTCCTGGAGGTTCTATATCAGAGCACAAGGATCCATCATATGTTTTAGCCGATTTTGTGCGGAACGACGGGCTCTGTCGCCATCAGACCCACACAGCCAACCTCACGCCCAGCCTCTCCCCCACCGGGGTCTCACTTTGGCTCGTCTTTTATATTTTGTTTGCTCTCCTTTACAGTTCCCATACCCCCGAGCTCCAAATACAACATTTAGAGCACAGTTATGCTCTGTTCAGATATAAAGACCATTTTTCCCCCCAGTGCCAGTCTACGCCATTGTCAGCACCCTCGCTGAAGACAAACATGGCCTCCGAGCTGCGTGGATGTGCACACAGGCTTGAGAGGCGACACACACACACTCACACAGAACCCTTGCATTTGCCGCCAACTGAACTCTTGTCCGTAATTTCTGGTACTTATTATCACGTCACTACGTTCTGTCACCCTGAGACCATTCCAGCATTTCGTAGTACAGTGATAGTATTTCTTTTTCTTCATCTCTGAAAAGGGGCAGTGGCTGCAGCCCCAGAGAGACCCTGCTAATGAAAATATGGGTTTATTATTTTGAAAATATTGTGCAGAAGATCCAGCTGTATGAAGGGGCAGCATAATAGGTTTCTTGAGTAAAAGCGAAGAAACTGGATGAAATGTTCAGCATGTTATTTGTACCAGCAAGGTGTCCAAAGGACCAGAGATGTGACCCTCGGCATTTAGTCTAGAGTAGCAAACTTTATCGCTTGGTTTATTGCTGTTTTCCTTAATGGGTTATGTCATCAATTAAATGAATTAATAATACACTGTGCACATATACATGTAAAAAAAGCCTTTAAGGTTCAAGGTTCACTTTATTGTCATGGTGTCCTCATACAGATGTGAATATGTACAGGATGAATATAAATATCAGTATAAATATTAAATAAATATAGAGGGAGTAAAAAAAATGACACAAGATAACACAGAGAAACTGAACAGGTAAGTAGATGGATAGAAATGGCCTGATAGATAGATAGATAGATAGATAGATAGATATGGTCTTATTGATGGACTGGAGAGTCTTCATTCCCCACTGTACACCTTCCCAGTACTTTAAAGTACTGCATTGAGACAGAGTTGGGAAAATATGAGATGTACAATAACCGCTGTATTACCAGCACACATATCTGACAGGATTTAGGTCACCAATTCATCCTGTATTTACAATGTTCCTTGTTCTCTGCGGGGAAAACTTCCCAGCAGCCAGTATCCACTGAATCCTAACCATTACCTTCCAACTTTTTGCTTTGTTTATCATATTATTGTATATAATGCACTTCCCTTTTTCAAATACTTTTCAGATTCATTAGATGATCTCCTTGTGCAGATCAGATCAAAACCAACTTGCTGACAGACCTGTGAAAAAACAACACGGGTTTCAGTCATTGGAACTCCGTTTGCTCTCAAGGTCAATATTGTGAATCAGGAGTCATTTACTGTGGAACAGCCTCATACAGCAAGTGTACGAGGGAGCAAGAAATGAAGTTCCTCAGGTCCACGATGTAGTAACAATACAGGTCGCTCACTTTCACCAACCTTGCCATGGTCACAAGGGCGGTGAAATTTAGGCAAAGTTAAGTCATTTTTAAGCAAATAGCACTAGTTACGTTTGGACTGAGGTGACGTAACAACCTAATTCCGACATTTTTTTGACAATTCCTTAAAGGTTAAATCTTGACATAGATTCTATTCCGGACATATCAGGGCTTTGCCATAAAAGATGGAAGATCTTGTACACTTCTGACCTCTGAATGATCCATGTCTGTACAGTGTTAATCTTAGCTGACATGTTTTGTGGAAACAATATTGATCCAGCATGTTTTTGCCTAGGGGAAGGTGAGGATTTTTTCCTATTTTTTTATATTTGAACACAGCTGTGGGTCGATTGGTGAAAATCATACTAAATGTTCTATATATAAAAGATACATATTTAGAGCATTTGTGTTTAAATCCATCAGAATAGCAAAAAACTACTGGCACTTTTTTTTTCAGGGGCAGAGGGCAAAAAATTGCTTTTAATTATATGTACAGCACATGTAGGTGGAAAAGGAACAATAGGGAATGAGGATTAAACACTAAACTACTTGTTTTTCTGCGGGTGGAAAGAAATGACTTGATCTCCAGCAGGGTGTTGTGTGCAGTTAGGCAGAGCTGTACTTACAAAGGGTGTGTCCAGCTTGTAAGACCATTTCCCACCAAAGCTTAAGTAGGAGTTGGATTCATGTATTCAGTGCAGTTTTGAGAAAAGAACCTCTTTTGACCCAAAGGCAGTTTTTTCACAGCATTTTCACTCACGGCTGTATATCCAACAATGGCAGGCTTTTTTGCCACATCCTAGGATAAATACCACATTTTTCTTTAACTTCATACCACTGATGTATACACACACACACACACACACACACACTTGCACGCACATACACACACACACACACACATCTTCAATGGGTTTTTTTGGCTAATTAGGTTTTTTTATTATTGTTAATAATATATGTACAGGTTTATATGTTACTTCAGCATAAGAACACAAAACATCACAAAACAGCTTTTCAGTCAGAGGTTCTTACAATTCTCTAGTCACAGATGCCTTTTAAGAATCTGATGAAATCTAAAGAACTTCTGTAAGGAAGTTAAGGGAAAATAGTGCACGAAGTTATTGCACTAAAACTGCATTACCTTCGCATGCAATTATTCCATGGACAGTAACAACATACTAATCTGTTAACTGATTGAATTCGGCAGTGTTTTTCCAAAGAAAGTCCTGCTTCACAGATACTTCTGCTTTAACCCCTTTACCTGGTATTCAAATCAAAAGCATTTGCACGTCGTGTTTACATCTCGATGGCCTCTCAGCTTTTTTCCGTGCTGGAAGCAGATCCTTTCATGCCTGCTTCTCTCATGCATATTGTATCCGCCTTCCACCGTGTCACTGAGCAAATTCACTGACCAAACCAAGAGAGCAAAACATTTGAACGCAAAGTATGTAGCAATCTGAAAATTGGCAAGTGTATGTAAAATGGACCAAAATGGAGCACATTTGAAGATTCACATATGAAAATCATCCATCATCCTTGTCCACCTTTTCCTGGCCATGGTCGTTGTGGTCTGGAGCTTAACCTGGAATCGCTGTGCATTAGCACAGGAAGCTACACCCTGGGTGGGATGCCAGTCCATTTCAGGGTGGCCACACACTCACACACAGGTGCACTTTGGGCAATTTTGATTGAGTGACCAATTAGCCTGAAACACGTGTCTTTGGACCGTGGGGGACAGTGAAGCCCCAAGAACAAACCCATACAGACACAGGGAGAAGATCCAAACTCCACACAGACCGAGCTGGATTCAGATTCATGCCCAACCAGCCCAGGTGCTACTTGCTGCACCGCCATGCTGCCCTGGAGGTCACACAAACGAAAAACGTTCTGCTTTTCATGAAGGACTCCGTTCCCATATATTGAGTCAGTAAAAGCAGATGTAAGCGTGGGCCAGCCCTCTGCGCAAATGGGTTCTAATGGTTTCAGCTCACATTAATACCAGGAGCACTGCTGGTGGGCTGTGTTTTTATATAAATTAATTTGACTATAATGCGGAGCCTTTGCACTGACGTGTTGTTTTCATTAAGGATCACACAGGTGTGAAAGACAATAAACAACCTAAAGGGTCCATTTCTGCACAATCCTGGAGCCAGGATTTGTTCTCTAAACGGCGCTGTTACAGGGTACCACAGTGCCCTCAGAGCACTCATTGACATTGACAATGAGTTTATGGTGCACTGGGGGTGTGAGAAGTTCTGCTCCTCGCTGCATCCTGCCAGTGGTTGAGACAGGCTGAAGTTGTCAGTGGGGTGTGATGTAGGTCTCCCAGGTTGTCTTGTTCTAAATGTCTTTATTTCTGTACAAATTTCTGTGCCTGGTCATGTGAATTTATTGTGTTCTATAATTTATTCAGATGCTGCTTTGTCGATGCATTCAGTGACTGTTCTGACCCAGCAACCAGGGAGGGTGTTGTGTCAGGCATCACCTGGCTATGATGGTGAGCGCGTGTGGCTGTACTGGCTGTTGTGAGTAGAGTAGAATTATCACCTAACATCCAGACATGTTCTTGTACCAAGGTAGTTAGGTGTTAAAATTGTAGGTTCATCTCAAAAGTTGAGGGTATAATTGCAGCAGTTGCATCATGCTCAGTTTTAGGCGAAACGCCGCATTTTCACCACTAGAGGTCAGTAGCGTTCCGTGAGTATCAGTTCTGTTGTGTCCTGTTCCACAGTTCTGCTCAACTGCCACTGGCAGCACAGGCAGGTCCTGAGCTTCCAGCTGGAAAGAGAACCTTTACTTCATACAAGCCCAGAGGGAAGCGATCACAACCGACCCAGCATCTCTACAGTAATACGAGCCTCACTGTCAGGAGGTCGGAGTGCAGAAAGGCAAAGTAAAATCATAAACGTGTCTTCTTGAGACGTCCTGTTGAAGGATCTGCTCACACAGAGCCTAATAGCACGTTGCAGTTTTTCTCAGCTACTCGCACTGTTTGACCGAACAGAAAAGTGTAAACAAGTTCCACCAATCAGAAAAAATATATCGTACGTAATATAACTAGCATTTCAGCGCAGTGTGTAACAGTTAACTGGTGCATACACACTGATACAAAACAAGAAATGTAAAACTTTTCCCTGTTTAAATTCAAGTGAATCAGTTACTTCTTAAAAGTACTGTACCTTTAAAAGTAATTGTATTTTGTAAGACATCTGCAACAATAAGTTGACCAAATTAAACACATACATAGTGGAACTGAAGCATGTATTAAGAGAGGAATTGAGGACCATGAAATATATATTAGATTATTAGATTAGATATAAATTAGATTGAAAATCCTTTTTTTTTTGTTTGGAGGAGTTACCTATATGGCAGCTACGCAGTTTAAAAAAGAAAAAAGCCCCTCTGTTTTTAATTTAAACCTAGAGTAGATTTTTTTGGAAAGTTGAAATGTACTGGCGACATGTTGAACAATCTCCCCCGATGGAACTGAAACGTACCAGAAACATCCATGGTCACCTACAGAAGCTGAAAGTTAATTTGACACAGGAATATGTATATAGCCTCTTTCAGGATAAAAACACTGGTAAGAAAGAGGAGCGGATCGGGGAGGGGGGGCCTTAACAAATCTCAAAATGCATTTTAAATCAACTAGGCAAGAAAACCATCTGAGGAAGACAAAAGAAAACCTTTAAAACAAAGTTATATCTCACGACTGCATCAGGTCCTTATGGTCCCTTTGTAGCGAAGATGTAGAGCATTCGGTTTTTAGAGGCAGAAAAGTGCTCGTTCCTTGTTTTCTTGTTCTCTGGGTTCACAGATGAAAAAGAATGTTTTTAAAATCAATACTGGTTGAACGTGTTATGCCTCACAGTTGCTGAAAAGTTCTCTCGGTTTGTCACTAGGTGGTTCTCGTGTTCCTATAATTTTTTTTTTCTTTTATGACTTTCACTGTTGTGGAGATTACTTTCCAAAAAAAAAAAACACAAGTATACGGTGGATTCAGAAAGTATTCATCCTCCCACTGTTTTTCCTACTTTGCCGTAACATCTTGCATGCGTGGAAGTGCTTTCCCCCCGACTAAGTCAACACTTCTTAATGACAAAAAAAGGTCGCGCGAGGTCAAGGTCTACAACTGTGCCACGTTTGTGCCCATTGCACTGTGGTGACCAACCTGCCAGTGACGTTTCCCTCTGCCAGCTGCACAGCATTTCACCGTTTTGTCGCACTTGCTTGTCCGCAGTCTTTTATGCACGTTTCTCTAATTCAAATTCCACGTTCGCAAAACCTCTGCACATAAAAAGAGGACAAACCCACACACGACTGGGAAAAGCACCGACACCCCGCTGTGCTCAGTTCACAGCACTTCTAATTCAAGTTCTTTCAAATTGTTGTAAATATTGGAAAACAGAACAGCGGAGTCATAGTTCAGATGCGTTATTTCATTTCCACATGTATAATTGTGTTTATCGACACAGAAGTCAGTCTAGTGATTCTCTTATTCTGCCATATCGTGTCCCTGACCTGGACCGGGCCAGAGGTTTTCAGCACCGTCAAATGCAGTGTTTTCCTTGGCCGGACAGCAGAGAAGGTAACCTTGTGTGACACGACTCTTCAGATGTCCACCCACAAGCTGCTCCTAACCCTCCTCAAAAGGATATCTGTCATAAAAGCTCCACCGCCAAGCTGAGTCTTCCTCAACACCACTTGGGGTTGTGAAATACAGGAGATGGAAGATGAAAAATGGGATTTATCTTGAGACCAGTTGAGGACTGAAGCAATGCAATGGAAGCAGCTCCCTGTCTCAGCTGCTCTGGTCCCACCTGGCTGTCGTGCCGCAGGTTGTCCTGAAACGTGAGGCGGTGGGCTGTGTTGTAGGTCCCAAGGGTAGCATGATGGCAAAGGACTGCTGGCTGCCTGACTGCTGCTCACATTGTGACGTTTCAGTGTGAACGTGAAGCTCTGAAAACACAAAATCTCAGTCCAGTAGATGCTGTGGGACAAGTGTACGGGGGGGCAGGGCTGCCTAACATGTTTTTGCTTTTTTAAACCCTTTTTTTACAACTCAGCCTTCTTGTTTTAAATGTGGAATGTAATAGTGAGGAAATTTGCCCTGCAGTTACTATTTACAGCCATTTTCCAGCTGAAAGAAATCAAAGCGTGGTTAACAGCGCTGCTTTGGTTCCCGACCCAGACCTTAATGGGGGCAATGGCTGCACTTCAGAGATCTTTTGGCACCATCACCAACGCGACTTTGTGTGGACATGTCTATATCAGCACTTGACATTTACATTTTGGCTATTCTTCTACCCTCATGTGCTACAGAGGACAGCATCTTTAACAGCAGTTTTTTGAGGGTATTGAGTAACTTATCACTGGGATTCAAGGAAAGACTGGCAGAATTTACATTAAATGTGAAAAATGGATGTATTTTATTATGATGGGTCAGGCCACGTGTGGTTTGCATGTTCTCCCCTGTGTCCATGTGGGGTTCCTCCTGGCATTCTTGTTTCCTCCCACAGTCCAAAGACATCTGTTTCAACAAAGAGAACAATTACAGGCAGAGTCCCTAGTTTGAGAAACAGGTGCCTCGCAGGTCCTCAGCTGGCAGATGTCAAACATTACATTAAAAGACAATACAAGTGAGTCAAAAGTCTGGAAAGTGCAAAATATTTGTAAGATGCCCAGTGTTTGACCTCACAATGTCATTTTGCATTAGACCAGTGGGGGTATCTGTGAGGTGGGAGGGAACAACCTTCCTCCATCATGAAGGCAGAGAACCACCTAGTGACAAATCGAGAGAACTTTCCAGCAACTGTGAGGCATAACACATTCAAGCAGTCTAAAGGAATTTCAGCAAGAAATTAAATTGCCCTGTTTGTTTATTTTAAATGGTCATTTTCATTTATTTTTAACAAAAATGTAATTATTGAATGCACAACTCTGGAGCACAGGTTGTATGTTCTTCCTGTATCTGTTTCCACTGTCCAAACACAGGTGTTTCAAGTTAATCGGTCACTCTAAATTGTCCAGTGTGTGTGTGTGTGTGTGTGTGTGTGTCTGTGTGTGACCACCCTGTGACGGACTGGCATCCCATCCAGGGGCTGTTTCCTAGTCTAGTGCCCTCTGCTTCCAGAATAGGCTCTGGACCACCGTGACCCTCCTCAGGATAAGTGGTTATTGATAATGGATGGATGGATCTGGGGTTTTTGGACAGGGTGGGAACACATTATTATTTTTGCTACGTAAAACAATGTTAAATAAAATCCCAGTATACGCAATTTTGATTTACGCAGTGTTTTCAGGAATGAAACAAGTTCGTAAAATGTGGCTTACCTGTAGTTAAATAAGAAAAAGCTACATGGACATGATCCACCTGTTAGTGTCCTGGGGTCTTTCTCTGTGCCTTGGGGAAGATTATTTCTCTTTATTTGACGAGTGAACATTGTGTGGACATTTTTGTTCTAAAGTTGAAATTATTTCGAAAACGTGCAGAATTTGGAAGCGTTTCCATCAGTGATACATGCAAGAAAGTGTTGCATTTGATGGTTTGAATTTAATGTTCTCAGTATCTCATTGCCAGCATTCTACCTCAAGAACAAAGTTAAAACAGTATAAAAATATGTCAGCAGAAAAAAATGAAACGTAAGTATGATCCAGAGCGGCTTGAGCTAATGTATCGCACCGATGGTGAACGAATCTCCAGACGCATCATGGAGGTGCCTGAACGACTGAGGTTTCTCAGGGAGTAATGGTGCCACTACTCCCTGTTAGCCTCAAGTTTTGGTCCTTACAAAATGCTTTATGAGTTGTACAAAGATTTTCCTCATTTACTTGTTTGTGCAATACATAAATGATTCATTGTAACAGGTATAAAAAAACGTTTAAGAATTTGAAATATTAACACTTTATGAAGCTGGCACATCGTTGTTTTAAGATAACTGCCGCTCACCTTCTGCAGGGTCCGAGTTCGGTTTACTTAATCTGTTGCTGAGAGCAAAGCTTCATTATAACAGTTGTGTTGCCCTGTAGCTTATTAAACTGTGGCTATTTTGACAAAATATACAATACTGTGCAAAAGTCTTAGGCATGCAACTTGAATGTCTGTTGAGAAGTACAGGTAGATTCTTATCTACCATCGGGGAGGTTTCTGGTTGGTCCCAAATTCATTCTGCAGCCTGAGAATGACCTCAAACACCCAATCTCAGTCATACACAACTATCTTGAGCAAAAAGAAGGAATCCTGCAACAGATGGTATGGTCCCCACAGAGCCCTGATCTCAACATGACCAAGTCAGTCTGGGAGGACATGCAGAGACAGTCAAAGTCTGCAGAACTGTGGAACCTACCAACCTCTACCTTAAACTGCATGCAAGTTTGCATAAAAGAATTGGGGCTGTTTTAAAGGCAAAGGGTGGTCCCACCAAATATTGATTTGATTGAGGTTTTTTGTCTACTGCACTTTTTAGAAGGTTTATTGATTAATAAGTGTTCATGGAATTATTTTTGGAACCATCCTCACTTTATAGCATTTTTCCCACAGGTGCCTAAGACTTTTGCACAGTACTGTAGTCCAGCAAAACTCAGATACATTAATCTGATTTAATGCTCATTTATTTTCCGCCTCAAAACAGGGGTCTTTTAAGCTACCGTGGTGTCCCACACACTTAAAAACTCGAGCAAATGTTTCTGTGTGAGCTGATGTTTACATGTTTTATCGATTAGCCCTTTGATGAACTTCTCCCAGGGGGGTTTCTGTCTCGCTGGAAACAAGCCCTTGATGAAAATGTAAATGAGGGCAAAGTAGGTGTGCACAGGGGAACCATTTTGAAGATGCAAGGGTGTTCGAGGTGGAGAAAGTCATGCCTCTGCAAGGGGCTCCACCAACCGTGATAACAAAACAAGCCCCTGCAGAGTTAGAAATATTACCAGTCAACAGTTCCAGGTAAGAGGTTGTGCACTGCAAAACAAACCCTTTCTGTGTTTAATCTTACTGCTGGTTTATCAATGTTCTGAAGAAGAAGGAGCACCTTTCACATTCTCAAGTCTCAGGGCCACATCAAGCCAACCGTCAGTTTACAGCTGTTTAACATCACGCTCTCTTTTTTTCTGCCCTTTTCTCCAGGACCGGGCACAGGGAGAGACATAAGTGGGTCTGCATGCCTCACCCAGTCACTGTGGATTTTACTGGCCTCCATCACCTGCCTTTTCTTCAAATGTTAATAACTCCACTGCCCTCCATCAGTATTACAGTAAAATTGAATTGAGACTGTTTGTATCATGTTGCAACAACCTGATGCGCTCTTGCGTCAAAAAATATATAAATGAATGAGCTATTACAATGTTTTAGTCTTTAAGAAGAAAGGTTACTTAAGGAACAACAGTCTTTATAAGGGTCATTTATTACAGTGTTTTACTTTGCATTAACGTTGCTTACTGCTGTCAGCCATTTAGTTGCATTATCCATTTATTTTGCGAGGTTTTGGCAGGAATGAACGTGAAAACGGGACAACTAAGTCACTTTGCATATTTAAGGGGTTTCGAGTCAAGTATAGCAGCCATGGATATCTGCAAAGATTTTTATTCTTCATAATTTTACAGTTCTGAGCTTATTTTATAGCGTGCACAGAAATACTTTTTTGCGAGTTTTACCGACGATAGTGCGTGACGTGGCCACCACCTGCAGCTACCAAATAAACACGTAGCAAAACGAGTTAAGGACAAGTCGACGGACACAGCGACACTGTAAACAGGCCGTAACTGTTTCCGAAAGAGTAAAAAGAAAAGTGGAGCAACCGTTCTATAGACACATAGTTTGAAATTTAGACTTCAGGAAAAAAAAAAAAAACAGCGGTAGACTTGCATAGTCATATATAAACATCTAAATGAAGTATAAAGAGGTGTATATACTGTCTGATATATCTCATGAACTCTGCTTGTTTCCAGTTTCTTCTGAATTCCCTCTTTGGCAGTGATATAGCTTTCGTGAAAACAGAGAATTGTTTGCCGAGGATCAAGTCTAGCGAGAGGAGTCGGGTGGCGAAGCAGTCAGTGCTTAACAGTAGTTTGTTGCTTTTATAGCAGAGGGGTTACTTATTTAGTGTAAGGTCTTACCAAGTAAAACTTGTATATAATGAATTTTTGTATTTTTTCTTTAAGGAACACAAATTTACCTGTTCAATTAACTATGATGACAGCAAAAGTGCTCATGATTACGTATGAAATTTGTATCGTTGAACAAAAGAAGTGTACGCTGAGCAGTTTCTCCATGGCAGGCTGTACTTAGCATCAGAAGTTGCTTGTTGTATTTGCACCACCGACTTTTAGCATTTCCGTTCCTTTTAGTGAGGTTGTATATCTAGGAGCTGCGTGCATGACGCTGGTGAAAGAAGAAAACATTTCCTTTATTTGTGTGTATGATATGGAATTCACTGTATCCATTTTCTTTCTGTCAGCTCCGTTAATAGTGTATATACTTGAATCCAGTGTCCTTATAAAGAAAACAATTTAATATATGTCCATGTTTCTAAATAGATTAGTAATTTGTTGATGATAAACTTGTAGTGGTCTATGATAGCATAATTTGGCACCATGTAATTAAAAGAGCTTTAGAGCATAATATTTTTTTTTTATTTTAATTTTTCAATAATATAATTTTGTGTGCTTCTTTACCCTTCATACTGCACATAGCTTCTCCCCGAACTTTTAGGAATTTACTCAGTTGAAAAAGTTTGATTTCCTATAGAATGTGTACATCAGTGAGTTGTGTCTTAAAGATTTCATGGACAGAACCATGAGTTGAATGCCAAAACAAACTGTAATCATCCTTCCAAATGTGTTGTGGAGCCATTAGTTGTTTCAAGTCAAACTGAGATGTTTCAGAAAAGAAAAAAAGAGTGTTTCACGTAAGAGTAAAAAAGCGTTGCCCCATAATATCTAACAATATTCAAATATTAGGATTGCAAATTTCACGTTAGAAATGCAACCAGGTTACTTCTGCAATTTGCTCCCGGTTCCAAAAAGCAGAGTATGAGACATTGTTTACCGACGTGAGGATATTACAGGTAAAAGGGCAATATTTTACTCGTTTTAATATACACATATATGTACATCAAGCAGAACTCACAGCTTTTGTCAGATAAATGTCACAATAAGATGGGGTGTCTCAATAAATAGTTTTTTCGGAAATATTTTGGGCTGAATGTGATACTAGCTGATGAAGAACAGCTGTGATGATGCGACGTCCAGGTGGCGACGTCAGGGTGTAAAAACGCCGACGCAGTGCAATAGGAGCGTAGTTCACCACCTTGCCAAAATAGTGAAGACACTATACACATAAACAAAAAGTATTTTTATGTCACAATCAATTAAGAGCTGAGCATCAGTCAAATCTTTTTTTTTTACCGTTTATATGTGTAAGGTGTTAATTCAAATAGCTACTGAAATGCATGCGAATGCTTTAGTAACACCACAGCCCACCGCTGTGCAGGATCTTGCTCTGAAACTTTTAGTAAACGTCTTACTTTTCCACCAAATCACCCCTTTAGGAATCATTCTAAACAAAGTCCTGGTGTTACATACATTTTTTTTTTTTTTTTACAAAAAAGAAAAGCAGAGTATTTTACATGAAATTTGTCTTATTTTAAACCATTTGTAACATAATGTACTAAAATAAAGGCCATGAATGGACGTGACAACCAGACCTGTAATTACACTACAGTGAAGTCTCAGAAACAGATCTTCCCTTTGTGAAAAATGTAATTCATATTCTTTTACTTAAATGTGAGCTCATCTCTCTCGGTTTTTGGAATGGATTGATGATGCACCCAAGGTACACTGAGAATACAAAAGTAAGGTTTTTGGTTTCTGTGTTCTGTGTTTAAAAGTGGATTGAAATGCTTTGGTAAGTTAACCTTTTTGGAGTCAGCTTAAAACATAATATCTTAATAGTACAATTGTGTTTATTGCCCTGTAACATGCAAATAAAATATTCCATGTATTGTTAATTCTCATGTGAGGAGTCGTGTTGTAACAGTATCCATAAACATTGAGTTGATTCAGTCTGAAGCAAATAATGGCAGCATGTATTATTCATAAAACCAGTGCTAACTTTTTTTTTTAACGGATTATCCACGGATGATGGTGTTAACAACATTTAAAGGATTTAATGCACCTGGGAAGAACAGCGTTTTTATTCTTTCTTTTTTTTGTCCCCCTCTTACTAAACCTGCATTGTTTGTATTTTTATTATAGAGTTTTCTCTATATACTTATACAAACATTCCTTGCCTTATGAGGTTCAGAGTGAAAATGAAGGGGCAGAACACCTGACTTCTGACAACATGCCAGAGAATTAACAATAAACCAACAATGTGTATTTCTATCATGGCCTCTGATTATTACTTTTTTTACCTTTACTGCAGGTCAGTGTTTATGGAGGATGAGGAATGCCGCTTAAAAATGTCACAGTGCATGAAAACAAGTGACCGTTTGAACAAACCGAAGAAGAGAAAGTAAACTGGGAAAACAATGCATCAAATAATAACTGACAAACCATTAATGCGAAAACAGTCACTTGGGACAGACAAATAAATCTGTGCAAAACAGACACATTTACACACAAATTAAAACTTTATTTCCATGTGGTGTCTTCATTTTACTACTTTGCGTTGCCTTGTTCCCACTTTTCATATTAGCACTTTAATTTACCACTTTGAGTTTTACTTTGCTTTTCACTGTCAGTGGAAGTGACACTTTCATTGGTCATTAACTGAACGTTTTTGAACCTCGTGGTTCAGCAACCAGACTCTGAGATCACCTCCCCCTCCCGCCCCCTCATGGCATTCCTCATCCTTCACTGAAGACATTGGCACTTTCAGTGGTCCTTAACTGAACATCGTGTGTCGGTCTGGTGAGAAGAGTGGTCTGTAAAAATAAATTGAATTAAATTGAGCATCTTGACCTGCGCCAGCGCACTCTGTGTCCTCTATACCCCTTCTGTGAAACCACACTAGCAAACCTTAACTTGTTAGCTGTAGTGAGCCAAGCATGGTGAGAAGATGGAGAGAAGACGAGTTTAAAATGAGGAAACTGACAAACTGCTCCAAGTACCAAAAACGTTTCATCACCCAGAATTCTACCTATATAGCCATTTTTAAAAAGCATTAACTGAAATACAAGGTTGACAAGTAAAAATAAATGAAAAAATACATTTAAGTGGATTTTTGAACGACGTAAGAAAATGCGTTGACGGCCGGCCAGTTAGCACCCGTTCTTAGTGGGTACTTTCATTTTTTGTTTCAGTTCTAGTTATATTTTTTTATTCTGTTTTTACTTCATAAGTTTAATAAGCAGCAATGTTTTCTGAGGACCCATGAACAGTGGTGCAACAGCGCATTGCTGTGTCCTACAGTGAACCACCTCTGCAGAACTCAGCTCCGTGCTGTTTCCACACATTCCATACAGATATAGAACTATGAAAGAAGCAGTTAGCAAATATTCACAGTGACAAGTTTACAGGTCTTATTGGAGACTGCAGAGGGTGACGTTCCAGTCATAGACAAGTGGAAAGGGGGAAAACAAAATATACATACAAGATGTAAATATACAAACAAAGCATACACTATACATACATATACTTCATTACCAGCCATGTGTGCAGCCCTGTGCCTGTGTGTCGTGTACAATTTCTGGTGAATTTTTACATTTTCATTTGCTCACGTGTAACTACTGGTTCCTGTCATCAAACACATGGATGGATGGCACTGTGAGTGTGTGTAGAGAGAAAATCTGTGTGTGTGGCATGAGAAAATTTGTCATCATGTCTTATGACAGCTTCTGTGTAGAGCGTGTGTGGGTGTGTGCAGGGGGGGACTTAGAGGGCTTGAGTGATTGTTGGGGTTCTACCTGCACCATAACATGATAAACTACAGCTGCTCCTCCCTCAAAAGCCAAAGCCATAAAATATCGATCTTAACAATATCCATCCTTTATCATTAACCACTTTTCCTGAAGAGGGTGCCCTGGATCCTATCCCAGAAGAAGAGGTAAGCTAAGATACATTTAGCCCCCCCCACACACACACACACACACACACACTCTGGGCAATTTAGAGTGACCAATGAGCCTGAAACACCTATCTTTGGACGATGGGAGGTGAAAGGAGCACCAGGAGGAAAACATAGACACCATGAGAACATGCAAACTTCACACAGCCTGACACCCCACCAAGCCTTCCACCACAGGTTTATTTCTCTTTAGCAAAATGCCACGGCTCTATTTACAAATGCAAGAGTCCCAACAATAGCTATTTACAACTTTCAGTAAGCAACTCTTAACAGCAATACTCTTCCTTTGCTTCTTTCCATTACTCTGTTTCTCTCTGAACATTTAGGCAAGAGCCTCTCTCCTAAGTCATTCCGTTCACCATTTAAATTAATAAACTTCTGTCATTTATTTGGTCCAGCAAAATAAGTTTTTATTTAATATGACACTTTACCAACAGTATTTCTCAATTTCTTTTTACTGGATTCACACAATGTATTAATTTCTATCATTTATTTTCACCCTGTTATTTAATGAACTACAAGTCCCATAATTCTCCTTTTGCAACTTGGCCCTCAGCCTCCATTTTACTCAAGGTAAGGCAAGTGTTTGTTGCTCCTGCAAATGGCACATTCACAATGACAATATGCATATTGTGTAGCAGCATTACATATTCATAGTCATATTCATATATATATATATATATATCACATTTACTTATGACACATATTAGGAACATTGCATTTGATGCATGTGTGGACCGCCTTCTGACTTACAATTTATATTTCCCATGCAATAATCCCTCAGCTATCTGAATTCTCTATATCTGAATTTTCACTATCTTGAAAACGTACACCTGTGTATCAGTATCTGAATGGAAATTTTTGATATACTGAATTTTTATCTAAAGTTTATCCATAATAAAAAATCAAAATGCAAATAAAAATGGAAATAAATGTAGACATCTACAAATAAATATCATACATTGTGCTGTAATAAAATAATACTGTATGAACTGTAATAAACTCTATTGTGTACTGTTACAAATTCTTCCGAAGCCTGACGTGCTGCAAGGTTGTTTTCAGCTGTTTCTTCCTCTTTTGCTCTGTTTTAATACGTTTGTGCTGCTGTGTTTATGGCGCATTTTATTTCTTTAAAAAAAAAATATTTATTTAAATGCCAGTTGTTGTGTGAAACAGAGTCTTGGACTGGGCGGGTTCCTTTGACATGTCTTTATTCAACATCTCATAACACTGAATCCCGTCATGCACCTCTCATCTCCCGTGTGTAACACAGTGTCTCCATGTGAAACAAACACGTTATAAACATGCACATTAATGACAACATTGTGTTTTCTAATGAGGTAACTGGCATTTACAGTGTTTATCATGATGGGTTCATAGTTATATAGGTGTTTTCCAATGGACTAGGATCACATTATTTATTTATTTTTCCAAATAAGTCATGTCCAATTGAAATAATGGAAAATACACACTCTGTATCTGTTCTAAGGGACAAATTAGATTTGGATATCAAGGGATTACTGCATATGAATAACTCCCACAACATAAGAACACCTGGTCCCTGGGCAGAAAGAGGGTATGCAATGTCAAACTTTAGAATTATTGTTAATAATTGTAGCATAACACAATAATAATAGGTGATATATAGAGATTATGTTATAAAGATTATGAACCTTAACAGGCAAAAGTACTATTTACCAACCATCCATTTTGAGAGTGTGTCTGTGTGAGAGAGAGAGTGTGACTGACAAGTGTGTGCAAATATAATGAAGACTGTAACGGGTCTACTGAGAAAAAACTATCTTTATAAGCAAAGTGAATTTATATGCAGGTTTTACTGGTTTTAGCCACTTTCCGCACCATAAAAAGTGCGAGCCAACACACCAACACATGGGTGTTTATTATACATGTCTGTGGAACTGATTATCTTACAGGCAAAAATTATCATAGGGTAACAGGCTGTATTTCCTTCGAGAGTTAACAGTGAACAATGACACATGACAGCAAGAGCAAATAAACAACCGAGCAAAATGAGTCACTAATTTCTTTTAATAAAGACAAAGTGACATTAATTAACTTTTGATTATTAGGAAGCAAACCAAACCCCAACCTGAACGACCTAAGAAAATAGTCCCAGCCTGGAGAAACTGTCCTGTCTGCATTACCACTGATACGAGGGATTTCACATTCTAGAATGACCATATTTCTCTATGTGTGACTTCAAACAGGGATCAAGCTTACTTATTACTTCCAGGATGCAAGCTGCATTTTCCACAGCTGTCGCACTCATGGTTCTTTGTGGGTGGACACAGATGACATTTTTTGTCCTCCTTTGATCCTGTCTACTTGTCCCCTCCCCTAGATCTTTCTTTTTGTAAATACTCCAAAGTAGGAAACCATTTTCATGTGTAAAGAAACAATGTTCAAACAAAGCTTGTCCTTAAATGTCTTTATCCATGCCCAGGTATTCAAACCTACTAGTAAAATCTGTACTTGGTCAAGTGGCTTTTTTCTAAGATGGTTGCTCAAATTTTGGCTCAACTCCAGACACCTAGAACTTTCAGATTTTTGTTTCTTTTATGATTTTTAAGGACATTATTCCTCTATTTTTTATTTACATTGTGGTTGTAATCTTTTTATTTTATGCAGGGTGGGTCTGTCACAGATGTCGTGTGGTTTTATAACCCAGTCATTGAGAGAAAACAACCAGGGGGCGTACACACAGTTTAGTCTACAAATGCCACCTGACAGGTTTAGTGGTTTAGTGAGCTTGCAAGAGTCTATCTCTAGGTTGAGGTGTATAAGAATAATGGAATAAGCGTCTTAGCCAGTGCCAGCATTGATGTTGTTGTTGGCATTTGGCGTTAGCCTGCTGGATGGCATGCTGAGCCATCTCCTAAGTGCACCAGCATCAATAGTTTAACTGCTGGGCTGCAGGCACCTTGACCTCCTGTTCCTGGTGGGTGAAGAGTGGAGGCTGGTACCTCCTCTGCTGGCATGCTTCAAGTGGGGGTAGGCTCGTGACCACCAACGTGTGTAGGTTCTGGGAGACCTCAACCCACAGTAAGTATTGACTCCACCGCTGACTGTGGGCCAAAGCAAAACACCTCAGGAACCTACCCAGCTGGGACGGGAGTCTGGTTAAGGCCACAAAGTGCACAGCTTTGGAGAAATGGTTGATTATTGTGACAATACTGTGATAGGCTTGACAATCTGGGATGCCAATGACAAAGTCAACCACAATGTGAGGCCAAGGCCATTGAGGCACCTCCAGGGGAGCCAATGGAGTGTTGGAGTCTTTGTCCTGGGTGCAAGTGGAACAAGCCCTGACCAATTCTCTGGCATCTCTGGTTATGGTAGGCCACCAGAAGCACCAGGGTGGCTGAAGAAAGTGGAGGAGTGAGTCCATTGCAGTGCCTCAGAGTGGCAGATGGTGGGGACATAGAGAGATCAGGGGATGTCTCTGATGGTTGAGGATCCTGCTGCTTCTGATTCTGCTCCCACCCACTTCTGATTCTGCCCTCAATCCCCCAGTGAAGCAGGGCCAACACCCAGCTGGCCGGATGACAGGAGTGGGTATCTGCTTTTGTCTTCTTTGAGCCGGGACAATAGGATAGGTGGAAGTTAACCTGCTGGAAGAACATGGGCCACTTAGCCTGCCGGGGATTGATTTGTTTTGCCCGCTGGATGGCTAGCAGGTTCTGGTTGTCCATCCAAAGCAGAAATGGCCCGAGCTGCCCTGGAGCCAGCACTGCCACTCCTTCAGGGCCCACTTGACAGCCAGCAGCTCATGGTCCCCTACCCCATAATGCTACTGAGTGAGGAAGATTTCCAGGAGAAAAAGCGACAAGGGTGGAGTTTCTGGTCCAGGCTGCTCTGGGAGAGGACCGTGCCTGTGCCCATATCAGATGTATCCACCTCCACTACAAATGGTTACTCTGGATTTGGATGGATCAGGATGGTTGAGGCGGTGAACTGAGCCAGTAGGTTCTGGAAGATGGGCTTAGCCTTCGGAGAAATTTGAAATTGCTGAGGTGGGAGCTTAGTGAGCGCCATAAGTGGAGCTGCAACTGACCTATAGTTCCGGATGAATCATTGGTAGAAGATGGTGAACCCCAGGAAACGTTGGAGCTGCTTCAGTGTAGTGAGCAGGGGCCACTTTCCCACAACTGATAGCATCAGGGGATCCATCGCTACATCCTGGGGCAAGATGACAAACCCCAGGAGTGTAGTGGAAGGCACACTTCTCAATTTACAGTACAGTTGGTGGGCAAGCAGACACCACAGCATGGCTCGAACATGGTGGACATTGCCTTCTTCTATCTTTGAGTACACAAAGATGTCATCCAGGAATACAAAGACCCAGCAGGGCAGTATGTTTCAGAGGACATCACTGATGAAGTGCTGGAACACAGTGGGGCTGTTGGTCATCCCGAACAGCATCACAAGGTACTCATAGTGGTCAGTGGGGGTGATGAATTCCTTCTTCTACTCATCCCCCTCTCTCACCTCACATGGACGAGATTGTAGGCATTTTGCAGGCCAGGTTTGATGAAAAAGGAGGCACCAGAGAGGATTTCCAAGGTAGTGTTCATCAATGGAAGAAGGTGGCAGTCCTTTATGGTGACATTGTTGAGCCCCTGGTAAATGATGCAGGGCCAAAGCCCTCCATCCTTCTTGGAGATGAAGAAGAAATCAGTGGCTGTGGGAAAAGTAGAGGGCAGGACGAAGCCATTACAGACGGCCTCAGTTATGTACTCCTCCATAGCCCTGTTCTTCTCAGGAGACAGGTAGCACAGGTGAACTCGGGGGGCCATGGCATCTGGCAGGAGGTGGATGGCTAGGTCATATGGTCAGTGAGGTGGCAGTTAGGTGGCTTTTTTTGCTGGAAACCCTCTGCCAGGTCTCAGTACTCAGGTGGAAGGGCCTCGAGTTTGATGGGTTCGAGGGCTTTTGACTACCTGTGACATGTCCCAGCCTGGGGTTGGAGGCATATTCTCATGCATATGGGCCCCAGCTGTAGCACATGGCTGGATGACCAGAAGAAGTTGTTGTCATGTCTTGTGAGCTAAGGGTAGCCTAGGATAAGAGGAGAAGTGGTGGCACTGCTGACAAGGAAATGGATCTCCTTGTGGTGTTCTCCTAGGGACATGTGAACAGCATGGGTATGGTGGGTGATAGGTTTGGACGTGAGGGGCTTGCGGTCCACAGAAGTGATGGTAAGAGGCTGCGGCGTTGCCTCCACAGCAAGCCCCAGGGTGGAACACAGCTCTCGATCATTGGGGTTCTTCCTTTCCCCAGAGTCCACGAAGCCATTGTTGTTACTTGCTAGTTCCCCTGCTGGAGCTACACGGGCAGGATCAACCAAGTAACGCTCAGGGTGGGGGAGATGTTAGGGTTCAGGCAGATCTCTCCTGATGCCTACCTGGACCCCCCACTTTCCAGCTGCTGGGGGCACCTCACCCATATATGTCCAGCAGCACCGCAGTAAGCACAGAGGCTGTTCCTCTATTGGTGCTCTCATTCTGCCCTGGTTAGGGGAAAATGAGCCATGGGTTCCTCAATAGAGTAGGACCACAGAGGAGATAAAGGGTTAGATGGGGCTGTCGCAACCAGTGCAGGCGGTGGTGCGATGAAGACTGCTCACAGGGTAGGTTTAGGACAGGTCAGCAGGCACTGGTCCAGGTCACAGGGCCAGCAGATACTGGTCCAGGCTGGAGGGTCAGCTGGACTAGCCTTTCCAGGTCCCTCAGCATCTCCCACCCCGCAATCGTGTCCTTGAGGCTGCTGGACAGCCCCTTGTAGAATGCAGTGTGGAGCGTGGCAGACCTCCACATTGTCTTGGCGGCCAAGGTCCGAAATCAGTCCACTGCTTCAGGTGGTGTAGTTTGGAATCACCTCACCTCAACCACACTGGCTAGATAGTCAGATATACTCCAAACTCCGCTGTGAATTGCACATAGTCACCACAGAAACTGCATTGGACTTCCAGAGTGCAGAGGCCCATTCTAGTGCCTAACCAGACAGCCAGGAAATCAGGAGGGCCACCCGTGTCTGGCTGGTGGGGTAGCATGCAGGCTGGTGCTCAAAGAGGAGGTTCAGTTGGGTGAGAAAATCCAGGCATGAACTTCCCAACGCGTTAAACTTCTCAGGCAGAACCATTTGCAGGTGCAGGGGGACCAGGGGTGAGTTGACCCTGCAGGTGGAGGATGGCCATTGAGAGCCATTGCACGGCCTGTGAAAGGTTCCTGAATGCATTTTGCCAGCTTTCCACTTCCTCCCCCAGGCAAGCCACCTTGTCCTGCAGGGCAGCGAACTCCACTGGGTTAATTATGAGTTCGGCCATTCTGTCACAGAAGAAACGTGGTTTTATAACCCAGTTGTTGAGAGAAAACAACCAGGGGGGTGTACGCACACAATTCAGTCTACAAACACCACCTGACAGGTTTAGTGGTTTGCACACAAAAATGGCATTGGAGACCACACATACCACAAAGACAATAGTGAGGCACAGAAACAAGGAACATTTCAATAACTCACGATAACAACATGAAGGTGGGTTGGCGCGATGGCCGGTAAACATCCGATTCGTGGATGTGGTCCAAAAGTCCAAAGATTTCCGTGTCATTCTCGTGAACCCTTTATTTCCTAGATCATGTCCTTTGCCCTTTGATCTCAATCGTGATCCTGCATGATGTGACAGGGTCCTTGAGGGAAGGTTCAGTTAGGGATCTTTAGAGGAGAGGCGTCTTGTGATTAACCCCTATAAATAAAGTAATGGCTGGCAAGCTGTGTGAGGTGGGTGGGGGTGAACAGGATTTTTATTTATAGCTTGATTCTGGATTTTGGGTTTTGATATTTATCTCTTCTTCTCTTTTTTCTCTTTTTCTCTCCTTTCTGCTTCACTGGGTCACATGTTCTAGTCCTATTTTGATAATATGGCAGACTATTATTATGGTTTCATTTTCATCTTACTGTAGAATTATTTGTGTTTCCATTGAGAACTGCTGCCTGGGACATTAATAAAATTAAAAGTAGGAGGATTTCAATATGCTCAGATATTCGTAAGCTGAATGGATGATCAGTTTGCTTAACAGTGCATTTGAAGCATGCCTTTACTGAAATTTTTCTCCTTGTGTTATGTATGTAGAAGTACATTCGTAATATGATGATGTTTCTTTTTTTACTGCTCTGAAATGGTGCTGCTGCTGTTGCTAGTAAAAATGAAAAATCCATTCTTAAGGCAGGGGTTTTCTTTCCATCCATGCATCTCCCCAGCATCAATGATCAGCAACCGCTTTGTCCTGGTCAGTCAGAACGACATCCATCTTGCTATCACAAGGCTGTGAAACCACACCCAGGTCGGGATGTCTGTCACACAGGGTGGTGCTGATTCCAATTTCACATTTTTTCTAAGCTCTTAGGGTATCTGGCACTTGTATAATCCTTTATTACTGATGAAACAAATTATATTGTGTTCCAGATTGTCACAAGCTCAAAATTCAGCAAAAACATGCTGAAATATTAACAACTGTCAAATAATATTCTAAGCCTATTGTTATGCCGGTTATTCAATTACAAAGATGGCCAGTATTATCAGATCAATTTCTCTTGTCATGAGGTTTTACTATCAGTGCGGTTTAATGTGACTGAATTGGGTGTGTTATGAACATGCTGTAAGTGGCCCAGTGGCTAAAAATAATAATCCATATAGCACAGAAGTGATCTGCTGAGGACACACAGAACTGTGCCTGGGGACCCAAAGGTTATTACCGTGCTGATGGCCATCAGAGGGCATTCTCCACAGGGCAGTAGGAGAACCTCCGTAACCTTTCCTACAATCCCAGACAACAATAGAAGGCAGGGTCTGGAGGCAATCCCTGCAGGGTTTTCAATAAATGACAGCGATGGTAGCACTTCTCACAAGACTCACCAGCTTCAAGATCCTCCTCACTGTGTTTCAGTTGCTGCACCAGCACCATCACCAGCTCAAGCACTTGGACCCTCCCCCCTCAGTGTTTTATACATTTATACAAATATTTAGGCAAATATGAAGAGAGGGAAAAGGAATAAAAGTAGTACAACACAAAGGTCAACAGAACTTTGAGTATTACTATACTGTGAATAGCAATATTGAGTACAATTCTGATAGAAATAACCCTTCAGCACCATTAACTTAAATGGTTCTGAAACAAAAATATTCCAAGCATGTAAAATTCCTGCTTTATTTTTAAAACCATATAAAATCTAATGCAAATCCAAATTCAGAATATCAGAACTGCTCTGGATACCTTTAAATCAATGCTTAAGACCCACAATTTCACAATTTCTGCTGCACTTCTATACCCTATTTTTACCAATTAATTGATTTATTTATTTGCTTGTTTTAAACAGGTGCCTAACAAATGTTAGGCTGTGGCTTCTAACATTGGAATGGAAGCTTTTTAGTCTGTATGGAGTTTGTATGTTCATGTTCAAGTGGGTTTCCTCCAGATGTCCTGTTTTCCCCTTTATAGTCTATGGTGAATGTTTCAGACAAACTGGTCACGTTAAATTACCTGTAGTGTGTATATGTGTACGTGAAAGAGCGTGTGTGATTGTGAAGGACTGGTTTCCTCTCCAGGCATGTACACACACTGCACACACGTCTACCTCCTGCCTCATGCAGGGCCACACTTATAAATGGGATGACCTGGGCTGTAGCTGTTTGACTGTGTGGGTCAGTTGCTTGGGCCTTGAAATGAGACATAACTATATAAAAGCACTGTATGGTGACTGGTGTCGGTTTGACACTCATTCAAGCCATAGTCATTTATTGAGGTTATAGGGCCTTCTTTGGAATGGGATCAATGGCATCGTTCGCTGAATTTTCACTATACAGTCATCCCTCAATCTGCGCATCTTCACTAGTTTGCTTTTTGATTTTAATACCATTACTTGATTTACATCCCAATCTGCTCTAAACAACACAGTCCAGCCAAAAAAAAAATTTGAAAAAACCAAAAAAATCACAGTTTCATCCAAATGTGTAAAAAAGCTATAAATTACACACAGATCCCAGGGTGCTGTGCTGTGGGTGTGTGTACCCTTCCCAAGACAGCACAACCCCAGCATGTGTGTTGTGCAGCAGGAGCACCCTGGCTGTGGCTTTATTGGGAGTGGGGTATGGGGGGCTGTCCACCTTATGGTAGTTGTGTGTACGGAGTTAATACAGAAGGGTGTGGAGCAGTTAGCAGAGGGAAATAAAACAGTTGTATTTCCAAGTAACAGGGGCTTTAGACAAACTGTGCACCCTGGAATCCTTACAATAAACTAATGGTACTCAGCCAATTCCTTGTTACTTTCTCACCCTTTGGAAGAACTGGTGAAGTTCAATGTGGGAATTACCCCCGACTGATAGCTCAACCACTGCAGTTTCCACATGGAACTCAAAGTAAAACAGGAACGGTGATTGTGTGTGTGTGTGTGTGTGTGTGTGTGTGTGTGTGCAGAATCCCTACAAGTGTGTCTGTGGGCACTGCACAGCATGATCCCCTACGTGTCTGTGCTGTGAGAAGCATCTTTATTATTTTCACGAAAAAATGGGAACAGATGTCTCAGTTTACACTTTTTCAATTTAAACAGCTTTTTCAGGAACCAATCAGACATTTAAACTGCAGGTTGACCGTATATGTGAATGTACATTTGGAAACGTATGTAGCCAAGTCTCAGTGAAAGTTAGATGCAGCATTTTCTGCTCGTGTGCCTTAGCTGACTAGCTCCAAGTCTAAGAAATTGAAAGAAGTGCCTGTGTATCTTTCCCTGATTTGCAAGTGTTGTCAATTGTATTATGTGGAGCTGGGAGCAGATGGGAGCAGATGGAGGCAGGCACCAGAGTCGAGAAAGGGGTAGAGTGACTCAGGGAGGGGGGAAGGGGACAAGTCATGGAAAGGTAAAAGGTGGCATTCAGAAGCTGGTATAAGGAAAGGGTGAAGTTCTCCAGTTGGGATGTCAACCAGCAGTGTGGAGCAATGGAACAGGGAAGAAATGGTCCAGACCACGATGGGATGCTGCTTGGTTATGTAACTATAGGAGGGCAGAGGCTAGAGAAGTTGCATCAAAGGCTGAAAGTGGAATGAATTCCCTCTGAGCCACTGGAAAGGTGGAAGGAGGACAGTATGGGGAGGAAACTGGGCACAACAGCTCAAGCCCAAAGGCAGCAGAAGGAGAATGGAAAGAGAGGACTGGAGCAGGAATGGTGTGATGAGGGAGGACAAGAGGAATTAGGTGATTAGAAAAGGATATCAAAAGAGTTCCAGCTTTTGAGTGGTCTGTGAAAAATGGATTCTCTGTCATAAAGGACCTCAGGCAGGCTGGTTATAGTAAACTCAGCAATAGAGGGGGCTCAAGGACATGGATGAGGTTGGGAATCAAGGAGTCAGGAGATACAGTGGTAAGGAAACTGGAGAAATGAGGGAACAATGTCTGAACAGGTTGGTGGCCAGCAGCAGGAGCCAACAGGTAGAGTCAGAACTTGGTTCAGACAGAAAAAGAGTTGAGGGCAAAGCAAGAATAAGAATTTCAGAAACAGGGATGACTGCTGGATAAAGCAGATTGAGAAACCAACAGGTTGACTCCATGTATACTGTGAAACGGGTAACTGCTGTAAACAGCACAGGTGGAAGCATGAAGGTGTTGTCAGGGGTTTGGTGTAATTCTTACTTAATTTCACAGTGGCTCTCATGTTTTGAGGCCATCACTGACAAAATGTTTTGTTGCATTAGCGTCTGCTGTGCTGTTGGTTTATGCCACATTCTGTCCTCCATTTGGTAGCTGTCCTTTGATCTCCATGGAAAAATGTAACATGTCAGACAGATGTCCTCATGGTTTACTGTACATATTTGTATATAACCATGCTGTGCAGTTAATGTGTTTCCACTGAGTTTCCATCATCAGCTAAGCTTGTAGTTCAGCGTCTAAATATGCCCATTGTGCCTGGTGAACGTTTATTTACTGCCTGCAACCTTCATGTGGCAGTTAACCCTTGCTAGACCTAATTTAGATCTCTTGGCAAAAGATTGTAGTATAAGCTCCATATCACCTTAAAAGCTACGAGCATCCAGTATCTGCATGAACTTTACTTGCATCATGGGTTGAGATGCATAGACCTCTTACAAGTTTTAACTTTTTTCTAGAAATAGCCTAAAGGGGTATTTTTAACAGACAGGCTTGAAAAATGAAGCAATTTATTTAAAATAGAACAATGACAGATCTAACTGGCTGATGCAATGGATTGCAAACTCAAGACTAGCATGGACTGCAAGGTGAGGTAATCTACATATTTATATTGTAGGAATTAAAAAAGTTATTTATAATTCAGTGTAACATAAACGTGTATTTCAAATTACTATTAAAAATTAAATGTCATTTGAAAACCATTAACCACAATCATAAGCTGAACAGCAGTTTTGAATACTATGTTACAGAAACACGCCCTGCGATGCAAAGGCGTCCGATCCAACCTGGTGTCCATCGATTCCACGACAGGCTCCATACCACCACAACAATAACCAGGATAAAGTGGTTAAAGATGAATGGATGGGTGTTGGAGAAACAAATTTGGTATTAAAAAAGCCAAAAGCAGTTATCCCATGACTTCTGTTCCACAGGGGGCCTTAAAATGCTGTATTTTTTACCTGCATTGAAGGGTAATTGGACTTAATAATAAACCCACTAAGGAGAAACTGAAGAATAAGGCGGGAATGGCCTTACTCCCTGTAAAAGGCATTTATTTTCTTTTTATTATTTTCTATTTATTTATGTTTGTATTTAACTAGAGGACATCTAGATGCAACCATTTTTTTTTTGCAGTGAGAACATTTATTGCCAGTTTTAGCATGAATATCATCCATCTTGCAGCCACTGATGATGGCAGTGTTGCATGAGTAGGTGGGCAGGGTGGGGTTGAACTTTATTGACAGCTCTCCACAGCCCACACCTTCTCTGCCAAAGTGTTCTCCATCAAGAAGGATATTTAACTAACTAATACATTATGAGTATTATACATTACTGTATACCTAGCAGTAACTATTAAACTATTAAATAACTGCTTTTAGAGACTTGAGAAGAATGTAGATTTGTGAGTAGATTCTATGTAGATGACCAGATTTATTTTGTCTTTTCCTCTTTTCTTTTTTCTTCTGTACCTGATTTGGTTTGTACCATTTTAATTATAATTTGTCCCCATTTTGTTTGGTACTTTTAATAAAAACACATTTTTGCTGTGAAATTCTGCTATCCTTGACCTTTGGTCTTGCCCATTTGACCACATCTGCCCCGCGTTGTTGACTATGTTGTATGAATTGTATTCAGCAATGTGGCCTAACAAGCATCTGATTTCTGCATTAACTTCACTTGCATCATGGGCTGAGATACATAGACAAGTTCTAACTATTTTCTTCTTGAGTTCTGCTCATTCAATATGGACTTTGCATATTCTCACCTTGGGTTTCCTCTGGGTCCTCCAGTTTCCTCCCACAGTCCAACGGTATGTATTTCAGGTGGTTTTGTGACTCTAAAATTACCCTTAGTATGTCACTACCCTTTAAAGAACTGGCATCCTGTCAAGAAGATACCTTTCCACATACTTGAAAGGACAGCCCTGGATTACCATGACCTTAACTCGGACAGGTTAGTAGTAACCTGTGTGTTAACTGCCTGTCGTATGTGACTGTATGCAAATGTGCACGCGATTGTCCTGCCGTGAACTGATGCCCTGTCCAGGGTGTCACTGCCCTGCACCCTATGCTTCTGGAATAACTGCCAACTCACTGCAACCCTTCGTTGAACAGGTAATAAATGAATAGAGCAAAATGCAGAAGTTTGTTTAGATTCGATAAGCAAAATTAGTGTTTTGGTAACATTACATGACATGTACAAATAAGGGAAGATGCAAATAAAAAAATGACTAAATCACAGTTAGAAAGGCAGCTACACGATAAGTGAGTGAAATGAACCCAAATTGCCCATATGTGTAAGCCAGAAAGACATCTATAATCGGGATCTACAGATGGGAATTAGTTCAAATAATGGAGTGCTTGCATGCTGTTATTCCACATTCTCCATAAAATATACTATCAAATTTTTCACATCCTGCACCTCGTACTCCAAGACACATTCCAAACCCTCTTCGAAACCGTCTCTTACCTCCTCCTGCCCTCTTCTTCTCTCTACTCTGTAAAAGTTCTACAGACTCCTTTAAACTAATTCAGTTTTCCTCTCCCAACCAAACATTTTTCTCATACACTGTGGAATCTCACTCTCTCAGACCTGCTTAGATAACTGATCACCACCTGTAATTCATTCTCTCAGAGACCTCTGATATCCTTTGTCTTCCCGTTAGTCCTTCTCCCTATGAGCAGTTTTCAAACTTTCTGAAAAACTCCTTTGTCTCATATTCACCGGCTGTCAACACATGACTCTAGTCTTTGCTTCTCCTAACACATTTCATTTGTAACACACAGATGCCAATATATCCTTTTCAACTTCTAGTAAGTCCACTAGTACCTCATACCACACTCTACCCAGGTCTTGGTGAAGGATACGATGATGCATCACCTAGACTACTGTGTTGCCCTTCCATCTGGTCTTCCAGATCCTGTCAAAAAGCCTTCTCAACTGTTAAAGAACACTGTGGCACAATTTCTTTTCAACCTGCCAGAGAGTTCTCATGCACCTCTTCTTCTTGTCTCTTTACATTGGGTTCCTGTAGCTGCCTGTGTTAAGCTCCAGATTCTGCTTACAGCAGACAATACACCCAAAATCATCTCATTACCTACAAAACCTGATCTGTCTCTTTAGTAGCAATTGCAACCATGAGTCGTGTTCTATGTTGGTATGAGCTTTGCGCAATTAGATTTTGGATTCTTCAGTGCAAATATGCTGTGCCAAATTAGATGCAGACCATCAGCAGACATCAATTTTCAGGTCATACCACAGATTTAATTGTATTCAAGTCTGGGACCTGGCTGAGTGATTCCAGAATATTAAATTTCTTCTTTTCAAGTCTTCTCAGAGTCGTTTTTAGTGTGTATTTCAGATAATCGTCCTGCTGGAAAAAGAATCTTCATCCTAAATTAGGATCTCTGGATGACTGAAACAGGTTCTCCTACAGGATTTTGGCTCTCTTTGTGTTGCTCTTGATGGCTAAAAACTTTTCAGTTCCTCCTGCTGAAAACCCATGCAAGAGCATGATGATGATGCACCACCCTGCTTGACTATAGGGATTACCTGAGAGCTGAGCTGCATTTGGTTTGTGCCAAACACTGCGCTTTGCTTTCAGGCTAAAGACCTCAACTTAGTCAAAAGGTTTTCAGGATTTGTCACATGACTTCTGACAAACTCCAGGTGTGAGTTAATGTTGGTCTTTTTCTTCCTTCTAGCTGCTCCCCAAAGATTATGTCTGAACTGTTTCTCCCATTTCAGCACATAGTTCTCGAGTTCTGTTAATGCTGTTACTGGCCCCCTTAGTCACTTCTCTGACAATGGCCCTTCTTGCTTGGTTACTCAACCTGGTAGGACAACCTGATCTTGCTTGGGTCTGGTTCTACCATGTTTTTTCAGTTTTGTTACAGGAAGGTTTAAAGCTTTGCCAGTCTATTTATATTCTCCAGCTTTTTCCTCCTCATAACTTCATCTTAAAGTTCCCCTGGCAGCTCATTGTCATGACCTGTTTTTGTAATTTAGTTGGGAGACCTCACAAGGTCAGTTATATTTACTGTACACTCAAGCGACTGGACATAGATGGATTTGAAATGCACACAGGTTTTTAATGTATGTAGTATTTGTCTCGAGGTAGATGAACACCTCGCCCAATTTCGGCAGTTAAAACAAACGTAGCAAATACTTATAAATTTTCAGATTTTGATTAATAATATAAGCACTATTTCATTTTAACATTATATAGAATTACTTCAAATGGAGTGGAAAAAAATCCCATGTACTATATTTTCTGGACTACATGCTGTGGTGTTTTCCTCATCTCTTGGGCTGGGGCAACTTACACTCAGATGCAACACATATAATTTTTAAAAAATCTCTATAAAAACTACTGTATTGTATGAAGTGCTGCCTAAGCCAGTAGTTTTGTTAGTTCATTACAAAAGGGTTGTAGAAACATCTGAGAACAATGGTGATGTTGATGAGCAGGAGACACCAACGTGTCTCCCTTTGAAAATCACTGAACTGTTTAAGAGTGATGCTAAAGACAGATTTCAACAGCTTCAGCCATACTGGTGAGAACTTGGCAACCGTGCCTGTAATGTGTCACAGCACTTTTCCTAGTCTACACTGTATACTCACATTTAAATGTTTATGTTTTTGGCTGCTCTTTATGTTTACATTTATCTACTGGTAATGTCAAGGCCTGTACGCTCGTGTTATTACAACAACCCGTTTGCCAGTCACACTTTATTTTTAATAAAAACATGATAAACTATGACTGGATTAAGTTTCATTTCTACCTGAGCGTCATCTGCAGGATCTGTTTTTACTCGCGCTATAGGGAGAGGTTGCAAATACAAATACATGCAGGATCTAGTGTACGAATTCAGTGCGTTGTGGTCCGACTGGTAACATATGTGCTACTTATACGCTGCTGCGACTTGTAGTCTGGAAAATACGGTAAACAGGCATTAATCTGATGTTGCAAAAAAGTATAATGAGAAACCGTCGATGGGGGGTGTGAATACTTACTGAAAGAACTGTATTAATAATTATTTTAAGTGTATTATTGTTTGTATTCATGTATGTATCTATATATCTATTTATTTAGTCGATTGTCTTTTTTGCAAAACAATTTTGCACAAAACTCAAATTAAGGGAAACTCACAATGTATACTGTAATTGGCACATTGCTTTATTTTGAAAACGGACAAAAGTTAATTCCCATCACATAGAACTGAAACCATTTATTCACTCACAGTTGTAACTCCTTATATTTAAAATGAACATTGCACTCACTTGAACATGGAAAATAACCAGAGTAATTTTGCTTTTGTTTTTTGTTAATTGTTACTTTAAATATAGTGCAGAATATTTCCAAATGGTTGGTCATATCAAACTGTCATGACAACACCAACAACATCTAAAAGAAGTCACATTGTTTTTTTGTTTTTTATTTTGTTTTGTGACTGCCAAACATTCCAGTGGAGGGGTTTCCATCTACTTTGTTGAACAACTTTTCCCATCATGCTGACAAAAGCAGTTGTAATCTTGCTGGGATTTTGTGTACTGCACTCCATTCCACTCTTTACAAACTATGTTTCATTCGCTTTTGTGTGCAAATTAGCAGTTTCATTTGCAAATGGAAAATATATGCAAGGAGAATAATAAATCAGGTACATCCTTGGTATTACAATATTATGTACACTGGCAAGGCGCCACATGATGGAAGATAGAGGCATTTCTCTGATCTGGGCTGTATCCTGGCCCACTATTTGTTTATTATAGTAAACACATTCCGTGTGTCCGAATGAGAACTTACATCATGTCTTTAGCCAAATGTGTAAATGGTAACTCCCCCAGTATTAGAAAATCATTGTCACACAAAGAGAAAACAGTAAAATAAAAATGGATGGTCCTTACAATCAGAAGGCAGAATGATATTTCTTTTTACCTCTAATCATTACGGTTTTATTATCTTAGACTTTGTCTTGGTCGGGCTTGTCTTCTTCCTTGTCTCCCTCTATTTGAGCACTTTCAGTTGGTTTGGACTCTTCTACAGCATCTAAAATAGAACATAAGGAAGGGGATTTAGTAGTATGAATAGTGAAATAAAAGTGTCCCATCTTTTTAGGTGTTTAAAAAATGTCTCTGTACCAAATGCATATCAAACCTGGTTATTGTTAGCAAGTACTTTGCCGCATACCCACTAATATGGGATTGCGCTCAGTCACCATGACACCCAAATGAATAAGACATTTTTCGAAAACATAATTTTTATAGAGAATGCTGTCATAAGAGCATTCAGTGCAGGATGTATTGTGGCAACAGTGTGGAACCAGGAGAAGAATTTCTAGGACACTGGATTTGTTTTCAGTGAGGTCAGCCCTTTTGTTCCACATATCCAAATATCAGGAAATTGGTTTATTCAAGATAAGGCATTACTGTCAAGGTAACCGCAAGCTCTTTTGTAGCACATGCAGCACAGTGGTGTGATAAGTAGTGGGTTCATATGTGGATTTGAATGCATATGTTCTCCTATGTTCTGCATTTCTTCCATGTCTTCAGCTGATGTATCTCCGAGTGCTTTGGTTTCACCCACAGTCCAGAGACATACAGTTCATGTGAACCGGTGATCCTATATTGCTTGTTGTGTTTGAACGTGTGAGTGAATGACTGTGATTGCTCTGCAACAGACTGGCATCCAGTCCAGGTCGCGTGCAGCCTTATACCCGGTGCTTCCAGGACAGGACCGCTGAAGCTCTACACGGGACAAATACTCGCAAATTCAGAAATAAATGGATGGATAGCTTTTTATATGATTTTTAAATAAAATACTGTACTTCTTAATACGTGATTTAAGGCCAGTCATGTTACACACAAACAACCATTTATTTGTTTGTTTGTTTGTTTGTTTATATTTTATTTAGCTGTTATATTTTTATTTTTGAATTAGACTAGGTATACTCATAACCTTTTCATACTTCCACCCATTATTATTAACCATTTTATCCTGGTCAGGATCACCTTGGACAGGACTCCAGTCCAGTATAGGATCTCATAATGACAACAGTATTTTTAAACATATTTAATAATAATTGCACTACTAAATTTCCTACTAATTCATGTAACCTTGTGCCTCCGTGAACGATTACTGAAAGTAGTAGAGCTCAAATCTGGTAGACTGTTGTTGAAGGAGTAATATTATTTAATCATGACTGACTGGCAGCTCTTGCCATGCTCCCCTTTGTTCACAGCCAAGAGCGGGTAGAGGAATGGCAGCAGGAAATTACAGCCCCTTGCAGCATTGTGCCACCTTGTTCTCTCTGAAGTCAAGAAATGGACTCATATGTGGAGTCCTCTGCTGAGCCTTAATAATGACCTTTGTTTCGACCCTTCATGGAGGATCCTGGTTAAATCTGAATAGACTTTTGCACAACCACAGGACAGGATAACATCTAAATTATGTTTTTAATATCAGTATCTTGCCTTTTCATTTACACAGTCATTTCAAAATCATTTAGTCTATTCAGACATTATCTATGTTGGCACCTGGACCCTGGATACTACCTACAGCCAAGGGACTGCAGAATGAGAAGTTTAAAATATTTTACTTGTAATGAGCTGACATCCTGCCCAGGGTGCATTTGGCTTCATACCCTCTGGTTCCAGGATTGGCTCCAGAGCTCAGAGACTCTCAGTTATTGATAATGGAACAATATTTTACTTCTGTTTTTTTTTTTTGTTTCTTTATTTATTTTGACTTGCCTTTTTAAATTATACTGGAGGATCAAGCGACAGCTGTGAGTCAGGTCATTTACCAGATCTGCTTGCTAAAATTTGGTAGATAGACATACAGTTACATAGATACATACAGTACAATATATACATTAATTCGTATAAAATGGCAAAATGATTAATATTGTATATTTGGCACTAGATTCATTAGTGTTAGAGCAACGTGGCGTTTAACAATTGCACATTTGCTTGTGGGGTCACAATGAGACCTAATACAGTTTGCACAGTTTGTGCGAAATAGTGCAACACGCAATATGGAGAGCTGAGGGACTCCTCACAGCAGCCACCACGATGCTCAATTCCTGCGCTTGTTTTCATAACACTAAGTTAAATGATATATAACATTATCATATCACAATATTTCAAATGATTGTTTCAAAATGTTCTGATACGTGATTAATTTGAACAAAGGTCATTGCCATTCATGTTATCTAGGTTGCTGAGGGGCAGTTATATCCAGCTGAGTCCATGTAAACTAATTCATTGTTGGTTTAGCTTCTCTTACTTTTTTACACTGACTTGGAGCTTTTGAGAGCAAATGTTCCTGTCTAGACTGATGAGATGATGACACCTGTAAACTATGGTTAACTATCACATATGGTTAACATAACTATGTCATATGGTTATGCATGGACATGATGGTAGTGAGTTTCCCTCTTATTCCCTCTGTTAAATGACCAATATACCTTTCTTCATGTTGTTAATGAATTTTGTTCTGGTGATTGTTACTTCTTCTCAGAAGTGCACCAGCACACACACACACACACACACACACACACACACAGCTGGAAATTTAGTGTTGCCAATAAAGCTGAAACGTGTCTTTGGGATCACCTGAAGGAAACTTGCTCAAACACAGAAGAAAATGCAAATTCCACACAGACTAAGCTGGATTTGACCAGCTTAGCTGGATTTGACCAGCTGGATTTGACAACACCTCAGGTGTTGTGATGCAGCAATGATACTTGCTGTGCCACCACACTACCCCTTATACCACTTAAAATGTTATAATATTGCCTGTTTACACATCTTCATATTGGCTGAAAAAATTATGAGCCTTCTTGAGGTCATCACAATGATTTTGTTCTGAGATTTTTCCTGGAGACACTGAGTTTCCAAATATTTTAGTCAATATGCCCACCCTATTACTAATACCCTGTTTACATGCCAGTAGTGGGCTTCAGGGGGGATGCAGTAGCAGCATGGATTAAGCCAGCAGCCTACAGCTCCTCGGTTGTGTACCTGGCATGGGGATTGAATCCACCTCATGTTAGGTTAAGTTTGCATGTTCTCCCTGTGTTTACACTCCTCCAAACATGCACAAAAAGAGGCAACAGCAAACCACTTCTTTTCCTCCTTGCCTTGGAAACCATGCCTGTGAGTCGGCTTTGACTCGATGGCTCTTCCACACACACATACGGTATGCTTCAGATAACTTTCTCAATTTTATCCTTTCCTTACAGGCTGGTGCAGCTGTCATTTTTCTAAATGAGGTAGAATTCTTGTGTTCGTTTGCTTTTTCTAAACCTGTTTTACTTCTAGGCAACTTCAACATCCATACGGCCTCACCAAACTTAGGCTTTATCAGTTCTTTGAATTTCTCCTTCCAGCACGTAAGACTAACAGCTATGCATAAGGAGGCAGATTTGTCTTCTTTTGTCCTGGGTGCCTGAATTTTATACCTACCTAATTTTGCCATAAATTAAACATTGGCAAGATAAATGATAAAATCTGCTCAAATCTTGATCATAATCATCTCTGCTAACCAGTGTTTTTCACTTACTAGTTATTTTAGTAGAATTATTTACTGGGTGTTGTGATTTTATTTTATAGTCAGCAGTGTAGCAATTAAGAAGGGTGATTTGTAACCTAAAGGTTTTCATTCCGAATCCCACTCTTGCCGATGTCATTGAGCAATGTGTTCACCCTGAATTCTTCTAGCTTAAATGTCTTGCCATATGAACAAATAAAAAGTCATAAATCACCTTGGATTAAGGTGTCAGCTAAATGGCAAATTAATGACAAAGCTTAATTTGGGCCCGAGAATCACAGGGTGGTTAGATCTGTCAGTTTGCAGCAAAAGGCAACAAGTTTGAATTCCAGCTCCTGTTGTACTATTCAGTATACTTGTTTAGACTACTTGCTTTTAATTTCTTCAGTAAAAATGACCCAGCTGTGTAGATTAGTAAATACTTGTATGGAACATGGCATATAAATCTAAAACTGTAAGTCACCTTGGACAAAGGAATTATCTAAGCAGTTCAGTTTGTCCTGGGATGGGTTACTGTGGAAACAGGCTGAGAAGGCTTGACCACTGTCTGACTCTATCGATGGCCTAGAGGTTGTTTTCTGAGATACCCAAACATTCCTAAGCCAGCCAAAAATATGTTCTTCAGTTTAACAGCTTCCCTCACCACTGATGTCAGCCAGTGGATTTCTGGGAATGTGGGGGGCACCAACCCCTCAGACCACAGTTTTTAGCAGCCATGTTAATGATTGAGGTCTTAAACATGGTCCATTCAGATTTGATGTCCTGAAACTTTTTGGACAAGTGTAACATTTTGTTAGTGATAGTAGATAACTCAAACTGTTTGTCAGTTTTTCTAAGACAGCCCCCCCCCCCATTAAACATTTTGGTCTCCCAGGTCTGTCCAACTGAGTCTTCAATTGTCAAATCCAACTTACCGCCGAGTGGTTGGCCCATTTTTCACACAAGTTTGCAGAACATAAGCTTCGCAAGCAAGACTGTCAACTTTTATCCAAAGTGTTCTAGTATCAAGTGCATTTATAAATTTCCTTCTGTTTGAACTTGCTGTTTGTTATGGATGGTGTAGCACTAGTAGCACCAGCTTGCACAGTACTCCTGTAGTAAGTCACCTCTGTAATAGTTCACATATGACAGATGTCCTCAGTTACACCCCACCAGGAATGCTCATCATTCCTAATGTTCATGTTGAAGTTGCCCAGCAGGACTACAGAGTGAGTGGCACCCTGTTGGGAACATTTGCCAAATTTCTCTAAGACGGCTGAGGCCTCAGAACAGCAGTTTCTTTGTGCATGCAAAACAGCGAGTTTTCCTCACTGCAACCTGTAGCAACACTGGGGCAAGTCTCTAGTCCAACCCTCATCTGGGACTTGTAAGTATCCCAAAACTCACCCAAAGTAATTTATAAAGAATAACACCAAAACAGGAGAGAACTTACTCCTAATCAAGGAGTTTGGTTCCAGAACCAAAGCTTAGCATAAAGGTGAGACTAAATATACCTACCTGGTACTCTTTCAACTCCCCAGGTTCGTACCACACCAGAGAGGTGATATTCCATGTTTCTATTGCCAGGGTCTATACATCTAGGTCCACGCCTCTCACATCTGCCCCTGAGTTGGCATTGTACCCAACCCCCACACTTCATCTTGCAGATGATGAACACACAACATGGCTCCATATTGCCATTTCGGACTGAGCCAGATTAGGTTGTGTAGGTCATCCAACCACCAGGCGCTTGCCAACAAACACTGTCCCATAGGTCTAGATAGTAACAGAATTTTTACTGGAAAAACTAGCAATGATTTTAATATTCTACAACAAAGCCCCTCCAAGCTAAACTGGGAATACACAGAAATGTTCATTCTGGGACTCTTATTCTTCAGACACATCTAAGGTTAATCCATCCATGTTCAAAGAGCTCAGCAGACATACAACAAGACATATATTGGAATGAATAAAGCAAGTGTAGAAAGCTTGATTAACCTTGGCAAACACGAGCATAAAACCATGAGGTTTTCCAAGATGTTAATGGGTCAGATGTGTCAGATTCATATCTTTGTTGAACCACTTTCTTAATCATGCTGCAAAAAACATGCTTATGTGCAGGAAAGCTGAGCACAACTAGTGTGAAAATAGAATATGCAGGACAAGACATTTTTTATGAGATCTCCCAAGACCATAATGACACAGGTTTAAGGTTTAAAAAAATTGTGATATGTTTCTTTACACATTAATGTACCTGGTATACAGTTTTGTGTGATGCAATTATGTATCCATGTGGCTCAGACAATACTTGTTTTCCAATTATTTTCTTCTTCTCAGCCTTTTACTCAGATTCATAATGCAAAGATCTGGATCTCATTGTTTTTGTATTAGATTCATAGCAGAATAACAGTTTCTTCTTGCCTGGCTGTTCTATGTGAGATACACTTTATTATTAGCTATTTCACTTATTTATTAGTAAATTACTTGCACATTAAATTTATCTTTTTTGCATATTTTAATTATTTACTATTTGTGACATATTTATCAGATGCAACTAATATTTATAGTATGTATCTGTCCACAGATGGATGAATGGAAGAGCCATCAAGTTAAATCTGTCTCATTGCAGCCAATGGTGTGGTGTTGTAGGTAGGTTAGGGAATGGGCACAGTTTATCGTTTCCTTATTTTATACATATCTATTAGGTGCAAACCTTGAGCTGGATTCAAACCTACACCCATTGATCAGCACAAGAACGGTGGGGCACTGGCCTTACCTACTTGGCTTCCCTGCTGCACCCATTCATATAGAAAGTAATTCCTACCTTTTCGAACTGTTCTACAGTAGGATTAAGAGTTTTACACAGTGTTCATTACAAGATGCCTAATGACTCTGATGCCTTTATCTAGGGTGATTTACAACATTAGATTAAAAAAACTTCACACCTTACCTGTCTGCATAACATGTTCCTGCTGGCACAATTCAATGACAGTAGGAACTGCTAGCAACAACACTGCGGCAATAATAACCAAAGCAAATCATTTCACACCTTTACCAAACTTTGCATCAAAGAAGTGGACAATTCAATAAGAAGAATTTTTGGGTAGATGTAGAACAGTAAAATCTAAAGTGACAACACAAGGAAAAGGCTGTTTTAATTGCATTATTTCCATGAGGTGTGTTGATGAAACAGACGAAATGGGTCAGAACAGTGTCACACTCACCACTATTATCTTGAGGTTGAGCAGATTGACTCTCCTCACTTTGGACCTTTTCTGCTGTTGGCTCACTCTCACTGGGATCAGGCACGTTGGATTGTTTGAGGTCTCCCTTTTCCTTGTTCTCTGCAGCGTCAACTGACGGAGCACTTTCAGCACATTCATCAACGGCGGTGTTCTCATTAGCTACAGGTGAAGATGCTTTTTCACCTGCCTCTGCCACCACTGATTCCTCTCCCTCTTTTGCTTTTTCCACTTCCTCCATACTAGCCTCCTGCTTTGATTCAGAAGGAGGAACCTCAACAGGAGAAGAGGCTGCAGCAGCAGTGCTGTTTGTTGCCTTGTCAGGATCTGTGCTTTTGGCTTTGTTTGAAGCTTCAGGGTCTTCAGCTGTGGATTCTGCAGCTGGGTCAGTCACGGCAGAGGCCTTGTCATTCTTCTCCTCGCCCTCTGTTGCAGCTTCAGGGACAGCAGGACTTTCCTCCTTCTTCTCGTTCTTCAGCTTTTTCCGAATTATGTGTCCACGGAAGCTGGCTTGGATTTTAGTAGCAGCCTTGTGGGCTTTATCTTCTGGTTTGTTAGCATCTTGCTCCAGTTTCTGGTCAGCCTCTTCATTCTTTTCAACCTGTAAAAACAGCAAAGGAAAATCTCAACCCATTTGTAGCACATGGTAAAGGTGAGCTGGTGAATGTTAACACTGACATAAGGCTGCTAAAGAAATTTGTGTTGTTCAGCTGATTGGTTTTCATTGTAAAACTGTTCGCTGGCATTAGCAGCGGAATTATTATTTAGTGGAACATTTACAGGTGTTTACAAATTTAATATGTACTCTAACACTAGAGCAAAAGTTTCTTATCACTCAGGTCAGAAAAATAAACCTCTGGTGAAAACCATGGAAGCCAACCAACAACAGTCCATTTAAAGAAGTGGAACCAGAAGAGTGGTTAAGAAATGAGCCCATAAGAGAAAGAAGAAACTCATGAATCAAATGATTAGGTTGAAACAAAGAGATCATCAATATTAGCTCCTCTCACAGTTACAAGCACCAAACAATCATAAAATAAATATTCGTGGAAGCATCTGGGCTCCTTATAATGGTCTTTTCCAGTGTCATCCACCCATGTTTGGTCTTACTGAGATAAGGAGACTGTACTTTTCTCCATTAAAGGTCTATACCTGAGACTGATAAAGAGAGAAAAACTGAAAAAATCATGATTTTAGGGGAATCTGACAATATGGGCTCAACAGTTGATTCAAACCAATATCATAAGTCAAATGTGACGCTGACTCGGCCAGGGGCTTGTCACCAATTTTCTTGTTAGTTAAAGTTACTCTTATAATTTGTCTCTCTGTCTCTCGCTCTGTCTGTCTCTCTCTGTCACTCTCTGTCTCTCTCCTGTGTCTGTTTCTCGCTCTCTGTCTCTTTCTGTCTGTCTGTCTCTCTCTGTCTGTCTCCTGTGTCTGTTTCTCGCTCTCTGTCTCTTTCTGTCTGTCTATCTCTCTCTCTGTCTCTCTCCCTCTCTGTCTGTCTCTCTCTGTGTCTCCTTCTGTGTGTGTGTGTGTGTGTGTCTCTCTCTCTCTGTCTCTCTCCCTCTGTCTCTCTCTCCTTCTTTCTGTCTCAGCTCCTGACACTGGTGAGCCAGGATGCCTCATGCACATGTCTGCCTGTTCTGAATCCCCTGCCATAAGTATTTATGACTCCATGTAAATAAAAAACCCAATAAAGAAAAATACCAGAGTGCTGATTTTCAATGGAGCCTCAAACTCATTTAAACAACACATTACATAAAATAAACTAATGCAAGAGTAATAGTAAGAACAAAAGCATAATTAAAATAAAGGTTTGTTGTGATGATGTGATTACATTGCATTGCAGCATATTTATTCTGCTATTTTTTTCAACTTCAAACTATTTTAAAATAAACTTACTGCTGAAATTACTGAACAAATTCTGCATTTTATTCAGTTCAATTACCTACACTATCAAATAAATACTAAATAAATGAGACGTTCCTTAAAATCTTAGATATACAGTAGATGCTGTAGATAAAGACTTTTGATTTTAACATAAAATTTTTGTTAACATCAAGGAACGTTAAAATTAAAGCTAATTTAAAATGACTGAAAATATGTTTTTTCTCCGGAAGCTGCATGGACTGTTAACATATTTATCTCATTCATCTCGTGAATCTGTCTCATCTCATTGAATCTAACTGATTCATCTCTTGCCGTGTTCATCTTCTTCATATTCATCACCAGCACAAGACAGGACCTATAAACACTGAAATCCACCCCACACTTCTATTAGGTTTGTACACTCTGAGTGTATTTTACTGCCATTTAAAAGCTGAATAAGAAACAGAGGGTTCTTTCACTTTCACGCTGAACATTCATAACCCACGGAGACAGTGCATGGGAAAAAAGTTAAGATTTTCAAATAAAGATATTTAATGATATCCAACTGTTGTCACTAGAACATAACTATAGATTTTCCTTGTCTTATAACCAGGATAGAAACTGACAGCCAGTTATAAATTGAACCCATTGTAAGTTGGATAATATTTGTGACAAACTGATCATTTCTGTGTGTGTTGTTCACCATCAGTAACATCTTTCCAAACATCTGCCAATGATTTTTACTTTTGCTTTACTTCGGGTCACAGAATATTATATTATACACACCATTATTAAATAATTCACTGCTGTATTAGTTTCTTTTTCAAAAGTACAGTATGATTATAATATTCCTATATTTCGGTTTTCCTTGCCATACAACAGCGAGATGTAATAAGCACAGAAATGGAGGTGGTGCTACGGGGGATACAGTTGTTTTGAGACACTGTTGTGCTGGGTTAGGATACATTGGATTACGGCACAGGAGACAAGAGGGGCACTTCTGATGGGTTTTCGGTGCGAGTTTGGTTCCGTAAGATCCACAATAAAGGAAAGAAATGTGCCAAATGGACCCGGCTCCTCCGCATCTTCACATAATAAAAGACTCGAGAGAAAAAGGAGAGACTGTTACAAATGTTTTAAATTTATGTGAGAGACATGAGAAGATGGTTGCTGGCTGTGTGTGGGTAGGCCGCTGCCATCATGTCATAGCACACAGTGTCATATAGCGTTCACCAGTTGTCATCTTTTAATTCTCATTCACTTACCAGAATTCCTGTAACTCATTAAAATTTTTTTACTACGTTGTATTTAATTTTTTAAAATTTTATTTATTTATCTTTCTGCCTATTTACCTTTTCATTTATTTATTGTTGCTCATTGTAAGTGGAGTACGTTGTAAATGGAGGACAACTTGTATTCAGTTTGATTAAATCCCCCTCCAGTAAAATCAGTTGTTTTACGTTTCGTTGTTTAATAATGTTGTTTCTCATGCATGTAAACAATACCTGATTTACAAATATTTTATGTGGATATTTTAAGCTCATGTTTAAGAACCTACTTTTGCTTTCTAAGGTAATCCAGGCTCAAGAAGGGACCCTCTGAGTTCTGTTCTTCAAATGGCTTATATTCTGTCTGGATATATAAAACGTTCATGAGGATGCTGTTCTTTTTTCCACACTACAAGTTCCGTAATAAAAAAAGTCGATACTTTTGTATTACTTGTTTAAAACCTGCGCTGAAGCAGAGTATGACAGTTGAAGCATTAAAAGAACTAGAGTGCTGTTCTGCCAAAGACAGAAAATTTTATTACACAACCTCATGGTTAATATTTAAGAAAAACCCCAATGCATAATTTAGCAATGCAGTACATTTAATTGTACATTCAGAAATACCTTCTGTCTGGTGGGAAATAAGAAGCTACGGTTTCCTGTTTCATATTTTGTCTCATGCAGACCTTTCTTAAGATGTTTGCCCATCATAGAAATATATGTTATGAAAATGAATTTGATGATTCTACAGCTATGGGCTTTTGCACACGAGGGAAAGAGTCACTTCTAAAGCTAACAGTATGTTTACACTGCAGCTCTTTCCCAAGATATTCATCTTATGGTTTCATTGAGTTCTTGGAAGTTTATATTTCTTGTGGATTTTTTTTCTGCTTCATGTATCAGCTACCATATTTAAAAATGCATTAATTAGTTAGTTTGAAAATAAATTTTGTCATATTATAGCGAAAGATTTTGAGTGTCATATCTGTTAAACTATATTTTCACTTTGTCAAACTTAACAATAAACATAGTTACACATATAATACTGTTCCTTTTTGTCCAAGGAGTGCCAATTCCTTCAATCACATGGAACCCTTTTTCCCAATAATTTTATTGGAAATCTAAATAGATTTACCACCATAATTCAATCTTCGATTTCTAAAATATTGTATACTTGTCATCATCACCAAAAGGAGTATAGCAAATTTACAAACAGCAATTTTCAAATTCTTATGCTGATTTTGATAAAGGTGTTGAGCCAAGTAGCAAAATATTGATGAATGTATAGCTAATATTATCTAGCTTGCAATAGAGATTTTTCTGAAAAAGCAGACTGGCAAATAAAAAAGAAGGTTATCTGCTAGCTAGTCCAAAACAAATATAAAATATACATTATCAGGAGTAAATTTGCTAAAACATGCTGCGACTACAGTGAACTTACCACTAACATGTTATATAGACCTTTCCGGTTAAATTATGACAAGTATTTCCAAATTCTTGTACTCTCTCTACAGCAGGGGTAGCTAAGCCTGGTTGTGATGTGTCTCAAGCTTTCCTTTACGTACTTCACTTCAGCTTAGCTTTTATTGAGTCAGGCTTCACTAGAGTCTTGCATCAATGTATTACATCATTATAGCATACAGATATTAAGTAGAAACCGTGATGCTGATCTGAAAGCCAAGTGTCAGCTGCGTTATGCTAACACAAGTACCTTTTATGCAAATTGATGTGTATGAGGCTAATTAGAGTTAATAAATACTTATCTGTCAGTTTTTATTGAGCTGATGAAACTGTTTTCTTAGCCACACCATTGACTTAAACATAGTAATGGCTTGTTTTATGTGACAAATGGCATTATCCTGGGCCAAATTATGGAACTTGACTAATATGATTTGGAGTCCACTGTCTCTGATTTCTTATGAACATGACCATGTTGCAAGACAGTTTAAGTCATAGGTAGGTTTGCTTTTTTCCTCAGAAATGTACAATATCCAAGAAATTTTGAGATGGAATCGATTGTGCTTGTACTGCATTTTCATCTAAAATTTCTGAGGTCGCACTTAGCCCATGTGCTCAAGAATTTACTTTTACTGAGTCGGTCTGCTGTAAAGTTGTCTGTAGCATTCTGTGACACTGTGATAGATTCCCTTTTCTATATCAGGCTAACCTTATAATGAAGAATCCAAGCGTTTCATCTCAGCATCATCTCACATCTGTTGTTTGTTTTTGATGTTAGCTCTTCTGTTGTTTAATGTTAGCCTTTTCCCGGAAATGTTCTGTGCAATTTTCTCATGAAAAGTCATAGAGTTCAAAAGGTAAAACACTGAGTTTTTGATCTCTGTTTCCAGGTGGCAAAAATTCCTTCTCTGATGCTGCTAGCAGTCCCGTTTTGGATCTTCATTTGTCTGCAATGGGTCTCCACCTAGTCTGCTGGTTTTTGCATGGATGGGTAGATAGCTGTGAGTGGCTTTTTGTATTGTTTGTAGTATTTTAGGTCACTTTGAATGTAGGCATCAGTTTAATAAAAGTAAATAACAATAAATATGCCTTCCGAAAGTATTCACCCCCTCCCGCCAGTGATTGTTTCTTGTTCTCCTCTAATCCAAAATCAGATTAAAGTATGTTTAAATGGTCTTTTTGATTACTGTATAAGTAATTCTCTATAATGTTAAAATGAAATAAAGTATTTAGATGTTGTCAGATTTATATCCAAAATAAAAATTTGAAAACTATTTAATTGATAAGCTTTCTCCCTTTATTTTAACAACTTTAAATAGGTGATGCACTCAGTTGTCTTGAAATCAGATTTAATATGTTAGCAAGATACATTAGGAGGAAAAAGCTGAAGGTCATAAAAAGATTAAAGCTTTGAATCTTCCGAGGAACACCATGCAGTTCACAGTAGAAAATTGAGAAAATCTTGGCACAACCCAGACACAACCAGGATTAGGCCATCCTGCCAAACTGGAACAAAGCAAATACAAGGCAGGACAAAATTACAAACAGGACTAGGAAATTATCAGAAAAGGAAACAATCTTTGGCGAAGTGGCTAGAGAAAAGCCACTTCTGAAAAAGACCAACCTTTAGTCACACCTGGAGTTTGCTGAAAGCCATGTGACAAAACCTGGAAACTTTTGGACTAAAGTTTGGCATGAAACCAAATACAGCTCAGCACCCAGGTAACACCTTCCATGTTGTTATGCATGGTGGTGGCAGCATTATGCTCTGGGGTTGTTCAGCATGAGGAACTGGAAAGTTTGTTGCCATCAAGTAGAATATGGATGGAGCCAAATACAAGCAAATTCTTGAGATGTACCTGTTTCATGTAGCCAGAGACCTATTTCTAAGGGAAAGATTCATTTTTCCTCAGGACTTTAACCCAACACACACACAAAAACTACTGAGAAACAGTTTGAAACAAACAATGGTTAGTATTCTGGAATGACCCAGCCAGAGTCCAGACCTGAATCCAACTGAAAATCTGCAGTATGACCTGAACATTCCTGTGCATCAACACACTCCATCTACGGTGGCATATTTGTACTGAAGAATGGGCACAGATTTCAAAATCTAAGTTTCCAAAGCTCATACATACATACCTGTAAAGACTCATGGCTGGAATTGTTGCTCAAGAACAATGTACAATTATGTGGTGAATACTTTTGTAAATGAGAAATATAAATCTTAAATTCTGGAAGAATGGATGTTTTTGGGTAGGATATTTTTTTATTTATAGATATGTTTATTGCTAATGAAGGGAGAAAAAAATTATTCGGTGCTTTAAAATCTGGAGTAACAAGAAGAAAATGTGGAAAACAACTCAAAAGGGTCACTACTTCCTGAAGGCACAGTAGAATCCCCATGGTTAACCTGGCAGCACTCGTGGATACAACAGATGGGTGAGTAGAGTAACAGAGACAGAATTAAAGTGGCTAACAAACCAGTTACCACCAACAATTTATGGTTTAGTTGTTCTCATGATTTAATAAGACTCCTTCAGTATAAATTAAAACAATGGCTATTTTAATGGCATTAAAAAGATTAGCAGCACAGTCAAAGTTTGTATTTATTTAAAAACAAAACACCAAAGATGCACATGTGGTTGGAGAGCATCATCTCCCAAAGTACAGAAAAACTAATCTAGCTTTTCCATTCCCCTTCAATCCCTGCAACCTGCCACCTGTAAATACAGAGCCTTAAGTGTAACTAAGCAGTCAAGACATTGAGATTCAACGCACATGTTCAAGAGGCTTAAAGATTATGTCTCGGCGCAGTTATTTAAGACGCTGATAAGATAGCAGTGGGCTGCCTGTTTGTGGGAGGGTTTATATATTCTCTCCTCAAACCTGCATGGAAGAATTCAATGATGAAGCTCTTCCCTTCTTTCTCTTACTTTGGAAACCATGCAAATAGTTGCCATGAGTTGGATTTGACACACATCCAGCACCAAGACAGTATGACCTCTAATGACACTTGATTTCAAGAGCCATATAACTGTTATGAAAACCAACATTAAATCATGGAAAAACACCAGATTATTGGAATGAATGTAAAATACAAAATAAGACTCTACAGCCAGCATATAAAAGTAGAAAACTATTGTTAATGACTGATTAATGGGTGAAGCTCTTTATTAAATAATGGATTCTGTTCTCTACTGCAGACGTTCAGTTACAGTCAACAGTGTTTTGACTAAGTAGATCTTATTGCTTTGACTTATGCAGGTGATTCAAAATTCACTGTTGCTTCTCGATTTATGAGCTATTGCAAGAACATCAGATGGTCACTGATAGTTACTGGCACAGCTGCTGTGAAAAAAGAATGGTTTGAAAACTCATAGATTTTTTTTCCCTAATCTTTGCTGATCACCTGCCAGAAGACAGTCGCTATCTCTATAGTGCACAGGCTAAGGGATCTTAGCCAATGAAGACAGTAGGTTTAACCTGCAAAAGGAATAAGATTCTCATCTTGATACAGCATAATCATCACAATGATATCTCCTTGGACACTGAAGAATTATTTTTGTTGAATTTAAATGCTTGAAAGTTTAAAAACAGCACAGTCTGTCATTTATTGTTCACACATCCATCCTTCCACCATTAAAGGCTTTATTCTGGTCAGGATCACAGTGGTCTGGAGCTTATCTCAGAATCGCTGGGTGTCCTTCTCTGAAGCTACACCCTGGAACAAATGCCAGTCCACACACAGAGTGGCCACACACACAGTTACACACACATACACACACTACAAGCAATTTTGCGTGACCAATGAATCTGAGACACATCAAATGACCTATATGGGCATTATTTTAATTGTTATTCTTTTTCATGAACTGCAGCTGTTGTATCTTTTATCTGCATCTCCATATAGGTGACACATGGTGTTAAATATTAAATGTACAATACAGCATCTCAGACAATTATTTCATATTTTTGTCCAAAATTGGAGCTATCAAGACAGTTTTCTTCCACCAAAGTGCTCATAGCATGAATACAGTATATCTGAAGATATCTGCCATGACACATGTTTGAATGCAACATGTATAACTACTGGGGCCTAGGAACTTGACATTGTAGTTGTGAATCTGTTGTATCCCCCAAAAGTTATGATTTTGTATCGACTTCCTCTTTTTCATGTTGTGATTGAACAGACCTCTTGTGTTTTGTTTTGCATCCAAGGATTTCCGAAATGAATGCTTTGCTTATCGGTGTTGTTTTTCATGTCCCGATGAACAGACTACTCTTGTGAATTGACATAGGGTATTTATCCTCTTTTCTTTGTACAATAGAGATATTACCATCCTTTTCAAAAACAAACCTGTAAATAGTTACTCCTCCTTTTTTCATGTAGCCTAGCAGATTCGTAGACTGTAGGCCACCTTCCTCTTTACCTTTGCAGCTACTACATACCACCCACAGCTTTGCCATTTTTGCCAGCATCTGTATTTCAAGATAATTTTCTGGTAATTTAGAGTTACCAGAATTTTCACTGTAAACCTAAAGAAAATTCAAATGTTGCTGTTAACCCTCTGTTATATTTTAATCATTAGTAAATTAACCACAATCCTTGTGTTTACCTTCTATTTTTGTTTTTTTTATTATGGAGTTGATAAACGTCTGTGGGAGCTAATATTCAGTATGGAAGTTCTCACTGTCCTTAAATAACCAATTCTGTAATTTTACAACATGATAAGAAAATGAACCTCTATGGATTCTTCTTAGCTCTTTATGACTTTTCTCTTCTGCCATTTGCACCATCAGAGTTGAGTAATTTACCATCTCCAGAGTCTCTTCAAAGGTGTTCCTGCTTTTCACACGTCCCTGTAAGTTGCTCCTGAGCCCAGAGCCCCCCTTGTAAATTACTGATATTGTGGCATTACAGGGTACTGCCTTCAAATTCAACCTGGTGCATGTGGCTTCTTCTTCTTCTCATCCTCCCAAGTATTCTCCTTGCTTATTTACTCTGGCTTCTTGATCACTTTTCATTTTTGCCAATACGCCGCTTTGACTCACTTGCCATGTTTTTTGTAATTTTCTCCCAACCTTCAGGTTTCTTGTTCTTCTTGTTTTTTTCCCCATGTGCTTCATCTGTGGGGTTGTCATATTCTTCTGTCTCCTATCCCTCTTGTGCTTAAATACTGTATATTCTGCTTTTCATTGTAAATTTTTTTCTCCCATGATCATGATTCTAGCAGATTTATATATATATATATATATATATATATATATATATATATCATCAATCTTTTATTTTTTTGATCAGTCTAGGGTGGTTTGCTGCTTTTTTTACCTTTCTGGATATACTGCTAAAGGATTTTTTCTTCTTCTTTCACTTTGATTTTGTTTTACTCTATTCCCAGGGATCTCTTGCTGCCTTGCATGTCTGACCTCTCATTTAACCCTCCCAACTTTTGGCCCCAGATACTGCCACAACTTGCTGTAGCCTCTGCTTAAACAAATGCCCTCAGGCTCCGCATTGTTATATTCTGTCAACAATACTGCTGTAGCAGTAAGTCTGCATTCAGTACACACTCATCGCACTACCGAACTCTGCTCCAGATATGTCTGTGTACGAATTGAAAACATTAGCTACTCTAATTCATTTCCAGTATCATAAGTCATGGACTCTCCTGCCTACATCCTCCTAGCTTTAAGAGAGAGACTTCCACCATTCCGCTCCTGTTTTCCCTTGTGTCCTTGCCTTGTGCCTCCTTGTTTTGTTTGTAGTGCATCCAAGCCTTTGCACATGTCGAGAAACCACTGGACACAACTTCTCGTGTCTCCAGGACCCGTGTCTTCATTTTGTCACAGAGCCTCACCTCCTCAACTCCATGCTCTCCATGGATGTACCGTTCACAACTTTCACTGATCCCCTGTAAATACACTTCACATCTGAGTCCATCTTATCATCATTTTCCTAGTTCTCATGACACCCACCCTTCATTTAACATTATTTTATGAAAGTAAGGATAATTACATCTCAGACAAAAAATGAGTCACCTTAAAATTAAGAAAAAGCAAAATAAAATGTATTTCTATGCATGACAACAAAAGCATCAACATATGTTGTTTTTTATTTCTACATTTCCTTTAACGTAATGGTCTCTTCAGATTATCCATAATGGTCTGGACTCCTAAGGCAAGGCACAGAGTAAAATGAAAGAAAACATTTTCATAATTTGGCTCAAAATTGATTATGAAAGAAATAAAGGACTCAAGTAAACTTTCTTTGTCACCCTCCAAGTATGCAGGCAATATGCTGTTGCTGGTGTTGCAGCTGTTATACTCCAACTTATTATTAACAAATGTTCCACTACAGACCCTTTCATTTGGTTGCAAGGTTTAATTTATGTTAATTTAAGGGAATTTGTGTTATTAAAGCTGTTTATATGACTGCAGCATTTGTGTGTTTGAACACGGTACCACACAACTTGGAGGAAGGTGGGTCTGTCGAAATCCACTGACGCACCAACTCCTTATCAGAGATTCTCTATTTTCTGAAACCTTCCCCTGTGGTAGGAGAGCACATGTCCCTGCTAAAATCTGGTTTCCAGACCTCCCCCATAAGACGTCTGTCACTGTTGTTCCTCACCAGATAGTTTTTCTGTAAATACCACAAAAAACCTTGCACCTTGAGTTTGTCCCTGAAAGAACCTGGCATGACACAATGATTTAGGTAATTCAATTAATACCTGCAGTACAAATTTAAAGCTTCTCTAAGAACTCGAAAGACCCAAGTCCCACCTCCTGCTCTAATACCGTTGCACAAGATACTTACCCTAAATTGATACAGAAAAAAATTACCCTGCTTTATAAATTGATGAATAAATATAAGTAGCTTAACACTGAAAGTCCCTTTGGAGAAAAATATCAGCTAACTGAATTATTAATAATAATAGTATTGGATCTGTTTCAGGTGTGATATTAGATTGACATTAATAGATGACTGTAATTGGCTTCAACTGTCAATGTACTACAGTAGAAAGTTGTTCCCCCATGTTGCTTCAGAGCATGAATAATTAAGTTTCCGTACATTGTCTGACGAATTTATTGTGTCCTGCAATTTCCTAAATGTTCCTGTGAGTGTTTATTACTTGCTCACGTTGTTGTTGCTGTATTAAATGACCGCTCTAAATCAATAACCTGGGCTAGCAGTTAAGATGTAAAGAATCACCTATATGAGGTTGGCTGCATCAGAGTACGGCTGTACTATCTGCTGCATTTTAGTCGGGATCACAGGAAGCAAATGTACACGAGTAGAATTACAACACAACGGGCAAAAGATACTCTCGTTCTGAATTATAGGCCCATCGAAAGAAGAAGAAGGTGTATATTTTTTCGAAGTGTTTTGGTGGAAGTTTTTCGCTGTGCATGACCTCATTTGTGAGGGATGGGTGTACAGGATATTAATTGCTGCAAGATCTTTGCGGATACAAGGGAAGGATTTGTAATCCGCAGGTTGCATCAGTCCCTAATTGTATAAACCGAGTGGCTCATTAATCTGCTAAGAAAACAGGCTTATTTTGCTAATTTCTCGTGCACTGCATGACCATTCATAAACTGTGCATCACTTATTTGCACTTGCAAGTTGTGCTAATTCTCATTCATTATTATGGATATTATAATATTATATTATAGGATTTCATACAAGCCATTCATATATCTAAAGTGTATATCAGTTAAAATGTCTTGTTTCCAACCAAAATGGAGGGTGAACTGTCTGCAGCAGAAGATCATATTTTATTATCCTCAAATATGGGTCCAGTCCAGACACTGTTAAATGCAGCATTTTAAAGCTGTGACCTGGTGGGTGGTACTGCCCTGGCAGAGGTGGGGTTTGATCTAATAGACAGCCCCCCCACCACCACCTCCCTAGGGGCTTGATTAATGAGGACCAGCTGCAGTCATTTCAGAGACAATGTGCTGAGATACTTAAGACAGCTGGTCTGAAGGCTGAGGGCTGCTGGTTTTTTTTTTTTTTTTTTTTTTTTTTTTAAATAAGCCCGAGAAGAGACTGAGGTAAATGGAGTCGAATCCTCTNTTTTTTTTTTTTTTTTTTTTTTTTTTTTTTTTTTTTTTTTTAAAATAACCTCTTGTGTAGGGGAACAAGCTGCTGTGTAAGCCTTATGGTGGTTGTTTTGTGCTTATTTTGTTGGCGAAGCCTGCAGTCCAGTGCTTTTGGACCCTGTTATATGGCAGGCTCAGCCCTGCAACCGGCCACACGTAGTGGAAAATGTACCTTCACACAGAGAGGATGGCAGGAGCCTTTTTTTTTCCCTGTTGACTGTGTTCTTGAACTCCCCAATTCTTTTGACCTTTTGTTTTGTTGACATTTTGGCTTTTGATCTGTTCTGAGATTAAGAAAAAATGGGAAACAGACAACGCAGGTCCTTCACCAGAAGGCAGTTTGAGGCCAGATACCTCTTCAGCTGAGAGCTGAGTGAGCCTGAACCCAGGTGACTAACCTGATTTCCTAGTCCAGGGAAGCAAAAAGAGGGTGGAAGAGGGAGAGGGGACATTTAAGTGCTACAGACAACCTGGTGTGGATACTGGTAGTCTGGGAGGCGACCTGGATTGTGGACCCATGGTGGGAGGCACAGAAGAGGTTAGTCCAATAGTTGTTGCTAGATTGCTTCACATCACAAAGGAGTGCCCCACAGGGTGGTCTAATGCCTTCAACAGCCCCTCATATCAGCCCTGCCATATTCTTATTAATGCTACTTATTACACTGCCTTTCTTACCTTTGCATTTGACCACTCAAAGGCAATTTTAATAAACGGTTCATATATGTAATGTTGATTTGGATTTCCTAGTGTGGCAACATTCCATAGTTCCAATCGAATCATCGTTACATTCACAAATCACTTTGAAATAAATTCATTTGTGACATTTGTATGATACTGACATCTATGTGCATATAGAATTAGGCTACAATTCATTAAGAAGCATCGCTATTATAATTAAGGGAAAACAATTTGCTTTACTTAATCGGCATTAACAGGCATGATGAACCTTCCAGAAAATTATCATTTTTCAGCAAACCTGTTTATTAACTTGCGTGCAGGACCGTGTGGGATCAGCAGAGGTCCTCACATGTGCAGTCTGGCACATCCCAGCACACCTGATCTCAATTAGGCAGTTATCGAGTTTAACAACTTGGGCTTTAAAAGTAAGAGTCTGGGTGCAGTGAAGTTGCAGGTTTTTAAATGGTGCCTAGTGTTGTGACTGTCTGCTTGAGCAGTTTGGGATTCGTAGTTCTTGTGCTCCTACTTGCTGTTTCCAGGACTTGTTCCCTACTTGCCATGTCTTCCTAGGCTTGTTCTTTTCCTGTCAAAACATATGTTCACAACACAGGCTGCAATCTATTCATAAATAAATTGTGCTTGATTTCATACAGGCTGGAAGAGTCCTCCGTAACTTTGTTTTATCAGCTGAGGAACATGATCACATAAAATGGGATGTCAGACTGTTTGTATTGGCTCATAAAGCCCATTGACTGGGTCCTGTAAATGCTGTACAATGGATCTGATTTCCTCCACTGGTCAATCTGAACCATTAGTTCTGCTTACCCCATGGTGCTTCAAAAGAAAGACAAGCATCTGGTAATCAATGATCTCCAGCAAAAAATGCATGAGAACCTTGTTTCTCTGGAGCCTAGAAAAGAACCCTACAGCATGCCACAGAGGACATCTTCCTTAGAGCAGAAGACAGCATTTTTGTCCCCTATCTTGAAGGCGTGTCTGAATCAAAGCACTGAAATTATATGTACAAAACGTGATCAGTCTGTGCTTTGGACACTTGGTTATTTGAGAGAGAAGGAACAAGGAGACTGGGAAGACTTGTCGGTTCTGGGATATGGAAGATACGGCAAAAACGTGGCAGGATTGACTAACCACACAGAGGGCAGGTACTTTAAACAGGAGTACAAGAACAGTAAATGCTGGGTATTGACTTAGAAACCACAACCTTTTGGGTGCCAGACACTTCCATTTTAGAGCACAAGCTGCTAAGTGGAATAACTGACTGACTGGGATCAGCTGTGCTGGGTGAAACATGCCAGCACTTTCTGCAGATTGACTGGGGTGCTGCACAGAAACTGAACACAAGTACAGATTTCCCTGTAAGGCTCCTTGTACAACAATTGCAAACAGATGTAATTTGTGCCCAAAAAACTTGTATTAATGAATTGTCAATATTTTAGTAGAGCGCCAGTTTCAGTTCACAAATATTTGCCTTAGTTATATAGCACCAGACAGGAATTCCCTGCCTCCACAGCCCAGTGTGACCTCTTCAGCACAAGTAAGAATGCTTATTAATGATCTATTTTAAAAGCTGAAGTGAGAAAATGCATAGACATGTCTTGAAAGACTATCATTAAAAATGACTTGGGGGGGGGGGGTTACCATTTTAAATTGTATTCTTATGACTAGTTCAGCAAAAAGTCATTGAGTGTTTCATTTTAGAACAATAAAAAATATTTTAAGTATTATACTGTTGTACACTGTTATGACTTAAGTGAAAGTTCAAAATGGCTGCACTGGTGTCTTATCAGTTGTTTCCACTAGTTTTGCTTTGTATGGTATGTTTTTTTTACTTGTATTTCAATACAATTTTGAATAAGCTTCAGATAAAAATTCATTATAGCAAGTTTCCATTCAGATACCAATATTTATGTATTTTCCAGCAGCCGTTATCACAAAAATCTGGGTTTAGAGTTTGAACACCGAGGGATTACCGTGAACAATTATATACATGCTTGTTGCATTTAAAAGCACCTTCTCGAACCACATTATAGAAAACTAGAAAGCCAGTTTTGACTCTGACCAGGTGCTGGGGGTGACCCACTGCGCTATTATCCCAACCAAGAAAAGCAGACCAAAAAGGAAAAATACTGGGAATACAGGGGAAAAGGCCCTGCCAAACAAAAGCTGTTTTATGTACATGCATTTTTTAATGTCAGGAACTGACCACCACATCTTGCATTCATTGGCTTATTTGGCATAAAATGAAGACCACAGTTTTTACCACTGAATCTCGCTCACCTCAATATCAATACTGTTTTACACCCCCTTCTGTGCTTGTTCCCACCTTTTGGTTTTGTGTTGGTACCAGTAATACTCATCACTTGAGTCCCTGCTCCAGTGTTTGTGATGTGTGGGTCTTTAGATAACTTTAATTTTCATTTATATTTGCACATATAAATAATTTGACTTTAAAGGTGTCCACAGAAGTTCCAATATTCTGGACTTGATTTTGAGTTTTCTTTTTATTTGTAGAAGGCAGAAGTTTTGCATGTTTGGTGTGTAATCCTATATGAGTGGCCATAGCGAACCAGTTAAATACCACATACACCATTTTTATTGTAGAGCCTTACACTGCATCACTTCTCTTTGGACTGACAAAGAATGTCGTGTCATAGCTGTGACAGCACTGCAGTAAAACTTCTTAGTCTGACAGGTGAATCTTGTGGCTCATAACTTTTTTCTCACATTCAGATTAATGGTAATTAAGTTTCTTTTGATGAGATTCCTCTGCAAGGAAGAAACCATTAAATGAGGGAAGCCTGTAGTTCATTTGCATGATACTGACAAAATCCTGCACCAAACTATCACAGCGACAATCATAGAAAATGTACTATGAATGCAAAATGAAAACCTAATTATAACCAACTCAAGTATGAGCCTTGTTAGTGTCCAACATCTAACTAAATCACATTGGAATGCTGAGAAAGTGGTAAAAATGATCTAAACTCTTTATATGTTGTGTGTCAAACTGCACAGGTCTACAGAACTGAACAGCAGGTCCACACGTTTAGAAACTTGTTCATTATGGGGCTCAATGGCTTAAAAAAATCGAGCTGCCCAAAATTGTTGAAACGCCACATAAATGTTCACGTGTTCAGGTGAACTGGTAACTCTACATTATTACACAATGACTGTCTGGGACTGCCCTACAATTTCTGGCTTGGGTGTTTACCCCTTCCAACATGGCCTCCATACCCCCATGGCCCTGCCTTAGACAAGAGGCTTTTACTAATGGGTGGATGTTAACATTGACTAATTTAATTCAAATCTTGAGGGAAAGTATTTTATTGAATGAAGGGAATTGTCAGTTGTTTGGTTCCAATCAATCCTAAAACAAGCATAAACATCTGTAGTTGAAAAAAGCCTAAGTGCAAAGCTATTTTTTAATTGGTGCTTTATTTCTGATATATCGCCATCAACACACACATGGTGTGTTTTTACAGGCAGGTGGTATCTCGCCACTGCCTTTTGTTTTGACGTACCATAGAGCTCTGGAAGGCACTGAAAGGAAGATACTACATTTTTTGAAAGTAACGATGGAGTTGGAAGTGATCTTTGGTAACTCAAACTGCAAGCCTTTTGTTATCATTTAGGAACCGAGCACTGAGCAGGCGCCCTCTTGTCATTTGAATGAAATGTCGAGAAAAATATTGTCATTTTCCTTCAACTCGATGCAGAACTTTTCAAAATAATCTAAGTATACAGTACAGCATTTAAAAGTTCATTTCCGTCATGGAGCATTCATTAATGTAGTTTAATGTTGTGCATTGCAGTCAATTGCTGTCATCAGTGTTGAGTAAGCAAGGTTTAATAAACACATTATAATTTCCATGGATGGTGCATTAAAGACATCGTGCGACAGATCTGATAAACCATGTCTGGTTCATGGAAGGAAAAGGCCCCATCAGTGAGTTGCAGAGCAGTAAAATGTAGGACAGCATGTTGCTTAAATGGAAACCTATGACTTTTCCTTAATTACTTAGTATAATCCATTAAATTTGCTGAATTGATCACATTTCATGAATTTCTCTATCTAGCTGAGTTACCCAGTGTTGCAGGGCAGAAAGGAAAAAATTAATAACAAAATGCACAGCACCAAAGATTGTTACCCTTAAATCAATAGAATCAGCAAATTGTTTTTATTTCCATATTGTAGCTAGTGGTTCTCGTCACCACTCGGCATCGTGATGGGATTTTTTTTTCCCCTCCTAACATCCTCCTCCCCATCACATGTCCCTGTTGCCCTTTCAGATCCTTCCTCCAGCGCACCCTGCACTACCCCTCCCTCTCACCAGTTCTGTTCTTTACTCCAAGCATTCCCTAGTGCCCCCCATCACCCCTCCTACTTGCTGTTCTGTTGCAGTGTACAAAACAAAAAACAGTCTGATGTATATGTCATGTTCGGCATGTAGATCATAACATACAACAGTTACTGGCTCCTGTCTTTTCTAAATGGGAGCCTGTTGCAGGTATTTTGGGGAGCAGGACTCTAAACTGGTTGTAATTATCACATGATTTATTTCTGTGCTCCACAGAGAAGGTAGAACATGCAGAGTGACATCTGCACCAGTCCAAATGACATGCAGATAAGCTGTACATCACCAAACTTTATTACCTTTAAACTAGTTGCAGGTATGTGTGCGTGCCAGTTCGGCTATCTACTCCGAGCATCCTCTAGCGCTCCCTCTGCCTCTCATCCCCCCACACCCCTGCTTGTTCCAGGCAAAGGACAAGGGTGTTTTTCTGAAAGTATCTACAGTTTTTAAGCCTTCCTTCAAATACACTCAGGTTTATGCCAAATATACTAAATCATGCATCATAATGTAGGATAATTTTGTCTATATGGAACACCAGCACACGCTAACATTTTTCATTATTTTTGGGTTTTGACACAAGTCTTTGTCATAAAAAGTGCTAAAATACTTAAAAATACTTAAATGGCCATCTGTTTTAAGCAATGGTTGTGTAATTTAAATTTTAAATTTGCTTGTATATAAAATATATTTAACACTAAAGTGTAAGAGAACTACACAATTTAAAGTATAGCAGTGGTTTTCTAAGACTGCTTTGGTCTTCGGTAACTGGTTGCAAATTATATGACCAATAGAGTGCATTGTTTTGGCTTGCACTTTGAAAGATTTTTTTTAATCACTGCATTTTTACCTTTTTGGTTAGCATAAGATTTTAAGTTTTAGTACAAAATAAAGTTGCACATATAATCTCTTCTATTACCTTTATTTATTTATTTATTTTTATTATTATTATTATTATTATTATTATTATTATTATTATTTACATTTTACATTTTTTTAAAAAATCTTTATGATGTTATCCCATACCATACCATCCTTTTCCAACATGGAAAATTTATGCAGTATATGACAAGTNATTATTATTTACATTTTACATTTTTTAAAAAAATCTTTATGATGTTATCCCATACCATACCATCCTTTTCCAACATGGAAAATTTATGCAGTATATGACAAGTGGTTGTAAAGATCAAGCAGAATATAACCACATGATTTGTTAAATTACTTAACTTGTCTCTACAAAAGAAGTGCAACTAAAGTGCATTACATTGTTTAAAAGTTGATTATTTCAACTTTTCAATGCACACTGATTTGAATTTTTTGTAATATATCATTTTAGGGGTTTGTGAGAAGAAAAGAATTTAGCAAAATTATTTACATACAACATATTTACATAAAAATTTCATTGTCATTAATATTTAGCTAATAGCTTTCCTCAGTGCAGCTTGCAATATTATAATTGAAACAGTTCCATTTTGCTGCTTTGTTGGTGCTCCGATAGGAATACCACTATCTGACATCAATTAACAATAAGATTTTATTAAAATGTTCAAAAATTGTAATATTGGATATATGTAAACTATAGTAACAATACCCTAATTGTTTAATTTTGTTTTGGTTCCCTTTATTTATTTGCCTAAAACCAGCCTAAAAAAAAACTCTAAAATTGGTCAGTGCCCATTAATAAACAAACATATACAGAACTTTGAACTTAACAGAACTTAAATTAACCTTTTCCAAAAAAGGAACCAGTGTCAAGTGACAGGTACTTTTAATCATAAAAACGGCACTCAAGCATATTCCCACTCACTTAAGGCTTCAGAGACAATGTGATGCAATGAGGTCATTTCTTTTCCGGGAGGTGATCTCACTGGTACAACCATTATTCAAGTGTGAACCCCGTTAATAACCCATTATTTCTCAAATTCATCTTATAATTATCCTTGCGTGATTCTTATAATTCCTATAATTCTCTTTCAGATGCAGTCAAAGTAATTAATTTAATCTATGGAGTGGACTATCAAATGCAAAAACCGAATAATTCTTTTTTGTTTCACAGTTGAATTCATATGTACATGTATCCTCTATCATTTACTAATACAAGCTGCAAGTTATTTCTATTATAAATGACAACCATGGGGAAAGATGCCAACCATGCTATTACTAAAAGGCCTTCTTAAAGAGCCAGCACCCTCTCTCCCTCCCTTTGTTATGTCTGTAGGTGAGAAGATTGTGGAGCCACACCCTTGTCATGGTGTACGACCTCTTAGAAATTGATTTTTAAATTCAGCCTCTGCTATGACATATGGCTGTCTAACACAGCCAGTCTCTCAGTGGGTCAGCAATAGACGCTGAGCACGACAATATCAAGCTGGATAAAGCTATTAGGATTTGGTAGCCATGTAGGGGGGGGGGGATACAGGTTTTGGGTGGTACTTTGATGAACTGAGAAGACCCCATTTTGTTCATTCCTTTATTGAGTTCAACTAAATACAACCAAGTAACCATTAAAAGGTATGTCCAGAATTAGGGTGTAACCACTAAATATGTAGATGTAGCATATAGCATAATGATTGACAAAGAATGCACTGTGAAAGCTTTTATTTTCTAATATGCTAAATTTTATGTTTGGATCACTGATCTCAGACATTTGCTACCTAACTAAGCAATATACGATGTACCCCCCCCCACTGGCTACGCTTTGTGTTCATGTATTGTGGTGCCTTCGTTAAATTCTTATTCCCATTTAGCATTTGCTGTGTGCCACAAATGTATCCCATTATTTAGATGACATGAATTACTCCCAGGAGGGAGAGGGGATGCGGTCTGCAGTAAATCCCCCCCATGCGCTCCCAGCTTCACTGTGCTCCTGGAGTCTGACTCTGCACCGTCTGCACCACACCCTTTCTCAGAGCTCGCTTCTGCAGGGAGAGGAGGTTCAGGTGGGGTCTACATTTGCTGCTGGGCAAAGGGTTATTTCTTCACAGCTTCACAATAATTGTGTCTTGTAGATTATTGAAGTCAGCATATACAAAATGAGAAACGTAAACTCTACCTGTATACTAGCAATGTCATCTACTTTTGCGCTCTTGACAAATTCTACCTAGTCTTTTTTTTTTTTTTTTTTTTTTAAACAAAGACAACACATCCCTCAAATATTTCCAGCACCCTTTTAATTTTACCTGGTGTGCTGTGCATCTGTACACTTTTATTTAGCAACTTAAATGTGCCACATTTCTGAATAAGCCACCACACTTGTCATAATGATGATGAGCTTCTTCACGACAAACCTGATGAGCTCACCTAGAAAAAGAAGCATGCATATATATATATATATATATATATATATATATATATATATATAAAATATGTATGTAGATATGTGTATGTGTGTGTATGTATATGTGCATTCTGGAAAACCATTAAAACATTTTCAGTGAGGTGGTGAGAAGTGCCAGTAGTAAAACAGTGGAGTCCGGCTGTATTCTAATGAGACGTGAACAAGCTGCACTGTGTAATGCAGTGGCAACACGAAGAGAACGATGCCTCACCCATCCTACTGCAAATCTCTGGAAATGACTCATACCAGGTCAGGTCTAAATGGGAATCAGGTGTTTTTTCCTGTACTACAGGCATTGTTGGACTAGATGTAAAAGGTATAAGTTAAATGCTAATATAGTACAAAGCAAATATAATCATATGCACATCTTAAATGCTATAACCAGCATTGTTTCAAAAACAACGTGGACAAGCGAATCATTTATTAATTATGGTACATTAATTCTAGCAGTAACTTTGAAACAAGAAATTTAAGGCAGTTATTCACCCCAACTGCTTAAAGACACACCCTTATTCTTCAAAGTCCACCTTTCTTTTCTCAAGTGCTGTGCCATCCTTTGGATTTTTCATAGTGATGTAGAAATGTGTGTACCCTATAACATATGTAGACATAATAAACTTATCCCAGGTGAAAAGACCCATTTTTAAACGTAAAGCAATATTAATCCCTTCCAGGCACTAATTCATTCTTCCCCTCTGCTCCCTAGAGACTGTCAAGCTTGTTGCCAGAGGAGTTTCAATTTGATCTAAATTCCATTATTTCTTTTCAAATGTATTTCATTTGACAACTGGACCTTTTTTGAAACATTATCATTTTAAGAAGACTAGAAACTTTGAGGCCAGTTACAATAATTATGTCTTAATAGCAAGTGTAGGAGTATACTAGGCAGCATGCAGTCAAAGAAGGAGCTTCTTGGTACACCATTAAGAATGGATATTTGATAGGTGTCATCTACAAGCCTGACCATATTAGACTTGATTGCAGATGAGCTCAGTCACCAAGCAGGGTGGTACAATAGCATGTAAGTAAGAAGCAAGTATGCACAGAAAACATATTTGGATAGTGATCCAATAAGACTAGGCAATACGGAACAGATCTCAGTGGTAAAATAATGCAAACTGTACACCACTTGTGATCAATTCATTCTTAATTATATTAATGAAGTATGACAGCTAAACATGCTTACATCTAACGGAAGTCACAGTGGGACAGAAAAGTAAATAACCATTTCTAATCTCTTCCAAGCCTTTCAATACAGAATGAGATTACTTACATAATACAATAATGGGAAAAAAAGGAGATCAGAACATTTAATGCATTTAAACATGAAAGATGCAATAGAGTGAGAAGGTTACCGGTTTTGTTCTTCTAATGCAGCACAACATGATTGTAGTATCCTCTTTTTCCCCTTCCTTTTCTCTTCTTCCCTTTTTTCTTCCTCCTTTCTCTCTCCCTCTCTCTCTCCCTCCCTCAATCGCACACGCGCGCACACACACACACACCTTGGCTGTATCAGCAGCTCAGTCGCCTAATGCTTATACTCATCACAATTTGCACACACTCTCAAAGTGTGCCTGGCCGCGCCTCACTGTGACTTACTGGCTTACAATGACTACAAGCCCACCCTCAAACCCGCTCCCCCTCCTCATACCCACTACCCCTCCCTCTGGCTGGAATAAACCCACCCACCTCTCCCCTCCTCCATCTCCGATCCTCACACCAGCTTCCACAGGCAAGAGCCATAACCCCACCCTGTCTTGCTCCCTTTATGAATGATTGAATATCTCCAATCTGGCCACAGAGAATACCGATTTTGTAGGCTTTCCTCTTTTTTCGCTGGGTGGTGGCCTTGTTGAACAAAATCTATATGAAAAAGGCAGCTTTCCAGTCCCTTTTTTATTTTTTGAAATGCAGCAGCTGCAAAGACTGAATAAAAAACTGCAGGTTTTTTTCAGGAAGAAGAATGCTCCTACAGATTAAATTTGCTTTCTAACAGCTTCTGTTTTTATTATTTGTTTTGTTCTTCATCAACTGAGTGTCCACTGAAAACTGAAAAATAAAATGATAGCATTGCTCGAAATGTCAGAAACCTTTTATTTGCTCACAGTAATGTGCACATAAAAAAACACACACACACACACACACACGTGTGTGCACAGATCTACACAAAACCTGTAAAGGTTCCTGCTAGGAAACTTGGGGTGTGGTCAGTAATTCCTCTGCTCATGCTGTTTTTATTCCGGATTTGTCTGTAATGTGACCTCCAGGCACAATAGAAACCCCCTGCCTTTTTTTTTTTTTTTTTTAATAACAGAAACGTGCTCACCCTGCGGGGGAAACCACATTGTCCCATGCGCCTAGGAAATCATTTGGTTTAGCCTGGTTTTTAACCTAAAACATAATGGCAGGATTAGTTTATTTGTGCAGTTGTACTGGCAACAGAAGGACAGCCTTCAGTATGTTTTTTATCTGAGAATCTTGAATGAAGCCATTTCAGATTACAGCTCAATAAATTTTACATTTATCCTTAAATTTGCAATACATTTTAAATGTATGCGATTTTAAACAAAGTGTAGTAAAAGGTAATACACCATGTTGTATTAAAATGTAAAAATGCCATTTAATTGGTTACACAATTAAATCCACTGTATATGTGCAATTATATTTTCTAAATACTCGTTCACATTTTTTTGAATTAAGCATTAAAAACCAACACCCGAAATCAACAAATAAAGATTCTTGAACTATGTAAATGCTGGTCTGTTGAGACTTTTAAGAATAAAATATTTATGTTACACGTTTCAGCCATGCAAGTAATTAATAGGTTTGCTTAAATAAAATGTACAAAATAAAGCTGAAGGTTTACTTATGGTAAAAATTTTCCATTACGCATAATATATGGCACGATACAACGAAGGGCAGGACAGTGGGTTTGGCTTCAGCTCAGTCTGGGTGGACTTTAGGTGTTCCACATGTCTGCGTGGATTTCACCCAGGTGCTCGAGCGTCTACCCACAGTCTTAAGACACCTGTTTTGGGTTACTCGGTCACTCCAGATTGCCTGTGTGTCACCTTTAGAGGGACTAGTGTCCCATCTGCAGTGTCATTTTATAGCCTAGTAACCACGATCCTGGGATAGGGCCTGGACCACCACAATCCTGACCAGGTCAACTCGGTTAACAATGATGGACGGGTGGATGGACAAAGTCTATTGCAGGTTACAGGAAACTAACCGATCTCATATTTTGCACATGCAAGTGCTTAGCTGTACTGACTGTTCTAGAAGCAGAACTGGATTCAGTTTGTAATTCCATTTTCTCATTTAACAGCCACATACAGTTGCGTGTCAGTGTCGTAATGATGCAAATGTTTGCTGATACTTCTGAGAGAAAGCAAATTAAGAATGAACAACTTACAGCTTAGATGGAAAAATTTGTGACTTGAGGAACACCATGCTTGATATGTGTAACTGTTTAACTGCACATGTTGACATTTCAGCTACTATATTATCAGTTATATGATGTCTAGTACATAATTTTGAAAACACAAAGTTCTGCGTCTCATTTGTAGCATCAAGGTATCAATAGCTGAATGTATCGTTTTATAAAGAGTAACTGTATGTTTGAGATTTTTCAAAAACAACACATTGTTTATTGCTTAAGAAAATCTTTTTGAGTAACCTGCCAGCTCTCTTTAGAGCAGCTAATGTTTTTAAGGAGATGGTTGCAATTACGTTTCCTCAGTTGCAAGACACTATATTTAGGGCATATTTTTTAATGTGCGGTTCTGACCCTATCGTCTGCTACTCGTACTCTCTCTCCTACCCACTTTCTCACTGTCTCCTGATGCACCGGAGGAACACAACAATGTCTAGAAAGTAGAAAGCAAAGCACAACATATAGCAAAAAGATTTGTGTATATATTAATTTCCTTACCTAGGATATGTTTCCTTACTTGGATTTTTATGGTCAGCCTCTAGATCACCTTATTTTAGATATCTCAGTTATTAAAACTAGTGATACATCTATATATTGGCTGAGTTCCCCTAAGTGTTATAGCTTAAATATCTACAATGGGGAATTCTTTAAGTAGGGACCTTAAAATTGTCTTAACTGCACAGTTTTTTAAGGTAAGTTTTGAAAACATTTGTGTCTGCAAAAGTCTACCTTTTAAGAATTGGTATATATGCTTCTAAGCATTCATATACATACTTTGTATAGGAAAGTCAAGGTATACCTAAAGAGCATCAGTTTATGATTTACAATTTTTCTGAAAAAAAAATCAGTTTGATTGAAAAGGGAAAACATAATTTTGAATTTTTTCCTGAAAATTCCACACAAATTAACCATTCAGGGATTTTTTTTCAGTTTGAGTCCCAGCCTATGGCATCTTTCTGCTGCACAAGTCGCTATAGGAACCACACGATGCCTATACCCATCCGATTCATTCAATCTCATCTTTGGTGTGATTAAGGGCAATGTTAAAACTGTGATCTTCCATTAATATAAAATTAAACCTTAGTGCATAAAACACAAAGGCAACTTGTGTGAGTGAGGCTTGAAGATGTACTCATCCTGCACTGTGCCATACTGTGTACAACATCCTCCTAGCCTCCCGCTTCGATCAGCACTGACACAAACCGGCACACAGGCCTTCAGAGAGAGACAGTGACTGCCCTTTTTTGTATAAAATGGAGCCTCTTTCTGTACGTCGGAAAATAGCCGGTTTATGTACATTAGTAAAATATAAAATATGTGAACTACAGTAGATGGAACGGTACTTCAGGGGGTGATTATGGTAGACTAGAATATCTCCTTACCTCCCATTACTATTGCTATTATTAACCAAGACTTATCTTACATCTTTTTCCACTGTAACTTGCAACACTAAACACAATGTATTAAGCTACTTGCAATTCTCTTCTAATTCACACAAAAGAGCAGTTAACACTCACACAGGTACACGCTAAGGGCAATTTATATTCAACAGTTCCCTTGAAACATATGTCTTTGGACTAGAGGAAGCTCAGACACACAAGTGGAAAACGTGTAAATGCTGCACAGACAGAGCCAGATTCAAAACCACAGCTGTCCTACAGCCCAGGAGCAGAGAAGAGCAAGTATTAACTGCTGCACCAGCTGAAAAATTACTCCTTGTCATCAAAGCTGATAAAATGAAGAACTTCACCTGTAAATCTATGTGAAAGTGTACAAGTGTCTTTTTTTAAAGGCCATTTTCATCCTTTACCTCCAGGAAATAAGCTGAAGTGCATGCCAGTGTCCCCTGTGCTTTGTCTTCATTGTGAGCTCCTAGACCAAGCTACCTCTCGTCTTGACGGATCCCTAGTAAATCCCATCTTCTCTCACTGTTATAAGGTTCCTTACAAGAATTGCACTACATGCCAAGCACACAGCACACACCTTTATATAACAGCATTTCCCAGTCCTTCCTAATTTTCAATATCATGTGATCATTTTGAGCCTGAAAAGCTGACAAGCACATTCTAAATGCGTAATGCTGCCGCTGTCTTCAGACTGTGCTTTTTCCATATTATTTATATGTTGTTGATGACTGTCTACTTTATGCTGCATTTCACTAAATAAACTGCAAGTGGAATTTTCCATCAGTAATGTCAGTCAGTCAGTCAGTAATGTTCTGTAGCAAAAATTGTTGAGTTCCTCTGCATAAAACAAGTTTTTAGGCATCCTAATAGTGGTCTTACACAAGACTTAAGTTTCCACAGATACTATTAACATTATTATCCACAGTAGAATTCACCACCTTTTTAGCAAGATGAAATATCATAATGTGGGAACAAGCCTTGAAACTTGAGGTTAACCATTCCAAGGGACGTCTCTCGCTCGCTCACTATTCTTCAACGGCTTGCCTAAATCAGGGATTCTGTGGTCTGAGGCTTATCCCAGCAGTACATCTAGAAGACTAGTCAGGGTCACTCCAGACAGGATGCCAGTCCATTGCAGAGTAGGCACACAGTGAAATAAATACCTGTGGGAAGAACCTGTAGCACCCAGAAAAAAATCCACACCAACACAGGGAGAACACCCAAACTCCACACACAGACTGAGTGATTTGAACCTAACAACAAACTGTGATCTGTCACCAGTAGGATGGTTGCTCTTGTGTATAATAGTGTAGCAGTACAGTACAAAAGTAGTAATGGTGGCTATTTCAGCCAAGAAATCATGTTTTGTCTTCCCCAGATAAGCATACAGCATGCTGCAGACAGATCAATAAGTAATTAATACATCCAATATATCATTGTTCCATAAAATATTATTTTAATATGTACTCATAGTCTGGACAGCAGTTAGCTGACGTCTGTAATCTGTCACAGCAGACAGGCAGTTCCCAACTGGTTATATGTTGCCTTACATAGTGAATAGGAATAATTACAGAATGTAATTATTAAATGTGTAGAAAGTTATAGCCACCATTATCTAGCAATATAAACTCGTAGTTTCTGTTATTCTCTTGTGGAAACTGTAAGCGCTGATAAAATAAAGCAGCTTGTCAAGATCTTGACCAACACAATAATCTTGCTACAATGACTTTTTTGCTCAGAAAATGAAACACATTTATTAATAGAATGAATAAAATACAGTTCTATGTTGCAGTAATGCCTGTACCCTCAATATTAATGTGAAAAGACCATTTACTTGCTGCTGATGGTTGGCAGATACCATGGTAACCGTGTGTGCACTGTGACTCTGAAGAAATGCTGTAACCATAGAAACTGTCAGGACCTGTGGAAACTCGGTAAGCATTTTTATGTGAGAAATCACCACTACTTGCTATGTTTAGTATTGATTTGCACAACCATAAAGGTTTATAATCATAACTGTTTGTGTCTCAAAAATGCAACTTATTCATTGCTAATCATAAATGGCTGCAGTGCACAGTTCTAAAATATTTGAAGCTTAATTCTTAGATTCTAGATTTGAAAGAGCATGAGGTAGGGAGTAAAAAAATCCTTCTACCATTTCATTTCAAAAGAAGATTTTTCTTGCATCTTTCCATCATCCATTTGGTTGTGTAACACTTGTCCTTTGATTTTCATGATAGAACAAGTCTACTGTATTTTCAGAATGAAACAGGAGTTCTCTGTGAATCAGAGGTCTCTTAATACTGAAAAAAAATATATATATATATTTAATATTCTCAGTAGCTGAAAAAATCAATTCACATTAGATGTTTTGAAAAAATACAAAAAGGCAACCCTAGAACCAAAACTGGGCAATACATATAGCAATATCTTGTTAACTCAAATCATTAAAAACTTAATGTCCGTTAGAAGAAGCAGTATGTCATGCTAATGAAGCGATAAGATTACGCAGATCACTGTATAGTGCAGCCATTACAGCTAAAAGATCCAACTACATGTTGTAGGCTTGGCGATATGCAGCCGTAAAGGTTAAAGAAGATGAAGGATGGATGAATGAAGCCTGTTTAAAACATTAGGAATTAAAGAACTGGACTGTACATTAAAGGATATCAGTGTCCTCCTGTGTAGTTTTAGAAACTGAAGAGCTGAGGTACCTGGTGCTGCCCAGGTCAAAAAGGTATAGTAGTGGAAAGGCAAAACAATCATGCGTTTGTGCCTGTGTGTGGCTTCTTCGTTTTTCTTCATCTTGACAATTCAGCTGTGAACTGTCTGGAAGCACACTTCACCAATGTGTATGTATGCACATATACGTGTGTGTTTGACTACACAAAAACCTAACCTGGGGTAAGGAGTATCTGTGTGCCTATGGGCAATAATGAAATAAACCAGGATAGAATGGAAAACTACAGAATGACACATTGGAATAAAAACACAAATACCTTGCTAAATTGTATAAGAGGAGCCACTTTGTCTTAATAGTCACCTGTTTTTTATGCTCTTTACCCTTTATTCTGGCAATAATCCATCCGTTGTTACTGTATATGGTGACTGGCCATGGCCTCTGTCAGCAGTTTGAAACAATTGCTAAGGAAAAGCGTAATAGACAGTTCATTCATTGAGATACAAAAGAAATATAAAACTTGCTCAGCAGAATGAAACAGTAGCCTTTTGGCACTGTTTTAGTCCATATTTTCTAATGTGACTGCCAAAATTAAAACTATGGAACGTGCACAACTTTGGAATTATGGAAACAGATTAACCCTTTTCTTTAATTACAAAAAATTCAATATTAAAATTCAATTGTCAAATAATATCTTATCCTTACATTATTCAGTGGTCCTTTGTACCCTTGCACCAGTAGGCAAAGGAATACTATTAGCTATTAGGAATAATCTAGGTTTAGGAACATGGCTCCTCTAAGGAGAAAGTGTCTGTAAAAGAAACTTAATTGATTCAGTGTGATTGTTATTGTTGATTTAAGAGAGTACAGTCTCATGGGAAGCATGTGCAATATCAGGTCAGATGCTACCAGGCATTTTGGTGGAATTAAGGCAACACAGGATGGAATGAATAGAAGTCACCAGAGCAGTATATATTGAATAAGCGCCATGTGCACAGTGGTGCTCTGCTTTAGTTTGTAAGTCATTTTAATTGAAATGATCAAGTTAAAAATTGCAGTTAGCTCCTAGGCTTTCCGACCATGGACTGGAACCCAGCCAGGAAAGGTAATATTAGAGAAACCTTTAAAGTTTAGTGATGCAAATTCAAATGTATTTTCTCTTTGGAGCCCTCTAAATACCTTGTCAAAAGCTTTTGTGTTGGACCCAATTTATTATTAATGGTTTAACTTCCAAAGCATCTTTCAAAGCTTCCTTTTTTTGCTTTATGTACTATGTTTGCTTTATGTACCTGTACTCCAGACAAATTCTACATTCATTGCATGTAGCCTATGCCAGTACAACAACCCATTTCTTATTCTGATTTGATTCTTTTCACTAGCTGTAAACTGAAATTGTCTTTTTCTATTTTTTTTTTATGAACAGCATTAGGTCACAGCAACATACAGACAGAGGCAGCATACCTATACTGCACACACATCCTCTTACATAGAGCAGATGTAAGGATTAGGTGGTACTGCATGATCATGGTATGCAGGCATGATCACGTGGCACAGTATGATAGGCTCCAGTTTGGTGTCCTAACCATTCCAGAGTTCTTTTAAATGGTCATGCAAATCAGATGTACATTTGTTTAAGTGGAAGAAGATTAAACAATTCAGAATCCCACATATTTACAGAGGAAATTTTAGGTTTAAACCAAAGCATTAAGATATATTCCTTTCCAAGTATGTCAGTATAAACAAGCTATGACGTCATCAAAAAGAGAATTTGGGTTTTTGTTTAACAAGAAAATAGATGGGGACAAAAAACAAACATTTTGTTAAATGTTTTTTGAATGGTTGTGTGAACTCCCTTCTAACAGACTTACATCTTATCACATTACCAGAATAGATGCGTCAAAGTGCCTGGACAGCTTAACATTTAAAATCCAGCTGCAATGTCCCTGGAAACATCCAGGGAAGGCACATTAGCATAAGGCAGATACTGAAAAATGAGTTTGAATTTTTGCTCCTGGATGCTTAGGGAGGAGCAGGCAGGGAAAATTTTGACACTTATAGGTTACCATTCATAGTCATCGAAAGACATATTAAATTTGTGTTCTCATGTCTCCTTCTGAGTACTTTAAGAATTAGTGAAAACACTTGTTAGATGGAATAAAATGCAGAATCCAAGCCCAAGAATTAGGCAGGAAATTGAAATGTTTCTCAGCTCTGGTTATTTTGGGCCAAAGTCTTTCTAAGGCAGTAATAAATGGTTTATCCATTCATCCATTCTCATTAATTACTTCTCCTGGCCAGGGACCTGATGGTCTGGGGACTTGCTAGGCAAGGAGGAGTAAACCCTAGACAGAACACCAGTCCATTGCAGTAAAGAAAAATTCTTTGGGCAATTGTTTCATCTAAAAATAAATATGGTATATCCATTAACCCTATAGACCATTTCCAGAGCCCATTTTGACAAATGTCTAGGGCAAGATCTGGGTTGAAAGCAACAGAACACAATAGCTACAGCTTCCTTGGGATCATCAGCTATCTTTAAAGCCTCTCCAAAGTAGAAAAGTGCTGACTATAACAAAATTCTCAGGCAAATATGAAACTGCAGGCAGAGATTGTAACAGTCTTGGGTAGCACAAAGATGACTGTGGCAACTTAAAAAGAGTCTGGCCTGACCTGGAACCAATTATTCATTTGTTTAATTTGTGCAGCCTCAAATCTCACATTTGTTACAGAAGTCTCATTTTTAGTCAGCTAAGTTTGGAGAGTTAGATTCTGGGCCTCTTACTGTTCCAAATAACTCGAAAGATCAAGGTATCCATTTTTTTTAACAAATTCATCTAATAAGTAGTAGGGTAAGTTTTAGAATAGGTATAGCAGGCAAGGTAAAATATCCATCCTGGCAACATTAATTCTGCCAAATAATAAAATAGGTAGAGAAGTCTATGTAGTCAGATTTCTTTATTAAGCTGGGAATAGTTTAATTCCGCTAGGTGATTAAGACCGAGTGATGAAGGGAGTTGTGGGTTTTTTCATTTCAAATACTTGTCCTAATAATTATTTATTCATTTTTCTCTTAAATTTTGATAGTTGCAAGGTCACATTAAAGATGGAAAAATGTCTGGCATGATTCATCTTGATTCTCAGTTTAATATCACAAAACCCTGCAATTTCAGTTGGGGTGTGATGACTTTTTATATCCACTGTCAAATGTTTTTCAGTTTCACTAGTATAATATGGACATGTACTGTACAATGTGAAGATAGATAAGAACTATTTACGTGAATCCAATGAGAAGTTTCTCAATCGAAGTGCATCATTGTTCTACCGTATTTGTATTTTCACCTCCTTAATAAAATATAATACCCCCGTTTACAACTGTTTCAACTAGCACTCTACCTTCTAGAAAGTTATCCTGAGTGCTAAGTGAAGTATTACTATATCTACCTGCTTAGACAGAAGGATCATTTTTATTATGTTAGTGTTTCAGAAATAAACTACAAACATGTAAATATGGTTTATTTTATTCTGCTCTTTTACTCAGCCATTCAAAATACGTTTAATAAAAAGTTTCATTTGACTCCAACTATTTTTTTGTTAAACCATGATCCAGATTTTCTTTTTGATGAAGTTATGGAATGTAGGCAGATTACCTAGTTAGCAGGGAAATGTATTTTAAAGTATGTTGGGCTATATGTGAAGTTCACTCTGTATGTGGATGTCTAAAGGGTTTAATTTTCTTTTTCTACAAAAATTAGCATTTGACCTGCATGACTATTCAAAGGAATTTTTGAATGTTTGGTCATCCTTCCGGACTACTAGACAGTGCCATATAAGATAATGCCAGTCCAGATGTGACTGGTGGTTTTTGATTAAACAAAAAAATACATACGTGGGCATCCAGGGTGTGTACAACAAAATCTGAGTCAACCTCATACAGTATTGGCCCTTTGGCAATCTATACAGAACCATATAGAGACATAGGCTTTAGGCATGAGAATGACAAGGCTACCCCAGTCGCTTTTAGTTTCCTCAGTTACCCCCATTTATAGCATTCTAGTTTATCCTTCACGAGTCTGTGGCCAGGCAGGTTGAGAGGGGGGCTGCAAACTACCCTTGGCCATGGTTCAGCAAGGTTAGTGCATTCAGGGGTTGAAAAAAAACATCAGCAAACTTATCCTGCAACTTGTTTATGTCCTCCTGTTGAGCTGCAGAGTCCCTTGCCAACAGGGACAGCAGTGGGAGGGGAGGTAGGGCCCTCAGGACCATGCTCTGTGCTGATAGGCATCAGTGTCATCAAGAATACAGTCACCGTGGAAACAAGCAGGGTCCTCCTGCCACTTCTTTAGGAGACTGACATGATGGACCTGATGGGCATTCCTCCTGTCATGGTGGAACACCTCATAGTCCACATCACAGATGCAGTGTGTGACCATAAAATGTCCTTGCCATTTGCCCAGAAGTTTTGATTGGGAGGCCGGAAGGAGGAGAAGTACTTTATCTCCCATGTTAAACACTCTCTATGTTTGCTGATCGTGGACCTGGAACAGATGCCCCTGCACCACATGCTGCAGGGCATGGATGCCAGTCCCTCACATGTTGTTCACATACACTCACACTATGGGCAATTTAAAGTGACCAATCAACCCAAATCATATGTCTTTGGACTCTGGGAGAAATCCAGAAGAAACTCACACAGACCCAGGGAAAACATGCAAACTCCCCACAGACTGAACTGGATTTGACAACTCACTGAGCCAAAGTGCCGCCTAGTCTTAATCAACAAATGTACAATATACCCAGGTCTTTCATTACAGAAGACATCCATGTTCAAAATCAAATAATGTTTATGACAATGTAAAATGTTACAAAAAAAACAAATGAGTGCTAAGGAAATGTATCTAAAATGAAGGTGAGCAGACAACTTTATAAGTACCTGAAACAAAGATTCGTAATTTTGGCAGTTTACTTCCATAGTCTTGGCTTCTTATGTTCCCTGCAAGATGCAACCAAAAATGGTTGTTCTTTCACTAAAAAAACTAATCCCTTTTGCCCTGTTTATTGATATTCCAGTGAAAAAAGTCTTAGCTTTTCTCTTTCTGCAAAATGTTTATTTGGCTGTCAGTGCTATAAATGCTAACAATGAAACCATTGTGCTGTATTTAAAATATCAAGTGTGTTAATTTACAAAAATAAATAAATCCCTATATAAGACCTATTTAGCCCAAATACCATACCACGGATCAACAAAATTCTTTAAATTCAAAATTCTTTGAAATACACCAGTTTAATATGCTATTGTCTCTCAGACATTTCAGTGCTAAATTAAATTTCCTATATCAGGAAAAATTTAAAATAAGCCAAATTACTACATTAACTGTAGTTTTATCGTAGTATTAATAGTGCTACATTAGCTAAGTCTGTTGTTGTATGTTTAAGTTTTATGTAACTACTAAAATTGTTTATTTTATATACCAGATTAACAGAAGCAGGACTGAGGCACTGAACATGTTTCAAACACATATACAGGGTTTTATAGTCCATCCAGCTGTCATTTATGAAACCTTGTTTGCCTGATTATTGGTAACTTGCAAGGACTGGAACCAAAAAAGTTAACTGAAGCCATCTATTGTATGCAGCTGTACCCTGTCCTACGCCTTTTGTCCCCAAAGCTGTGTGATTGTTTGCTGGCAACTTCAAGCATGTCAGCCCCAGCATTGTGGCTCACCATGTAGTGCTACAGCCTTAAAATGCCTAGGCTGGGCTTGTGCCCAAAACCCAGTGTGTTCTATGTGGAGGTTGTATTTTATACCTATGTTTGTGTGGGTTTCCTCCCACATTTTAAACACATATGCTGCCTGTGAATTCAGGAATCAAAAAAATTGCCCATTGCGTGTAGTTGCATTGTTTGTTTCATTTCTCTGCTGCACAAATGCTTGAATGATTAAATGGATTTTAGCATAAATAGAGTTGAAAGTGACCTTAGACAAATGTGTCAGCCAAATACCAGTTAATTATTGCACCTCACTTTCAAAAAAAAAACATGTAAATTGAACAAATATTATTGAAAACACCATCCCCCTGTGGTCCACATGGATGACATGATCAGAATGGGTAGGCTGCATCAGGTAGCCTAACTATTTTGCAGAAACTGCATTATTGGGGGAAGAAAACAGTAGAAAATGAATATATCACTGTTTACTTCTCCAACTTTGAAGCAGTTTTCTGATCAGTGTCTAGATTCTCCTCTTGTGAAATCTGGATCCACTACACCTCCAAGGTTACCCAAACCTTCCAGTTTGCCAAATTTTTATGATTTTCTTGAGCAGTTGGGATGGATAGACTCAAGTTATATCACTTGGGTTGCCCTCAGCTCTGGAGCCCCTCCTTAGGCTTGACAGATTACCCTCCTGATAGCTTGGCCTGCCTCTGTTAGGCTAGATGGAAATGGGCTTTATACCATCACATTCCTCAATCCCCCCCATGATGTAAAGAGAAGTTGGGAGCAATGGACCCAAGTCTTATCCTAGCTTTTGACCAGCTGTGTTATACAAAAGTCCTGATTACAGGCAGCTGGTCGTCATTATCTGCAAGAGTTGACCAACAGAGGCATTGGTATCTGTCTATCATATACCCACCCCCCTTGCCATAGTCCTTATAATATACCTGGCATAAAATTCCAGTGTTAAAGAGGCAGGAAGAGAACATACCAAACATATTATACTGTATATCTGAAAGATAGCCCCATACTAGCATAAATAAAACAGTATAACAGTGTGTTTGTGTATGTATACATGTGCATATGTAGGTGTGAATTTTTTTACTAAAGTTCTAATTACGTCATCACCTGATTCCAGCTGACTATCAGGTTTACCATTTTGTTTTACTGTTTGCTGCCTTAGTGCAACACCATGGTTTTCTAAGATGCCTTAAGTAAACTTTTGAAAGTGCAGTTTACATTGATTGTATCCTGTGCATATGATGCACAAAAAAGTTTTCTGACAGTTCATTTATGGAATCATATACAGTACTGTGCAAAAGTCTTAGGCATCTGTGGTAAAAATGCTATCAAGCAAGGATGGTTCCAAAAATAATTCCATGAATACTTATTGATCAATAAACCTTCTAAAAAGTGCAGTAGACAAAAAACCTCAATCAAATCAATATTTGGTGGGACCACCCTTTGTCTTTAAAACACCATCAGTTCTCTTATGCAAACTTGCATGCAGTTTAATGTAGAGGTTGGTAGGTTCTTCCAAATATTTTAAGGAACTGGCCACAGTTCTTCTGCACACTTTGACTGTCTCTGCATGTCCTCCCAGACTGACTTGATCATGTTGAGATCGGGGCTCTGTAGGGACCATACCATCTATTGCAGGATTCCTTCTTTTTGCTGAAGATAGTTCTGTATGACTGAGTTTGGGTGTTTGAGGTCATTCTCAGGCTGCAGAATGAATTTGGGACCAATCAGAAACCTCCCTGATGGTAGATAAGAAACTACCTGTACTTCTCAACAGTCATTGAAGTTGCATGCCTAAGACTTTTGCACAGTACTGTATTTACCCCACTTAAATAATTATGGTACATGTGATTTATACATAGATGCTGCCTAATTTAATTTTTCACAGCCTTTATAATCTATGGTTAGGAGTCCTTCATTAAAATGTTAACTGATTTGGATTGTACAACATTTAGTAAGAGAGAAGTCTATGGCATGACTGCAACAATGGACTTTCAAAAAACTACACAACACAAAATAAAATACCATGCTTCTCTTTACTATTTGTGATAACTACACATAAATTGGCCAAAAAAATGTAACAACTGAAACATGGCCCAAAATGACTACCACACAATTTTTTATCGTGGTGGAGACATATCCAGATTGTCAAAGCATGTCAAATTGATCTCTCAGTTCCTCATAATATGTGCTGGTGGCCATCCTGCAATGGATCCATGTCCCATCCAGGTTATAGTATCCTGACATAGCACCCATTGTTTCCAGGATAGGCCTTGGACCACCACAATCCAATGGTCACTGATAATAGGATGGATGGATGGATGGATGGATGGGTGGAATGTTCAAAGCCTTATCAAAGTTGACATACAAGTATATCTCATGTGCAACAAATTTGCCTGAATTATTCCAAATGTTGGCCACATAAAGAAAATGTTTCATGAAAAAGGCTGAATACACACTAACATAACTGTTTTTATACTTTATTCTAATGGATATGGATGTTGGGAACACCCTGTAACCTAATGCTGGGTATGCTGATGATGCCAAGCTGTTTGTCCCTGTAGCTGTAGATGTAACCTCTTGTATCACTACTTGCCTCTCAGACATCTGTTTGGATGACTGACCACCATCTATAACTCAACCTCTGCACAACTGACCCTTCACCATTTAGCATCTGTCCATTGTAGAAGTGTTTTGATTCTTTGTCTAACCTCTTGTGCTTAATCTTAGCTTGTGACCTGACCTGATGAACTATAAATTTCTTTTCAGAATTAGTTATTCACTAGTTTATGTTTGTGATAGAGGAGCAAGCACAAAGGAGGGTATTTTATTGCAGTCACCCTTGGGGTCTTCACTTTCAGTCAGTGTGTCTGGTACAATTAGCAATGCTCTATTTTTCTAAACTGTGAATTATCTGACCTTATTTTGTTAGCCCCATTGTGGTGAGACTATAAAATAAATAGATTGTTCGACCGCTTTGTCTTTGGAGAGAAGTGTTTCCTATTTGCTTAGTCTGCCTAGTCTACCTTCCTTCCACAACAGTCTCAAAGCAGCTCAAGTTGAATGCCTCCGCACAAGTTGTGTAGCATTCCCATGTATCTCCCATCCTTGTTCTTTTGCACTGGCTTCCTGTAGTTGTCTGTATGAATTTCAAGATTCTGGTTACAGCCGATACAAACTGATTCTAGCCAGTGCAAACTCTGTCAATTGTTAACAACAGTAACAGATTACTGTTTAGGTTACAAATGAGGAAAAACCCCTTAAGTGACAAGGTATATTGTCAACTGTACACAGTTTGTATGATCCACTTGGATTTGTGGCCCCAGTCAAAATTCGAAGCAAAGCATTACTACAGAAGTTTAGAGAATGGTGGCTGGGACTCCCTGGTACCATCAGGGAAGGAAAACGCATGAAGAACATAGATAAATTCTTTAAATGCTTCTTACAGTCTCCAGATCCTATAGTGTTTATTGTTCAGGAGACAAAAAATAAAGAGAAATGTATTTTGTCTGACATTAGTGTCAATACAGTTGCTGCGGTTGCTTACTCCAGAGTCATAGATTCCAAAGGGGTCGAATACACTGGGTTCATTCTAGGCAAAACCAAACTAACACCACATCAGGAACAAACACATAGGACTGACCTCTCCACTGCTCTGTTGCCATTAGAATTTGATGAGCTCACCACTGCAGAGACCAACCTAAACTTTGATGATGGTCTTTTTAAACGGATACTAAAGTAGTCCTGGGCTATGTCTATATAACAAAACTGGACAATTGTACATCTATTTTAACAAAGAGTTCTGTATGTTCACAGGTGAACACAGCCAAAAGAGTGGTTTTACATCCTGCCTGATCGAAACCCTGCAGATTATACAACATCTGTGCCTGTGGTTCCTTTGAAAAACACTACTTGGCTTCAGGAACTGCATTCATGACCAGTTGTAAACAGCTCTTTCCTGAGATGTGCAACTCTGGGCTTCTGGATCCTGGATCAGACTTAGATATCCATCCCTTAGTGTTCATTGTCAAAACCAGTATCTGAAACAGCTTGGGCCACAACAGTGTCCTAGTTAAGTCACTGACTTGGGCCATTGTCTGTTTGGAGCCTGTAGGTAAGCAGTTCAGATAAGTAACAGAGTCAGAATGTGGTATTGACAGGGATTATTGACATAGGGATGCAAAGTTGATTAACATTCGCAAGTCAAAATGTCATCATTCAGACAGTGCAGCACAAAAGTCTATGCCTGGTAGGTAGAATACATCAGAGTGCAAAATTAAATCACAGAAGTCTTAGGAATCTGGATCCTTTTGTTTTTGAGTTATAACTCACTTTGAAGAAAAGTGTCTACCAATTGAATAAACTTAAATTATAATGTGCTTTGCATGTGTTGTTTGACAGATGAACATGGTTATTTACAGAATAATAAGTCAATTCTGAAATTACTCCCATCTTGCTATGCCTTCTGTATTTGGACCATTTTCTTCGTTGTATCATGTTTCATTTGTAAACTGAAATTAAAAGGTATTTCACAATGTCTTTAAAATATGTCGCTCCCTTGTTTTTTCATCAATATTCTTGGTTGACAGATTAAACAGTTTTTTGAGTGGTTAGTGAAAAATACTAATTTTCTATCCTATTTTTACTTATATCGTAGTTTTCAATGAAACAGACAAGTGGAGAGGGATTTAAACCTCTGATCTCTGACTTAAGTTCTATTTTAGTTCAGGAGATGGTGGACAGAGCCAGTTCCTTCTTTTAGTATTTGTAAATACAAATTTCTCGAAATGCTGTTTCAATAAATCATTTTATGTCAATTACTCTGATATAGTATTTACAAATGCTATAACAAATAATCACAATAAACATATAGAAAACTAATAAAGGAACTAATAGAACAAAACAGATCACAAAACACAAAAACCTTTCAATCATTTCTATTGTCATCACAAACCTTTTGGAAAACATTCGATTTTAAATTTTAGTGGTTTAATCAGATTTGTTTTGGGAATCTGTATTCTTGCCACATAGACCTACTAGGCTGTAAGTATTTTTCTTAAGCTTAGGCGTCTAATTTATAACCATTTTTAATCAGTATCATCTGTCAGGAATTTTAAACAGATGTTTGTACATCTAACGTGTTTCAGCAAGAACAATTATAATCCCATTAAATATACATACATTCATCTCCAGGTCACATTTTTACAAATGTCCTATTTACACCCAGTTTGTCTGTGCGAAAGATTGGTGATTTCAGCTCACTGTCCTGTAAAGTGACACGGAACGTGTACAAATGGAAATAACATTTCTAATACTATGTATGTTGTATAATGTACATCATACATGTTGAGTTACAACTGATGCGATAGACCTCCAACCAATTGACGTAAAAGCCGCGTGCGGCTCCTCAGCCAGCCGCGTGACCTTGTTTTGTCGTTTCCGCCTGAACTCAGGAAACGTCCCAGCGACGCAGCAACTGCGCAGCGCGTAAGGTAGTGAACACACATTGAGGGAAAGGAAGTGAAGTCACGCCAAGAAGCGGTTGAACACAGAGGTTTTGGGGAAAAAAAAGTCTATACCTTAAAACCCCTTTCAGCTAAGCCTTAAAATATCTGTGCGGTAATACTCAGGCTCACTGGGATATTTCTATCGCAATAATTATACACTGCACGTGCAAAGCGTGGTCTTAGATTAAAGAAGACACCTGAGGCTTTGCAGACCAAGGGTTTCAAGTGAAAATAGTCTCGTTGTAGTGACACTCGGACAGGGGTTGTGTGGACAACATAAAAAAGCAAAAATAATAACTCGACAAATGTACACCCCTCTCAGGTCGGCAGCCAGGTGCCAATTCTATTGGCTGATAACTATGTCAATCAAATTTATACACAAACTCTGTAGTACTGAAACCAAAAGTAAACAAGTGATTTAGTTTCTACTTTGCTTGGCTCGACTTTTTTTTTTTAACCAAAATGGAGTAAAATCTGGACAGTGGGGGACGGCTGAGTGGTGTGAAATAAACGACTGGCTTCGTAATCACCAGGTATGTTTCCAGTTTAATCTTTAAATTTTATGTCTCAACTTAATGCCTGATTGTTTATATATCTTTGTGGTATTTAAATTTTAAATTTTAAATTTTATTGTGACGAAGCAAAATACACTGGAATTTTTTTTAACAAAAAATTGCTAATTCCACTGCAGTATTTTAATGCATACTCGACATACGACGGACTCGCACTTGCAATGGTCAATAATGAATGAATTAATTAATAGTAATATCTTAAATGTACGTATGATATATTTAATGATATCTATGTATGATATTGTGGCATAATGGTAGCGTTTGCATGACAGCTGTACAAAAATATATACTGTACTATGACACAACTGAGTACTTTTTGCTTATACTGTAGTTGAAAAAAGTCATGAAAATGTCCTGAAAATGCATTAAAACTTTGCACATGTGTACTTGCACTATGTGCACACATGACATCATAGTGTAAGGACTGCATAAGGTGAATGCTGTACAAGACTGTGTGCTACAAGATGATGGCAGCATCCCTCCCACCCCCAGCCAGTAACCATCTTCTTGTGTCTCACTGTTAGTTTTCTCTCTGTTGTAATCACACAAAGACATGGACACAGCAGGTCAATCCAGGATACATCTTCCCTTTATTGTGCATCTCACAGAACTGAACTCACATCAAAAAAACTGGGCAGGCACCCCTTTTGTCTCCTGAGCTATCATGCAGTATATCCTAACCAAGCATGGCATCACCTCAGAACAACTGGAACTACATGCTCAAGTCAGTTAATTCATTTGATTCACTACTAGAGGGGCAGCACCAGAGTAGAATTCTTTGGTCTGTGTGGTTTTAGGAAGAATTGCAACAATATATAGTTGTCCCAGCAAAAATGTATAACTGTGTATTACAAGTGAGGGGTGACACCTTAAAAAATGAGGGGGCAAAGCACTTCAGTTAAGTAATGACCCCCTGTCCACACCCAATGATCCCAGCCCCAGAATACACCCTTGACCTTCCCCTATTGTAATCCACTGTCACAGTTCATATTGTCCTATTTTTATGCCTCTGAAAGAAGTTCCAAACCACTTTACTCAATGATAATTCATCCCATATAATTATATTGCATTTGAGAGCACCATAAAAATAAAGCATGAACACAACAACATACTGAAAAAAATGCAAGACTAAAATAAGAAATTGGGGCAATTTTGCAATCCCACTTAGTTGCATTTAGTCTCACTGTGATAAATCTCTTGTTTTTGATGAACCATTTTCATCAAATGACTGCTAACAACAACAGTGGTTCTTGGGATTTTCTGTAGTTCGCAAACTACCTGAAAGTCACAGCTTTGATTCACTGTTAAGCCAAGGCTTTGGTTGGGATAAATTAATTTAATACAAAATCATACACACGCTTGCTGATGTAACCAGTGACAAATGATGTATATTCCTCTTCCTCTATGGTCCCTATATGCAGCAGCAGTTTTGAACATGTTCCAGCCTGTGTGATGAAACCAGTCCTGCAGCATTGCAGTCCTTTCCTTTGACCACATTTTTATTTGCTTGATGACCAGCTCTCATCAGAAATGGCCTGTAAACAGACACCAGTAGCAGGGAGATGTGATTAGACTGTTTCAGGGGGCCTTGTACAAGTCACAAATGTTCATGTAAACCAGGTCCACGTTGTTCACACCTCTAATAGAACAATGGACGTGCTGGTGTAATTTGGGAATGGCTGAAGTACTTTCTTGAGATTAGCATGGTTAAAGTTTCCAGCAACAATAAATAGGACCATCTGGATGTCTGTTTTGCTGCAGACTAATAGCACCATGAATTTTGCTGGAAGCATCTTTTGATGTTACCGCTCAGTGGACTATACATAGCAAAAAATGAACACAATGTTAAACTCCCTCAGCAGATACTGGGGGTGACATTTAATTATTAGAAGTTGCTGATGAACAGTGACAAGAAACAAAGTGTTTGTGCACCAACCTTTGTTTATGTAGACATACAAGCTGCCCCCAGGGACTTCCCCACTGTGGTGCTTCTGTCTGCATGGAATGAAAAAGTCCATCCAGTTCAGTCACCGAGTTAGAGATGTTACTGTATAGCCAGGTTTGCATGAGGATGAGAATGTAGCAGACCCTTATTTCTTCCTGTTTGGCACACCTTAGTCTGAGAAGCACCAGTATATTGTCTGGTGAGTGAACATTAGCCAGGAAAAGAGTTGAAATAGCTGGCTTGAAATGTTGACATCTCAGTTTGGCTGTCACACTGCTCACTCGAGGCATTTTTGGCCCCTCTCATCATGAAGTGCCATGATTCTACATGAGGCCAAGCATGAGGAGTTGTAATGCGAGTTGCAAGCTGAGAAAGCGATTTCCACTTCTTCAGTGAATAATTAGAAGCTCTTCACATAAATAGGACATGTCTGTAAGATGTATGTGGTTGGTATAAAGGTGACATAAGTACATTACAGAAATTAGACTGAGAAAACAGAACACCTTTATTGTGACCGGACTAACTTTATATATTCCTATAAATTTTGATGTTCACAAAATCCAAATTCATCCTCTCAATTTCTTTTGGTAGGAAGCAAAGAAAATTATGAAACCCCATACAAGTAACTTTAGTTCCACCTGAACACATCAAATTGCTGATGTACACAGTATAGGCATAGGTTGTTGTGGAACTCCCTTAAGAACTGTTCATTATCCAAAAGAGTAGAGTTCAGCCTCCATTGTTTTGTTTTGAAAGTCAACCTCTAAATACACTGGTCTGTGTTCTGAAAGCACAATGGGGTCAGTTTGACAACATCTGACTGTATGAATGAAGTTACTGTCTAATCTGGAATGAAATTAAACACTTAAATTCAAACCCTTTAGCAGTAGTTAACATGAATGGTTTTCAGTCACCCAGTTTTTCCATGGGAGAGGATTCCCTACAAGGCTGTCCTCTTTCTCTACCCCTCAGCTGATGACTAAACCCCCCTTGGCAGAAGCTATGAGAAGTAACAATGACATGTATAATATAAAAGAAGGAGAAGATCAGTGTATTTCTCTGCATGTCAATGATACACCCGTGTACCTGATCAAACCTGAAATATCAGTCCCAGTAGTTTTAAAGGAATTTTGTTGTCGGGTTATAAAATCAACCCCTCTAAATGCTTAGGCATGTATCTGAATACACCTCCTAATTCTGTCACCTTTCTCCTACAAGACTTAAAAACTCGGGTTTCAGGTATTTAGGAATTTTTGTCACTCCTGCTCTCCTACCGGAGAACAGTTATCCTCTGCTAATCAAAAATTCCAAAGAGGATCTGACTGCATGGACAACTCTTCTTATTTCATTATTTGGCAGAATTATGGTTATCAGCATGAATACTTTACCTCACTTGCAATACCTGTTCCAGAATCTACCATTACTTACTGAAAGAATTCTTTAATAAATTAAATACTTCGATTTACAAATTTTTTTGGTGCAATAAAAGGCCCAGAATCAGGCTGTCCAAGGTCGGCCAACCCAAAGAGATGGGTGGAGCTACGGTAGCAGATATGAAACTCTATTATTGGGCTGCACAAATTAAACAAATGACTAACTGGTTTCAGCTGAGACCACACTCTTAATGGGTTGGTATGGAGTCAGTCTTGTGCTACCCAAAACTGTTAAAAGCCCCTACTATTCATTCATAAATTCCACAAGATTCTATGTCTAACTAAGAATTTTGTTATGTGTAACATCTCCATAGGATGTTTCTGGAAACATTGCAGCTTTGTTTTAAATGTAAAGTTGTCCTGGGCACGTTCATACATCTACTCTGGGAGTGTGATAATACACAAGCTTACTGGAAGGGAGTTCAATCAATCATTCACAAGATCTTTGAGATAAATTTTGATTTCTCCTCCACTCCCCTGTTAACGTATGACCCATATTTTCCTTTTATTGGAGTGGACCATAAGTTGTTTACACTGAGATACTTAGCAAGGAAACGTATTTTAATGCTTTGGTCTACAGAAGTTCCCTCTGTAAATATGTGGATATCTGAAGTATTTCATTTTCTGTCACTTGAGCAATTAATGTTTGATCTGCATGATAATTCAAAGGATTTCTGGAACCTTTGGACACCCTTCCACAACTTACTACAGTGTTATATGATCATACCTGTGATGCACTTTAACAATCTGATTCTTACCCCTTCTCTTCATAAGTGGATGGTGTTCTGTCCCTACCTGTATGTTACTGTGATGTAATACTGCTCATAAATCTAATTTTTTTTAAAAAAGCGAATATTTTTCTTGTATATTAGAATTAAGAAACATCTGCCAAATAGATAGTTACACTTTACTGAATGATCAATACGACAGACATGCACATATGGAGAACACCAAAGCTTCACCATATGTCCCTTCAGTGGTGCTGGTTATATATTATAAGACATTTGCATAATATAACTTAAAATGTGTGTATATATTCTTTAAACAATAAGGAAACGACAGAGCACATGAATAGGATTTGTGGTGAGGCCATGATCACTTAGGACAGGATCTTTGACACTGGTCACACAAGTGGTGTCAAAACAAAAATGTATACCAGGATCCACTATTCTGCTCTTATCACAAGGATGCTATGAAACAGAGACACTCGGTTTCCATAGCTCAGAGTTGTGTCAGAATACCAAATTGGAACAGAAAAATATACAAAGGCAAAGGTAAGATAAGAGTCACTGAGTATGTTGTGTACAGAATGTGGCAGTAGGTTTCCACAAAGCACAATCCTGCTGATTTGTGACATCCAGAACAGCTGAAAACAGAAAAAAGCTCTACAAGTTAATCTGTATGAACTGAAATTGTTGAACGTGGAAAAACCAGCAACCAGGTCATCAACCTCAAATGAGCAACATCTGCTCACAGACAGATACTTCCAAAGGCTGTTAGTACTTACTTCTCCTCCAAATCAGGGTCAGAGGAAACAATAGACAGAATGTAAACTGAAGTAAAGGATGAAGAAATGTACTTAAAAAAAGCACACACAGCAGGAGACAGTAACGGGTATGAACATCAATATTAGATGAGGTTTCAGAGAGAAAAATGGTATAGAACAGTACACAGTGTCAGCAGGGTTCAGGTAAACACAGACCTGGCACATGAGAAGATAATAAACATTAGCATCAGTGAAAATAACTCAACAAGGACATATTTGAGGACAGTATACTCTAGAGTCCAAAAAAGTTCTTTAATCAGCCAAACAGTCCATCATTAGTGGGACTGAAGTTGGCATACTTATTTCCTCCTGAGTTTAGTCAGGCAAGTTGGTGATGTGTTCTGCATGATCCTAGTTGTAAAGGCGATACTCTGACCCAAGCATGTTGCACATATCTCCAGAAAAGTCAGTTGTTATTCCAGGGCGACAATCCAAAGTGACACCACCTCAGCAGAGACATCTTTGAGCTGGTCAGCAATGTTGCAAGTTTGTTTCTTCAAGCAGGAGGAAAAGCAGGTCAGTTCTCTGGCAGCCTTTGCAGTGTCATATATTTCAAGGCACGCGTCCGCAGGCACTCAGTCTTGGACATGGTTCTTTTCAGACGATGTTTTCCAGAGTAGTCTGAATGCCTAATATGAGCAACAACACAAGAAAATAACAAGAAATATGCCATGTTTTTGGTGGGCACTGTTTCTGTAAACAAAGACAGTATCATTTAACAGTCTCCTGTTCAGCGGTAAAGTTGCTACTAAGATCTGGTCTGTTAATGATACCGACATGAGATCTGTGTGATGATAGTGTAATGATATATACTATAAGTTGCCAGCACTGCTCTCGGTAGGATCTGCTGATTCAGCTGAGAGGCACAAGCAGGCAAAGGTGGCTGGAGCAAAGGCAGTCGCTGAGGTATAAGTTCATGTATGAGAATAGTTTGGAGAGCCCATGGAGAAACACTGATAGATGTCCTCAAAGATGTTCTGGCAAGCCATCCATTGGCTTATGAGGGGAACACGTGACCCTGCCCAGGCTCTGTTAAGCAAGACTGGACGAGTGCTGACTCCTGGGGAGATCATGGAGTAGTGGAAGTAGTGTTTTTAGAACGCTTAACCTCGTGGACACGCCCTCCTATCAGGAGGCAGTATATGATGTCTCAGGTAGGTAAGACGACTTCTCTGTTCCCAAGGTAGCCATGGTGGTGTGTGACATCCATGGTCATAAGGCTGCAGGGTGGGGGCTGCATGACTCATGCAACTCTTCAGTGTAACATAAAAGGCAGGTATGGTACCTTTGGATTAGCATTTGTATTTGAAAGGGGATCAGAGGGTGTGCTCCAACTATAGGAGGCTGACACTCTTCAGTCCCCCTGATAAAGCCTATGCCAGGATACAGGAAAGGAGATGCTGTCTCTTTTGAGCCTCAGATTCGGGGGGAACAGTGCAGATTTTATCCCAACTGTGCAGCAGTGAACTAGCTCTTCTCCCTTGCACAGATGGTTGAGGGGGTCATGGGAATATGCTAACCCAGTCTACATGTGCGTTGTCAGCTTGGAAAAGGCATATGATCTTGTACCTCAGCATGTACTGGGAGCTACTGCAGGAATATGGGGCACCCGGACGGCTGATGTGTGCTATTTGTTCTATGTATAAGCATAGTTTGAGCAGTGTCCATATTCTTGGCATTAAAGTCGATTCCATTTGATGAGGGTGTCAGACTCTGGCAAGGCTGTGTCTTGTCTCCACTTCTGTATGGGATATTCATGGGCAGGATATGAAGGCACTGATGAGGTTCAAAGGGTGTTTGGTTTCGGTCTATGGCTAGCATTTCTACTTTTCTATAAAATAAAAAAATAAAAATAATTTACACTGGGTCTCAAAAAAGAACCATCCAATTGTTTCCCTTGTTAGTTTTATGTAGGCAGAGAAGTGCCAGTTAGTCCCCTTCTAGTGGTGTTATTCAAAGCTTTTTTAAATATAATTCAGTGTACTTTTATTTTTTACTTTATTTCATTTTATTAGGCAAATTACATGTTCACAGCATTTAACATTAGGCTATCAAAGTGTTATTGTATTACACAGTGCAACATACAGTGCCTCAGTAAATAATATTACGCATGGATCAGAATTTTTATGGATGTTTGCCATATCCAGACACCAACTCATATAGTGTGGAAAATCAAGGATGGAATGTTTATGGAGAAATAATCCATAGTTAAATACACTTGTACCTTTTGTTATGAGACATCTGTATTATAAATTACAGATACTAATGTTTTTTAGTCTATTTTTAACTGCATTTTCTTAATTTTCTGTTTTTTGAAATTTCTGTTGCAGAATGAAAATGGCATGCATTCCTGCTTTCTGCTACTAGATGTATTCAGAAGGAGGGTGGGGAGAAGGAAGTGGGGTGGGGAGTAATTCCAGGCAGAGGGTGGTTGATTTTTCCAATGGGTTTCATTCAGAGTATTTTTTATGAATGATCGTGCTATTTGAAACTTTTACAGAAACTAACCAGTGACTAAATAGAAATAGATGTCTATTGCTACACTTTTATGATTGCAAAACTAAAAATGGCCAAATGCTGACAAAAGTTTTTATGTAAATGTAAATTCTTCATGGCCAATAAAAGGCATAGGGACAGCAGGGATTTTAAGGTCAAACAGTTTTTAAATACTTTAATGCTTTTTCCAATAGACTCTTCTTTGATCTGTTGTTTCTGTGGAGCCTAAAGGAACATGTGAAGTAATACAGCACAGTTTCACAGGGATAAAGCAGAACATCAGTATAGGAGGTGGTAGCATTACATATTTTATTTCAGTTATTTTAAAGAAGACTCAACTTTAATATTGCTTCATATAAACAAATGATAATAAATTAAACAGTGTCCTGTCAACATTGCCTCCTGCCTCACACCCAATTTTTCCAGTATAGAGGAACATGCATTGTATGAGCTACTGATGAAAATAGAGTAGCCTCTCTCTATTTTTTAAACTATTACAGCTTTATAAATAAGATGTTTTATTAAGCGTACACTCTGATGTAGTGGTAGAACAATTCTGATTTACGATCAGATTTTATTAGACAATTAATAGTGCCAGTTTATTCCAAAATCTGTTGGGATTACAACATCTAGGTTTAAGGTTCAAATTGATTGTAATTTTTCCATTTGCATGTGCATTTTGCTGCAAGCAAATAGCCCTATACAGTTTGCAAAGTATGTCTTTGATATTAGCACAGAGTGCAATGTATACAGCAAAAATGTTTACGTTAAACTCCCTCAGCAGATAGTGAGGGTGGCATTTAATTATTAGGAAATTAGTTTCCAGCAAACAGTGATATGAAAGAAACAAAGCATTTGTATTGCAGCCTTTGTTTACGTGGACATACAGACTAATCCCTTTCATTTTTCCTGTTGCAATGTTTTTGTCCGGGCAGAACATTAAAAAGTCTGTCAAGTTTCCTGAGTCGCAGATATTCCCATTGAGCCATGTCTCCATCAGAATGAGAACACAACTGTCTCTCATTTCTCTCTGTAGGGCATCTTAGCTTGAGCATGTCCATTTTATTGTCCAGTGAGTGGATGTTGGCCAGAAAGAGATGGTCTTGTGGGGTTCTTTCTTAGCCTGGTTCATGCTCCTTCCCATTTGCCCTGTTTCCGTGCCTCCTCACATCGCTTGCGGTGCCTCCTTCATCAGATGTGTTCAGGAGATACCGTGATTCCAGTGGTTGTGAGGCAGTGCTTCACAGAGTTTTTGTGTTGTAGTTGCTGAGAAAGAGGTTATCACTTCTAATACAAATAATCAGCTTACTCCCACATGTATGGCATGTCTTTGGATGTTTGTGGTTGGCATAGAGAAAAATAAAGAAAAACCAAACACAATATAGGACAGTAGAGAAAAAACAATAAAATACACCAATAGGACCTAGAGAAGCTGCTGTGTGTTACCTCGCTGCCATCTTCTGTATATATCTATATGCAAGCATCTGAAATCAAGATAAAATGATGTCAGTTCTTGGCTGCCATTTATCACTTTCATTCTGCAGCAGCTGACACATAGCAGCACAATTTTTAGCAGCAGCCTAGTGGTGTGAAGAGTTAGGGTGCTTAGATAGGGGATTCTACTTCCAGAGGTTCACTGAGAGAGGCTGCTGCTGCTAGGTGTATACTAGTTTCCATATCATTTTCCTTGTAATATTTCCAAAAAAGATTTGAAAATGAAGTTGTTTCTGGTATCTGGACAACATGTCATGACAGACTCAGACTCTTCCTAGGGAGCCAGGCCTGTAAAGAAATGATTATTTTCAGAGAGTTTAAAAAATGCACACAAGTGGAATTTTAAGATGACTAAAACAAGGTTGAAACAATAATTATCCAGGCCCTTTCTTCAATGTGTTTTTGTTTGTTTCAGTGGTGCAGGTTGTGCTAGTGTACAGGTGCTGCTGCCATCAAATGCCTGGATAAGTGTACGTGTTAATTATAGCCTGAACAAAAGCTGTATCATGTTACTTAAGCAGCAATTCCTTGGTATCCAAACTTTCTATATATAAATTTTTGCTAAAACAGCTTTTGAAAATACATACCTATATATTGGTATCCAAATGCAAAGTTTTGCTATAATGAATTTTCATCCAAAGCTTATCCATCATAAAAAGTCCAAATACAAATAAAAATCAAAGTAAATGTAAAAAGTACAAATAAATAGCGTACAGTACTGTAATAAAATAATACTGCATGTATTGTAATAAACTCAATTGTGTACTGTTACGAATTTATCCGAAGCCAGATGCGCACACACAGGGGGGTTGCCAGCAGTTTCCGTCTGTTTCACTTTGTCTGAACTTGTTTGCACCGCGTCCCAACATTTACTGCACATTTAATTTTTTTCTTAAGTAACCCTATTTAATTAAATGCTAGTTGTTCTGTCAGTCAAAGAGGGGGGATACAGCAGGTTTCTTTGACAGATATTTTCCCTTTTTTCAACATTGCATAACACTGAACTCCCGTAGCAAACCCTGTGCGTGCGCCCTCTCATCTCCTGTGTGTAATGTAGTGATGCTGTGGGGGGGGGGTACTAACATGTGAAATGTCCTGTACTGTACATACTGTACTACATGGTATAAACATGCAAATTAATGACAATATTGTTTTCTTATTAGGTAACTGGTGTTTACAATGCTCATCATGCTGAAGTCATGGATTGATAGTTATATAGGTGTTTTCTGATGAGCTGGAAGTAAATTATTTATTTTCACTCATTTAAAATACAGTAGAATGTCAGTTATCCGAATGTCTACCACCCAAACCATCAGTTATCCAAACCACCAGCCCCCCACCCAAAAAAATTACAGTATCTACTTTTAGTGCACCTGTTGCTTATTATTGATTTTGCACCCACCTCTTGAAAAACTGAATTCTTCTGAGGAGAACTTCATTGCCAGGTTTTTACCACCAAATGATACAGCCCTGCTGCAGCCAAAGAATCAAGATCTTATAGAAAAACTAAAAAAGTGTACAGAAAACAAGTCTTGCATTGTTTGCTGCTACTGGAGGGAGATGAAGTGAGTGTGATTGAGTGTTTAAAGAAGCTCAGCATTAAGGATTGTTGCTCCATGTTAGCAGATGCCAGGAAAATGTTGTCAGAGGGAAATCTGAAAAGGCCGTGGAATAAACTTTGGGGTGCTACTAAAGAGACAGGCACACGTGAGCAAGATTTGAATGAAGACGTAGGTGAGATTGAAACTTTAGGCTGATGATACTTACTGGTTGGCACATTTTACCCAAAGAACAAATTGTTATATTAGTCCAGAATGAAGAACATGCTGACGTTAACCAAGGTGATTCTGATAACAAGGAAGAAAAGTAATCGGAAAGCAGGCCCACTTCACATGTGTTGAAAACTGCAGTGCCATGGCATGAGCGACAGTCTGAATGCAGTTCTATGGAGACACCTTGCTGCAAAAAAGACATTCTCAGATAGTTCAAACAAAAAATTCAAGATTACATATTTAAAAAAAAAAACTAAGAGTCAGTATACTGTAGTTGGTGTGCAGTTACTTATGTTTATTTGTTTATGTAAAACAATTTGATAAGATCAAAATAAATATAATATACATTGTTTCTTCAAAATGTTATTATTACAGACCATTTCCTAAATCAGTTATTTTTTTATAATGCTTCATATTTCAAAATACACCTTGCATGCAATAATTTAGGTCTTATTAGTTTGTTTTGTATAAACTGTGTGCTCTCATCTGTATTTGATTATTCAAACTGTTTGATTAACCAAACCAACCTTAGTCCCAATTAGTTTGGATAATTGACGTTCTACTGTAATAGGAAATAAGCACTCAATAACTGAAAAATTTGATGTCTGACACGTTTTCAAGGACAAATTAGATTTGGATACCATGGTATTTCTGTATATTGCTTTGTTGATGTGCATGTGTAATAATAAAGCGACATCTGTGACAGGAAGGCACGTTTTCATTCTGACATACTTTCTTGCTATTTTAACAACATGCCTCTATCATCGGTGTTACAAACGGGAAGACTTGAGAGCATAGCAGCATACTGACACAGCCTCCGGAGCCCCTGACAACAGTGAACACATAGAGGATCCACAGTCCCCCTCTAACTCCCTACAATGACAGGTTAGACACCTATTTACACACATGGCAAATCAATTACAGATATTTAATGTTAAACGTGTGGAATGCAAATGAGTATCACCACAAAAAGAAATAAGTGCTGGTTTGAAACAGGACAAGCCAGGTCAAAATTTACCCTACCTTACTGTGACACATGTTCTAATATCGCCCAATTGAATCATTCTGTAGGCAGCAAGGAGAAGTGTTGCTGTCAGTGCCAGTCTGAGGAAGAGATTGATAGCATTGTGTCAGCAAAGGGTGAAGCAGAGTAACATCTCCACATGATGTGTACATGAGAAAGAGGAAAGGAGAAAGAGTACCACTGACTAAAACATTCTCAGAAAGAAGTTCATGATAGAACAGCATGGAGTGGTGCAAAAGGTCTCAAAAGGAAAGGACCGTGAAGTAGGCTACAATTATAACAAATCTCTTTGGCCATTGCAGCCTAATAAAGGCATCAGAACCAAACATGAAGTTTGAGAAGGTGTATGTCAGGTGAAATTAAACAACTGAAGCTTCAGTAGCAGCTAAAATGAAGAATTCAGCCAAAGAGGTGCAATTCTAATGTCCCCAAGGCTGAATCAGAGCTGAGGATGAAGAAGTAATGTAGACCTATAGAGGCAGTAGAGGAGGCTGAGTCATGGCTGCTGATTGGAGTGATGACTGGATGAGCAGGCTTTGATAGCTTCCCAGGACCATGCTGGATTAAGGCTATACATTAGTCCAGTGACATGTATTGAGCAGAGTGTTCAATTAGGATTGAATGCTAGAACAATGTTAGAGCAAGGAGGCTGAACAACACTGGAAAAAACTTGTTGATAGAATGGTCTCATAGTTCTACAGCATCAGAAGACATGATCTAGGGAGTCTATTATGTTCTACAAAGGCCATGTAATCTAGTATTTTGGAGCAAGGTCAAATCACCATGACTTCTTTGTTTGAAGAAAGGGACACTTGAGCACATCCTTGGCTGCTGATCAAGTGTATTAGCTGACAGTCACCACCAATGAAAAACTTTATTTTCTTTAGTACTTTAAATGTTCTAATTAATCTTAATTTTTTAATTTGCTTGTTCGTTTACTTACATTTAAAATAGCCCGTCGAGATGAATTTGCTTCATTTTTCTATATCTCTGTGTTATTTCAATGGTATTTCTTTTTCTATATTTTTGAATGCTTGAATTATTACTTTTTAAGTTTTTACCATGATTCATTTCTTCTCTTCAGAAAGCACGTGAGACGCAAATTTGTATGAAAGGTGTAGTGTATAAAGTTTCCATGTTCTCGCTATGTCTATGTGGGTTTCCTCGCACAGTCCAAAGATGTGTTTTGGGTTAATTGGTCACTCTAAATTGGCCATAGTGTGTGATCGTGATTCCCATATGGGGCTGTTTTGTAGCTTGACACCTTACGATTACAAGATAGGCTCAGACCCGAAAAAGATTCCACAGTTAGCAATAATGGATGGATGGATGGATGGATGGATGGATGGATGGATGGATATATTATATTTCATTACATTACATTACATTATTAATGACTCGATTTTTTGTGCCAGAAAAATTTGGAAATGTATAACCGCCAGTGCCTGGAGTGGTATAGAAGGTACCATTGGTACCTTACAGCACCTTGGCTTCTTGTTTGGATCTGGCTCTGCTTGTGTGGAGTTTACATGTTGATCCATTGTTTGAATGGGTTTCCTCCACAGTCCAATGATGTGTTTCAAGTTCTTTGGTCATTCTAAATTGACTTCAGTGTGCACATGTGAGTGTGTGTATTACTGCCTTGCAATGGAATGGCATCTCATCAAGCTTGTACCCCACCTTACACCACACCTTTCCATAATAGAGCCTAGACCACCAATTCCTGAACTGACAGTTACTGACTGTGCAAGGATGGATGAATTATTGAAAGTGTTTCAACAAAACAAAAAGATCGTCACATTCATCAGACCATCCACAACTATGGTTACCGTCTAGAGCTACAGCAGGTATCCTTGTAACAGCTCAGGACTAGCAGTTGTAGATCAGCCTGACATACAAATGCCATTATGTTATATTATTAATGTAAACACTGAAGTCATGAGCTGTACAGCTGTCAAAAACAGGAAAGCAGTCTTTACTGAAAACTTATCAGGAGACTTCAAAAGGAAAAACTTAAGAAATTTAGTTTTTTTTTTAAAAAAAAAAGCATTTGTTGCAAATAATCTAATAAACTGAATTTTCGTTTTGTTGTTAAATACCATTTTAGAGTTGTTAAATATTAATACTAAATCTTTGCTACAACCTGTCAAAGTTCAGTAAGGTTAAATGATAATAAAACTATCTGCAAGAAATATGCAGTTGTTTTTGTAGCCAACTAATCTTAATATACACACAGTAAGCTGCCATTTTAACAAATGCGAAGATATTCTGAAGTATTCCTGCTGGATCATTTTTGTGATTATTTGTGAGTCTGCGGCGCCAAAAACGGACGACAGAATCAGTCCTCCTTGCAAGGAGGAAAAACTTTGAGGACACCCAGTGGAAGCTATAGTACATTGCCACAAATAATGTGTATATATAGTTTGGGTGATACCGATATTATAAAAATACATTCTTAAATAAAGCCCCATTATATGCAGTTTTTGAAAGCTATAAAAGGTTCTTCTGTTATGCTTTAATTGAACTGAGCAACACCGATGTATTTTTGTTAATATTTTGTCGTGCACCATATGGAATATACATGGGGATTCAGAGCTTAATATAGTAACATAATAACTTAAGCGACAATTTGTAGAAACAAATGTATTGTACACGCATTTTGCCTGTTTAAATGTATGGGTGTGCAGATATTTATATATATTCAGTACTCCCAGATTAACAAAGTTTGATGATCTGTACACACACAGACTTGTTCTTTTTGCTGAAAAGGTATAGCCGGTTAGGAAATCTATTCACGCTTAGGCCAAAGGAAAACGGCAAACAAAATAGTTCAAATTACATGTGCATCCTCTTTTCTTTGACATTTCAGTTCGCTCTCACTGTGCTAATTCATGCAGCATAATGTTTTGTGTGTGTTTCAAAGCCCTGGCAATGGGTGAGGGATCTGAAGGAATTCAACTCATAATACAATCTGTAATATTTACTCCTCAGTTGTCATATTATATTATTCACACTGTACATTACTTACTGCTCCCAATCCATCCGTTACCAGCCCTCTAAATACCCGCCCTCCCCGCCATCTTCTTCTTTGACATGGCAAACTGATAAAAAATAAATAAACTTCAGACGACTATTCTTTCTGCAGCCTTCAGCTGATTAAAGCCATTCTGATTAACCGGGTTACTGGCACTGTCTCACTCACCGACAAATAAGACCCCCTTTCTTTTTAATGTGGTCTGTTTTCCAGTGGCAGGGCATGGCACACTGAATCTAGAGCATTGTGTCTGGTTTCAGGCAGGCAGACTGACCCACTACCTCTGGGGACATTGACAGCACACTACACAGAGTGCCACACAGAAAGAGACAGCAGAGAGAGAGAGTGAGAGAGAGGGAGAGAGAGAGGGAGGGAGGGAGGGAGAAAAAGGAAAGGGGGAAGAGAGAGTGGTAAAAGTGAGAGAATAGAGAATAAATAAGAGGGAACTGAGACGCTCTCCAAATCAGTTTTTTCTACCTCCTTCAAGGAGGAAAAACAAAGAAGTGTGGTGTAATTATATGGTACTCTTTTTCATAGAAAAAAGAAGAAGAACAAGAAGAAGAAAGAAGCAACCTATTTTGGGGGAAAGAGGGACAGGCTGTCGCCGAAAGGATCCATAGATTTAAAGGAAAAAAAAACTCTGTTGCTGAGAGGCTACAGAGCGAGGAAGCGAGGGGAGAGTGGGAGACTCCAGGACTGATTAGCATTCACAGCAGGTAGGAGCCGGCTGCCATTCAGCCACTGTGTCGCAGTTAAAATGGAATTACTGTTGTGAGCAATGTGTGACGGTCTGTGTGTAGCACCCAGGGACTGTTTGTCTGTGACGAATCTTTGTTGCTTAGCTTTACCTCAGTTCACCCCTTAAGCAGGTGGAATTACTTCACAGTTAAATAGGGGTTTTGCCACAAATTTTGCTAAGAAGATGAAAGGGAAGGGGCATACAGAAGACATGCTTTTGTTCCCCAGAACTAGCCGTCTGGCGACTTTTGGCACTCAGCCAAGGCAGAAAAGCACCAAGTATTTTTGCGCTCGCAGTGGGGATGCTTGTCTTTATGATGTTGAAGTTGCTGTGTCACAGTGTAAGACGATAGCCAATGTTTTGGAAGACATTTTGTGATCTAATCATTGTGTAAAATTTCCAAAAAAGGGACAACAATAAGTGGAAGGGCTCTGTCTTCCTCCAAAACTACAGTGGTAGCTGATTAGCTTTTAGCTGTCTGGACTTGTGGTGGAGGTAATATAACTTTTCATTTGGTGGTGATTTTATGGAGTACGATGTCTAGTCTAGTTCACCTTTTCTTCTTCTAATGTGTCAGAGTAGTTGATAATATCTGTACTAGTTTTTTATTTTACAGATTTTCTAGGGATTAGCTACTGGTTAGCTAATATGGAACAAAACAGTTTTCCCCCCCATATTTCAGTTATAGCGATTGTAAGGGAAACTGTAGTTTCACATTTGCTCTGATTTTCTCCGTTTTTTTAAATCAATGCGTACTGTATGTTTATGTATATAGATAGATATAAATAGTTACCACAAAAAAATTCTTAAATTCTTAAAAAAAAATGGCCAGATTTAAAACTGAAACCTAGTATGCATACGATCCTCACTGCACACATTAACTTTAAACCTGAACAATGTCAATGTTTTTTGTCAGGTGTCCATTTCAGTTTTTCATTTAAGTGAACAGTCCCAGTGACCTATGATGCTTGCAAGGAATGGAAATGTATTGCATCAAGTAATGTGAAAACGTTTAATTATCAATAAATAAAATACTTGTCACATGTTACCATGGAATAATAATAATAATAATAATAATAATAATAATAATGACTGAGGTTAGCCAGAGTTCACAATTATAAAATTCACAGCTACCAACTGTAAACTTGATTTAAATATTAAGGTATACTTGTGACACATTTTGATGAAAATCATTGAAAATCATTTCGATTTCTTCATAAGATTTGAACCAAAACATTTCAAATTTCACTAGGGAATCTGTAGCCGTATACACCTAGACAAAAATGATCTTTTGAACTGCAGATGTTCTATAATTTACTTATCCCTTATCATTATAACTGAAAATGTTATACATTGATATTACTATTTCATATCATATTCAAAAAAGTTAGTGGGGTCTGCCACTTATCGAGATACACTTTGAATATAAAAATGAGCCATAAAATTTTATAAATAGAGTCTTTTTTTCTGGATGGAAGCATTACGTTCCATTTATTGTTGTTCATTCTCTGATGTGATCAATTGTTTTTGTTTCCTTAAGTACCAGACTAAAATGCACAGCAAATCTTGTGTATGACTTTAATTTTTCGAATGACTTCTTCATCCAACATCCATAAATTTGTAATTATTTATGCAGGTCCCAAATGTAAATAGCATCTAGGCTTAACACTGTCAGTCTCTGCACAGTGATATTCAGTTATTTACAAACAATAATGTACTGTTCTCATCTCATGCCAAAATTATATCGGAATTAAACGTAATGAAAGTAGTACGCTGTGATGCTGGCATTAATGTACTGATATCACGATAGCCCGGTCTTCACTCGTTTTCTTGCGGTGTACATTTTTACCTTTAGGTGTATATTTTTCCTTCTAGCTCATCTGCAGGTATTCCTTGTCAGGCAGTACACACTAAACATTCACAATTAAGGATTTTGAAAACAAAGATTTCACTACATATTACACCTATTGTTGCAGGATGGTAACCACCCAAAAATAACTTAGGTGATGAGCAATTTGGCTTATCTTTGAGTTTAAAAAGCTGGTTGCGATTAACTTTATGCACTTTTCAAAATTTAAGGATACATTTTTGTAAAATAAAAAAGTATCTAAGATATCTCAATTTCTAATTATTCAAAGTATTTTAATACTTGCTGTGCTAAATAATATCTAAGCATATTAAGGATATTTACCAAGGAGGGGTAAACTGTATTTGCATGCATTACTAAATAATTAATGGTGATTTCTTAACTGCATGGCACCCTGATTCACATGCAATTTTGAATTATACATTTACAGCAATGAACAGCCATAAAAAATGAGTACCAAATATGTAAATAAGCTTGTAAATGAATTAAGTAGGATATTGAAACAAAAAAAACACATTTTGTGAATATTATAAATGTATGAATACTAGAGTTTATATATTATCATCAACAATAATTTAAATCAGAAATCTGCATATATAGTACACACCATTTTTCGTACTACGAGGTTAATGTTCAGTAAAGTGGCATTATGCACTTTATGTAGTCATTTTGGACTTTGACAGTGGGTAATGGTTGTATCTGAGGCCTGTATAAAACATTTTGGAACAAGGATCTGCACTTGATGCTTGAAACTCAAAAGGTTTTTGTCCCTCAAAGGTGTCAGTCCGTTTAATTTCCTTGAGTTTACCAAGGGGGGCAGACTTCTTATACTGCAAAACGATCTACTTCTTTCTTCCTACTTTCTGACACAATGACAGTCTCAGCCAGTTGCAACCAGAGAGTAAGGCAAATATAAATCACAACCAAAATAGCAGATTTAGTACTAGTATTACTATAACTGTAAATCATACAACTGACGCTAAAGCAACATACACTGTTAAGGTATAGACTGTGATTTTTCCATTTATACAGCCAAGCAATTTGCACTGGAGGAATTTAGGATAAGCAGGAGGGGAGCAGGAACAGGGAATTAAACGTGGGACCTTTGAGTCCTTACAGAAATAAAGTATAAACACGTATTAAAGTATAAACATGTAACTATTAAGTCACTTATTTAAATCATATAAGCAGTTTCAATAATATGAATACTCAAAGAGTTTTGTAAATAAAACCTTAAATTTTACGATAAGATGATGATAATATAGCATCAATAATTTGTAAGGAGCACCACGCAGCACTTCTAATGGTAGTGTCCTCCTATTTTGTGAGAAAAGTGAAAGATATAGGCAGTGTTTTTGGAAACTTTTGTAACATTTGTGCACTAAATGCTTCCTGTATAAATTCAAGACTTTCCCAAATCTGAATTAGGTTATTGATGATGAATGAATAAAAATATCACATTAGACTTGCTGTAAATAAATCTTGGTTAGAAATATTATAAAACATGTTGGTGTCATCACTGTCAAGCTTAAAAATATTTTGGTATTTTAATAAATTTTAGGTGACATGGTATTTTTCATGTTGGAACTGATTACAGGTAATCCTCGGCTTAAGACATGCGTAGCTTGTGACAACCCAGACTGATGATGGCTATACCATTACCCTTATTATAATATATTCAAGTCCCGTTCAGTTGTGATGTCTAACAGTGACCAGTCCACCTGCTGTACAATAACATTAGCTGACTGCACTGCCACAGGGCACCATATTTGTTATTGACTTCATCACAGTTTGGTTGTCTATCAGCAACAGTCAGCTATAGTCAATTAAATTTATTTCTGTACAGTGCTTTTCCCACACAGCAACACAGAGCACTGAAAAAAGAATCTAAGAGATATGGCAAAGAGCAGATATAATATTTATAAAAATAAGCCAGCTGGCTGGTGAGGAAAGGAAAAAAAAAGTTTCCCAACCACACAGAGAGGGAGACAGATAAACCTTTAGGGCATTTTCCAAAAGGGTCCTTATTTTATATGTTATCCATATCACTATGCCTCACTACATTTATATGCCAACTCTTTAAAAATTGATTTTAGCAAGAAGGTCCACTCCCATGAAAACTTGCTCTCCACCGGGGTGCATTAAACACAACCTGCAACTATATTACAAATTAATTCAATGATACATAATTCATTCCATATTTTTTAAACACCCGTCAAATTAAATTTGGCGAGCAACTGAAGTGAAAACTCTACCAACCCCTTGTGATGTTTGCAACCCCAACATTGAGATACCATGCTCTTGAGACTAAGTGCCAAGGGCTGCCCATCCCTTCTGGGCATTCTAGGCAGGATCAGGGAGCCAGTAGTTATATAGTACGAGAATTATTCTGACATTTACTCATACAGAACTGCAAAATTCTTTTCAATATTCATAAAAAGTCTCAAAACATATCTCTTAAACTCTGTACTCTCCTAGTCTCCTATCTGCTCCATAAACTTTCACTACATTGTTTTTTATTACTGCTTTTGTGTGCTGACAAAAACGGTGGCGTTTGACCAACTATACTCCAAGAATAAGAATAGCATGTCTGTATCTGTATCTCATGGTTTGTGAAATGCGTGCTTCTTTACTTTGAGTTATAGCTTGAGTTGTACATCACTTTGGAGAAAATAATCTGATAAATGAATAAATATATGTATTTTAAAAAATTGTTTTATTTACGAAGCTTTTTGTTTCTGATTCTATTCAAGTTGCTTTTTTACAGATAGTTGGCAAAAAAGTGAGTATTCTGGTGGTGCTGAAAAGAAAAAGAGAAAGAAATAGACAAAAATGAACATGAAAACAGTGCTAGAATGAAATATAATTATAATAATGCATTATACTTAATGGAAATTGGACTATTGAAGTGATTTCATAGAATGAATTAACTGTTAAAAGATAGGTGTATATAAAATATAACGAATACCTTTCATCTACAATCACACTACTGCACTTTTACAAAGATTTTTCAATCAATAGACATTCTGTGTCATTTATCTTTGTTACTTCTCCATGTGTACTTTGTTGTATGTTCAAGTGGAAGTTAAAGTGATTCCATGTATAAACTCAACCTTCAGTGAGTTTTTTTTTCTCCCCCGAACAAAACAGAACCACGTGATCGGGGAAAACATTTTGCCATTTTGCCAATTTTTGTGGCTGTAGCGTAGCTCTCTTTTGTCAACCTTCAGATGATGGTTTCATTGTTTTGAGAGGATTTTTTGGGAATTATAGCACATCGTTCTGCATCACCTGCATTATCAGGCCAAAGTGCTGAGTCATTTCCTATGCTCACGATAATCACTGCCTGATTTGGAGGTTGTGAGTCCGTTTTTATAGCAGTAACACCAGCAGAAAGGCCAGTAGCATCTGGATCCATTGTTGTCATTGCAGGAATGAACATAGTGCTTGCATCTTGACTTACAAGAGGCGAGTTTCCGTAGACTGTGTGTTTACTTATCTTAATTTTTACTGTACCATTATGATTTGCCAGCAAAAAGTTTGACCATATGCTTAAGCCTTACACTGAGTTGCCAGTGTAATAGTCACACTCCTTCTCCACACAAATTGTAGTCTGACAAGTCATACATCATGTGACTGTGATGTGTGCTATGAATCACGCAGAGCAGCATTTCTAGCATCAGTTACTGTTCAACTGAGTTTTGAAATGGGCAAAACAAGTGACCTTGAAAATGACATGATAGCCTGCGCTAGGGGCACTTGTTCTATTATGTCCCAAACAGCTGTTGTCCTGAGTGTCTCATGCACACCTGTTTCAAAAGTTTCCTAAAATTGGTGCAAAAGGGAAAAGAAACAGTGACAGGTGATCCTGTGTATTAAAACAGCTTGTGAATCAGAGGGCTCAAAGGAGAATGGTGAGAATCGTGCAAGTAAATATAAAGACCACAAGAAAAAGACCAGGATAACATAAAGATCAGGAAAACCACATCTGAATTCAACATTGGTGTGCAAAATGTCAATTCAGAATGCACTGCTTATCAGACTTTGTGTGAAATGAAGACCATATCAGGTGCTGATGCTGCCAGAGGAGAACAAGAAAGTGTGTCTGCAGTGGGGACAGGAGCATCAAAACTGGACCGCTGAGGAGTGCAAAAAAGCTGTGTGGTCAGATGAATCCAGGTTCCTTTTGCATCATTCTGATAGAAGGATCAGAATTTAGGTCAAGTAACAAGAGTCAGTGGAGCCTTCCTGTTTTGCGTCAACAGTACAGGCCAGTGGCGGCAGTGTGATGGTGTGGTGAACGTTTTCCTGACACACATTAGGACCCCTGATACCCACAGAAGAACGTCTGAATGGCACGACGTATCTGAATATCATTGCTGACCAAGCTCATCCCTTCATGGCTTCAGTTTATCCCGCTCAGACGGACACTTCCAGCATGATAGTGCACCATGTCACAAGGTATGTATCGTCACTGAATGGTTCCAGGAATATGACAAGGAGTTTTCATTGCTTCAGTGGTCTCTACAGTCAAAGGATGTCAAATCTATCAAGCGCCTTTTGGAATGAGGTGGGAAGGGCTGTTTGTAGCAAGTCTGTGCAGCCGTCCAATTTGCAGCAACTACGCAACACAATTATTTCCACATGGTACAACATTCCATGCAAAATGCATCCAGCATCTTGTAGAATCCATGCCCAAATTTGTGCTGTTCTGAAGGTCAAAGGAGATACAACACACTACTATATAGTAGCAAACTAATCAAACTAAAAGTAACAAACTAACTAAAACTAATGAAAGAATTAGCTTGTATTGTAATGTTGAATTAGTTGGCTATTGGGGGACCACATGATGTTGCACCAAGTAACTGCTTAATTTTCCAATAGGGCAGCATGGCAAGCAAACATAAATTAAAAAAATGAAAATGTAACCATATGTAATTGAAGTTTACATTATTAGTTTGTGGTGGGCACCACAGTGCCTGATCTGTTTGGACCTTGGGTTTGAATCCAACTCAGCCTGCATGGAGTCTCCATGTTCTGCCTGTCTCGGTGTGGGTTTCCTTTTGGTGCTCCAGTTTCCACCCACAGTCGAAAGACTCAGATTAATTGCTCTCTGTAAATTGCCCATAGTGTGAGACACGTGGGTACCTTGCGATGGATGCGATGGCATCCCATCCAACATGTAGTTTAATAGCCTGGCACCCTGTGATCCTGAGATAAGCACAGGACTGCTCTCAGCCTGACCAGAATAAAGTGGTTAAGGATAATGGATTGATGGATGGATTATTATCTGTATATATCGTGATCTATTTTTCAGTGGTCATGTAGCTGCAACAGTAATATTACTTCTTTCAAATAGTCTAATATATATTTGATAAATGGGATTGCTTATGACTGGCTGCTGTCATTATAGATTAAATGTGTCTTTGCAGGTTTGTCCCAAGTAAATATTTTGTTTGATATATTGCTTTCCCATTATAAAACTGATCTTAAAATATCTTTTATTTGTTTCTTGTATGGTGGCTTGATATTTGGGAATAAGCAATGTATTAAAACTTGGCTATGGCTGTGAAAATTCAGAGCGATTTTAAAATATCAAAAGAATCAATACGTAATGATATAAAGCATTTAACATCTTAATATAAACAAACTATGGGTATAAGAATATCTGTTCATGGCGAGACTGAAACAAAGATTAAAATATTTTTTACCTTGTAATCATACTTAATACTTCAATATTTGATGCAATGTTGTGTGCCACAGATTTTGACAGCAGAGCACTACAACTTACAGTTTTATGCTTGGCATGAGATGGGTGGGTTGGTGGGTGAGAATTTAAAATGGTTAAATCAGCATGACGATGCTTGGCTCAATATTTTTCTGTTTAGGTTTCATTCAGGAGTCTGCCAGACACTTGGAAAGCCATCAGCTTTCTAATAGTGTGAAATGAGAAACACACATGCCAGAAACTGAACAAAAACCTAATGTCATTATTCTCACCACATATTTAACCACAGTGCTTTATTACTTTGCTTTGACAGAAACCCATATATTTGCAATACCTATGTATTGAATTAAATATTACTGAAGCAATACAAGGGGAGTACTTTGCCTGAGGAAGAAATACTGCTGTTTCATCAATTTTGAACCTTTACCATGTTGTGTTCTGATCTTTTTTTAGGTCTGTATCATAGTTAAAAGGTTGCTATGTAGCTATGATCTGTCCACTTTAAGAACATGAGGTGTTTAAGACAAGAGTCTGTAATATTTTTTCACATGTACAACTATATGTACATTTTTAGTAAATGCTTACTGATTTACAGTTAATTAAAATGATTTTCCAGGGTATTTTTTACTGGAGTAATTCAGCACCTTTCTGATGCGTACTACAGCCACTATTAGATTTTTACATTGCAAGGCAACAGCATAAAATGATATGCTACCTACTACCCATCAAAATATTGGGAGCAGTTATAGTAGATATCACTAACAATGAAAAGAAGATGCGTGGAATGCTGTAGCTAAGATGTCAATGTGATAAATAGAATAAACTTTCTTAATGAGAGAAATGCCTTTCGTTTCTGCATCAGGAGGATTGGGGGCTATTTCAGGATTGTTTTCCATTTGCCTTAAAATTCTTAGAGCTAACCACTGCAACAATTACTTTCTACTCCTCACTTATATTGAAAAGTGAAACACATTTACCATATGTAACAGAATAAGGAAAACTTATTTTCTGGCTGCACTTGGAACTTCCCTTATTCTGAAAATCTTTCTCTCGGGTCAACTGGATTGGTTTAGTTAGCTTCCGGTTGCTGGCTATCTCCACATTTTACCAATGCTAATATTGATAAATATTTATATTCATCCATTTATAAAGACACTGCACCCTGGTGGTGCCAGAAGTGGCCATTGACAGAAGAAAAAAGCACCAGCCAGCAGGTCGCAAAAACAAAAAAGGCTTTAATAACACAAAAAAGTCACCAAACAGAAACATAACCAAGCAGGTTCATGACATTTCTGCTTCAAGACGCAGTCTCTCTCAGTCCTTAGACTAGCTGCTTTTGTAGACTCTTTGTCATGGGCTCCAGTTGCTTGCAGCTGGTTGTTATTAAGCCCCTTTTAAGCTAGGCGGCGATGGGTAGTTTCCATCAGATCAGGCTCTGTCCCTGCTAGTGCAGTACCACTCATAACTTCACAATATTTATATATAGTATAGCCATCTATCTGTCCCTTATCATTAAACACTTTTTCCTGGTCAGAGTCCGGAGCCTTTGATAGCTAATCCACTTTCTGTTCAACTCCTCTATCACTCCCATCTTCCCATTATTTTGCCTAGTTCTTCCTTCAAGAACTTTTGTTTGAGGACAGGGCGCCCTTTTCTCCCAACTGGGATCTATATGGTATTCTGTGAGATGGGTGTATTTGGTGCCAGCTGAGAAAACATCTTCCAATTTGGCTTTCAAATTCTCACCCCCCTGGGGCCCAGAGAGGTTTTAATTCAAGATAAAGTAAGGATGGGAACAATCAAGGCATGGATACTAAGGTTGCTGTGAAAGCATTTACTTCTTCCTGCCATTTTTTAGGAGGTTCATATGGTAAAGTTGGTAGATGTTCCCTCCATCCAAGCAGCACACTTTGTAGTCAACATCCCCAACTCACTGCATGAGCTCAGAAGACCCATTCTACCAGAGGTGTTGTGCCCAAACATGGTACTATAGTAAAACTGTTATTTTCAGAAATGAATTACTCAAAGTAAACTACTAATCTAAAATCTAACCTGAGTAAATCTGAGTAAAACTACTCATATACTGAATTTACTTTGATTCAAATTAAGCTTTTAAATATTCAGAATCATGATTAATATTTTTATTAGTTTGAACTTTTTTCAGTAAATTAAATCTGTTCGGCAAATAAAATTAGATACTGTCAATTAGACTAATTAAATAAATACAAAACAAAAGACTACAGTCTGCTAGGTATTATTATACAGTACAGCAATAGAACACACAACACAAAAGGCAACGTAAAGGCTCCATTTTACCGTAAACATGTCTCAACTATAGGAAGAAAAATGCAAACGTAAAGGTGACGCACAGACTGAATAGGGGTCGAATCTGTGTCCAGTAACGCAGGTCACATGTTGTGAGAAACCCATTGTACACTGCTCTACCTCCCATTAATCCTTCTGATAAATAATATGGTATTTAAAATGTTTCAGCATTTTAACCCAACTTTTCAGAGTTTTCTTCAAACACTTTATATTTACATGTTAATAAAAAACTAAATCCGCTTTCTATTACCATAGTCTATATGCTTTAATAATAAATCAGGTGAGATTTACTCAGAAACTATATTTAGGAAGAAAAATTCTAAGCTTCTTAATATTGTAGATAAAAATATACTCATAAAAAGAGGGTTATAGAAATGTATTAGGCTAAAAGTCATGTAGACTTCAGTTGAAGATTTCACTTCTAATTAGTAACAAATCTGCAAAAATTCCTAAACGCTTTCACCTTGTGTGTGTTTCGACTGGCAGAAAAGAATCAGCTGAATCCATTTTGAAGGACCCTACAACAAAAAAAAGTGTGGGAAAAGTGGAGGGGTCTCTACTTTCTGAAGGAACAGTATATACTGTATATGTTTATGTATTTTAATGCAGCAATTCCTTGGTTTCAAGACTATTTATATCCAAAGTTTTGCTATAATGGCTCTTGAAAATGAATATGTACAGTAGTCCCCCCTTGACCGCGGGGGATATATTCCAAGACCCCCCCCCCCCGCGGATGCCCGAAACCCCAGATAGAACCGAACCCTATATATACTATATTTTTCCTATACATACATACCTATGATAAAGTTTTATTTTTAAATTAGGCACAATAAGAGATGAACAACAGTAATTAATAATAAAATAGAACAATAATAACAATATACTGTAATAAAAGCTATGTGAATGTGGTCTCTCTTAGACCGATACCGCGACAGTCCATCTATTGACCGAGACGGCTAAGTGACTACCGGGCGGGAAGCGTAAACGGCGTGGATGCGGTGGAGAGAGGGATGATTCACGTCCCGGGCGGGGCGGCGCGAGATTTTATCACGCTACTCAGAATGACACGCAATTTAAAAGTTATGAATTGTTTTTTTCTGGAATTTTCCATGTAATATTTTCGCACAGCGGTTGACCGCGGGTAACTGAAACCGCGGAGTAGGGGGGACCACGGACCACTGTATATATCAGGATCCGAATGGAGACGTTTCCTATGACGATTTTTTTTTTTTACCTGAAACTTACCCATATTAAACAAATCAAAATGCAATTAAAAATCAAAATAAATTTTTAAAACCTACAAAAAATACCCTACAGTACCATAGTGTACTGTAATAAAATAATACTGCACGTGTTGTAATAAACTCTGTTCTGTACTGTTACGCATCTGTCTAGGGCCAGATGTGTGCTGCACGGCTGTTTTCAGCTGTTCCCGCCGGTTTTGCTTTGTCAAAACATGTATGTGCTGTGTCACCATATTTACTGTGCATTTAATTTTTTTTAAAGAAACCGGCTTATTTAAATGCCAGCTGGTGTGTGAAACAAAGAGGTGAACAGGACACATTACTGTGACACACATCTGTATTCCATTTATTCAACATCTCATAACACTTAAGTCGGACTGACAACCCCGCCATGCGCCATCTCATCCCTGGATGTGTAACAGTGACTAACATGTGAAATGTGCTGTACTGTATATACTGCACCATGTGCTATAAACATACTAATTCTAATTAGGAAACTGGTGTTTACAGTGTTTATCATGCTAAAGTCATGGGTTGATAGTTATATAGGTGTTTTCTGATTGGCTGGAAGTGCGATATTATTTATCCCCCCCCCCACTTTGATTCGGATGCTGAGGAATTACTGCATATTGCAGTTTTATGGATATATGTGTTTATGTATTTTACCAATATCTACAAATACACTTTTTGTTTTATAAATATATGATTTTTTAAAACTTCTTCTTACTAGGTATGGGCTTTATATTACCTGTTTCCTATGTAATACCATTTACAGATTCATCACCTTTCTAAGATTGAGTAGTTTAGTAGTTTATCACTGTTTTTCCCCCAAAACATTTTGCATGTAATTTTGCCAAAAATGGCAGATTTCATCATATATCTGCTCACTGAAACATTTGTATCTCACAACTTTTACAAATATTAGCAGTCAATGCAAATGCAATTTCAGTAAAACCGCAAGGAAATAATTAGTGAAATTTATAGGATATATTGCACCTTTACAAATGCATACCCTCAGAACAAAGTTAATGTATCACAATATATTATTTTTCTGAGTAGTCATTTGTGTGCCATTGTCCAACATTCTTTACTGTTGTAAAAGAGATCTTGCAGAAGACACCACAAGGACAAAGCAGCATGTCTTCAGCAAATGGCTAGACTCAACCCTGTAGGATGTTTCTAGAAGCAACTTTGTCCTGACTGCATTCTGCTTCCACCTTTTGTCCATTATCTGCAGTGTCACAGTTACAAGACACTGCTTTTCTCCCTGCATTTCACAACCTACAATATTTTTTCTGTGACTAAGTTGAAATTGTAAATGGAAGCCATCCAGAACTGAATCAACATTCTCTTTTGTCAAGGTCATTTTGTAGCTGTAACAATGAGCATAATTTTTGTGTGCTTGATCCCTACACAGAGATACAGAGCAACAGTTACAGCATAAACGACAAGTCACAGTGAACCAGTAGCCACCTGAAAAAGAAACTACATTTTCAACTGTAAAATTTTATATATTCTTTAAATATTCATTTAAAAAACAGCATTTTTTCTAGTACTATCTATATATGGGTAATCCTTAAAATATTGTCATTTCTAACATCTATTGGCAAAAATGTTGAAATAACTATAACCAAATGCGTAATTGCATCAGTAATGAAAATTAGGTTTAGATGCAGGGCTCTGCCTTCTTACAATGTACCAATATTAAAATAAATGACATGAATGACATCTGTTTGTAATTCTACTTTTTTATGTGTTCTACAGAACATAAAAATTTTCAAATATCTGCATTGGTGAAATGTATAATAATAAAAATAAAATAAATTAAGAAAACATTTTCCAAATGGGCAAAGAGGAACAAAACTGGGCAATGTGTTTTGAATGCTTTGTCTCCAAGATATTTACAATCACACAATTCTTATCAACAAAGATCATTATCAATAAATATAAATAATATCAATAAATTTAAAATGTATTTTATTTACCGCTTTAATAACCAATTTCAAAATCATATTAGCTCTAATGCAGATAGTCATGAAAACAGAGCCAATTTTTTCCAGCATATAGTTGGATACTGACGGGTGGAGCTGTGACTCTCATCATGCTTTCCTGCATGGTGTAAAAGGTCACTGTGGGGAGTGACAGGGGAGATGTTGGCGCTGGGTGCGTTTGATGTGCACAAGAACTTTTGGACAGCCGTGTTATGGTGTTCAGTGGGCGTTGCTCTTTCAGACATGCCATAGAAGAATGAAGACTGTGTTCTGCAAAACTATCAAATATAACACCACCGACAGAGCCATTAAGGCGGGTCCTTACAATATACAGTATTGTCTTCACGATTCACGCCATGATATGTATTTACCTACTTCTTGCCTTATTTAGAAATTCAAACATTTTCCTTCCTTTCAGTTCTTATACTTTTAACTTTTACACAAAAATCAACCCAGCTGGTGAAACAGGTCACAGAAAATACCCATCTTACATTTTATAACGTTACACTTGAGAAAAAAAAATCTGAGAGAATCTTGGCTGCAGTGTTTGTTTAGCAGACATTGCGAAGCATTCAGAGTGAACGTTAAAATTTTTGTATTTTCTTATTTCCATCATGATGGCAATGATATACCCCACCTTTTAAAAAATACAAAAATCATGCATACAAGATTATCTGTTGGCACTGAAAATGTTATTGGGGGTTTAATACTGTTTTTGTCTTCATTTATTATAAATCCCAGGCTGAAATACAGTGTTTTGTTTCTGTTCTGTGAGCATACAAAAGGTTTTTTTGATGGAGCATAAATTGTTAAATGAGCTGTGTATATGTGTATAATGTTTATACGGCCTGTCTAGTTTCATACATCATCAATGATAAATTAATCACAATGTTAAATGAAGTATGACATTATACATTTAAATGTATCAATCATGAATTTATTTTCTGAAAAGCAAAATGAGTGTACACTGAAGGTGTTGTGTGTCCTTAACCAGAGGGAATACTGAAAGAAAATATAGAAAAATAAGAAAATACAACTATACAGGACCTGAGTGGAGATCCTTAAGAATGTTGCAAGAAGGATAAAGATTGTTGTGTTGGACTAAATGAATAAATTCCACTCTGTATGTTAATCTAAAGGATCAATATTGTAAATATTTATAAAATATGTTTTCATCTTTTCAGTTTATCAATGGCAATGGAGTAAATACAGACTAATAGTAAAATTGTTTTGCAATAACTTAGAATGTATGTAAGCCTCTCAGCATTGCCAAAACGATCAATTAAGCAATTTTTTTTGGCAATACTAACTTCTGCATACCAGTTGTTTTGGCCATGAGAACATATGGAAATTATATATGGGAGAGAGTAGACTATCCACATTGTACTGCTGATTTAAATAAATGAGCTACAAAAACCAATGTCAAGCATAAATTCAGAAAAAAGCTGAAGCAAATACATGACTAGCAGCATAATACACCCAAACCTTCCGGAATCTATAACAACGTAATAATACTGCCACCCAGCAGAACCCAAATATTAAATGCTCTTGCTAAATGTCCTTCGATTCTTATCCACAAAATATCAAATACTGCAATTAAATGAATAAATTTAACCTCTAATTTCAATATTTAAAAATGAAAGATGGAAGATGATGGAAGTAATAAAAACAATGGTGCACTATTTGAAGGAGCTCACATTGAGATTGAACATGAGTTTCTTAAAATCACAATTTCTTAGTGGCATTTCACATATATAAAATAGTAATTTGCTTGTGTTCTGTACTTTCATTACTTAAAATCAGCTGAGGTCAAGATTTTGCAAAATTTTGAGTGAATGGATCATAGAAATGCTGATACACTGAAGCATTATAGGTTATATCACTTTTTAACATTGAATACACAAAGCACCTCAGAAAAAATTGAAAGTCAATTTAGTCCACTGCTTTTGGAACAGTTGATCAATATTTTATGCTGAACTTAAAAGTTATGCTATCTGTACTACTTTTAGCCTAAGAGCCTCGATATTTATTTTATTTCTTTTCACCTATTTTACTCACCCCAAACTTCTACTCTTGCACATTTTTTGAATTCCCCTAAAACAATAATTTCTTTACAACCCCGGCTCCCCTTTTCTGCTCAGCCCCTGGGATAAACTGAATTGAACAGCCATTCCCAATTTTACATGCTCCTCAGAGAACATCTCGTTTTTTTATACCAAAAATTTGGTTTAATTTCCAAGCTCCCTATATAACATTTTTAGCATAACTATGTACCAGAAGTTCCCCATTTATGTTCCAAATACTTGATGCCATGTTCTTCAGCTGAACTGTGTAATTAAAAACTCTGCATCTGCAATGTATTGTTATTTGAAACACATTATTTGTCTTGTTCATATTGTTCCTTGTATTGTCTCATAGCGTCTGGTCTGTTACTGTGCCTGTGCTTTGTCGTGCAGAATATTAAACCATCTAAATTCCCATAAAAAATAATAATAAATCTGTCATAACGTCCAAACTGCAAGTGGAGAAACTTTGAATAGGCCTTTGCCTTGAAAGTGTAGCACACAATGCGTATGTGGCAAGGGGAAAGACCATGCATATTGGCTTCTCAGACAGTAGAGAGCTGCAATAGTCAACCTGGCTACAGCTAAAGGTGTGTATTAACTCTCTAGTGTCACATGTATCAAAGGACATCTGAAGGACTTTGGTTAAGAAGGATTTAAGTGGAAAAAACTAGGTCTTAGACACTGATCGTAAGGTCTAAAAGATAAGTAAAAATAATGCCAAGATTTTAACCAAATGTCAATAAGCTTAGGCCTTCTAAGTCTAGCTGTGACAATATGGTGTCGTTTATATTGCTTTCCACAGGCCTAAACGTATTCTGCAGTTGTAATTACCGAATGGCCATGACTTTTAAAAGATACCTGTACAGTAGCAGCCCTAGGCAGAAGGAACTGTGAAATGCGGGTTGCCCACGCAGAACACTTTAGGTGTTAGGAGCCAGATCTTAGGATTCTGCTATGCAGGTTGGAGACTTGTTTGAGCCTCACTAGGCCTGTCTTTAGATGGGATGGTTCCTACATCATAAATAGTTTTCAGTATGTATTCTCCACTACATCTTCCTTTTCGCAGGTAAAATACAGAATATGTCAAAGCTTGGTGCTTTTACTCTTCTCTCTGTATGAACTCCATTTAGGGGATATTATTCAGAAATATAATATAAATTTCCATTGTTACACTGATGCCACACAACTCTATCTGTCTATCAAGCCGAGTAGTACGCTTTCAGAAGTTAGTTTTAATAACATAAATAAAGCAACCTTTTTTATCTGCATCTCTTCACTCTAGGTTTGTTTATGCGCTTGTACTTATATGCTCTGGCCTGTAAGTTATTTTCAAATGTTCAAAAAATATATGTACCATTTGCATCATCGTAATCTCTGGGTGGATAGCTAGTCTTTTAGAAATATTTTTAACAGTACAAACTATTTTGAATGCATTTTTTATATTGACATAACATTATTCAACTGTCTTTCCTTTCTTTAGCTCATCTATAACACATTGCACATATAGCCATGCAGCAAAATGAATACAGGTCAGTTATATAATATCTCAGCAGCTTTTAATATAGATTATATTATAATATACTCTAATGATAGCTATTAAATGAATTTGAATATTAGGCAGTTTGGCAGTTTAAGTTGGAGATTTCAGTCAGTACTTGAACTGAGTATTTCGAATGAGTATATGCTACACTGTATATTATTATTACACACTGTGTAAATATATGGTCTTCTGTGATAATTTAATAATGTTTTTAATTATTGTTTCCCTTTGCATGTTATTTTACCCACAGACCAGTACTGCAGCCAACATAGAAAAGAATATTTGGGAGGCTTGAGCTGAAGAGCTCTTCACATAAACATGTGCTAATGACTGTGAAAATCATATTACCTCATCAGTCTTCCTAGTCATTATTAAATATACTGAAATCTGATGTACTGTAATTAGTTTTGAGTGGAGGGCATATGTGGGTAGACTTTGTGAATGTCTGTAGTTACTAATACAGTTAATAATACTTTTAGTGGTAATACACCGATGTCACAAACACATAGCACAGTATTATTCAGTTCGGGGTTATCAGGCTAAATAAGCAGGCATCTCCTACACAGAAACAAAGTGCAGCCAACTAAAGGAAGTGGAGTTTATTATTTTTTAACTATTGACTTAGAAATTCTCCAAATAGTTTGTGTTTTACATTTTTTCCTGACAGGGATTTTTATTTAATATTATCTGTATAGTTTTAGTATTTTATTTTGTTTTTTCATTGCAGAATTTTCTTTTGTCATTTGATGCATTTAAGTTTCAAATACTTTGTTACATAAATGACCACTTAAAAAATTTAATTGCAAACACCTGTGATTCCTTTTATTTAGGTTAGGTTAGAATATTATATATATTTTGGTCTCGTGCAATTTTGTGTACAAGTTCTTTTGTTAATGACTCACTTTGTATCTGTAATGTTAAGATTAGGGCCTCCTGCTAGGAGTTTGCTGTCTAATTTAAAATTCAATTTTCCTTTTTTCTTGTTTATAAAAACTAGTTTCTTGTATGAGTTTTAATACGGTGATTACATGCCTATTATTTTTTAAAGTATTATTTTATTTGCCACATATTTTCTGTCTGGTTTTGCCAGTATTCTTGCTACTGTGGCAAAGTTGCCACTTATATCAGTGTTTCAGTCCACTTTTATCTCTAAGTACATTGCAGGCAGAATATTTTGAATAAATATTCTGCTGTGCTGTTTTATTCTTCTCCTTTGTTATGGTATATCCTGTTTACATTAGTGGAAATTCCTCTAAAACAACCTGCATACACAATATTGAGACTAAAAAGTCCTAGAGCGGAAAGGTCAGCAATATGGTTCCTGTTGAGAGAACAGAGAATGAACCCTGTGACCATTGTTTTCCTAATATATGTTGTAAGTATATTTATCAAAAGACTTCACATATGCAGGGTAGATATTTAATTTGTGCGGTTGTACTTTCTCATGTTGTTTTGCAAGTAAATGAAGCCAATGAAAATTAAATGGTCCATCAGAGGGTTTTGTATTCTACACTGTTTTGCTGCTCAAAATAACAAAAAGGTTTTGTTAGTACCAATCTAAGTGCTTCATGCCTTCAACAGAATATTCTGAGGAAGACCCTATATTTCCTTGATACTTATTCCTTATAAAGCTTCGACTCTGTGGACATAAAGTTTTCTGGCTTTTTGCAGGACAGGAGGTTAAGCTTACCCTTTTCACCTTTAATGGATGTAATGGGTTATTATAATTTTAGTATATAATGCACCTATAAAAAGTATTTATCCCCTTGGATTTTTACGTTTCAATTTTTCGCAACACTGAATCAGTGGATTTAATTATGCTTTTTCAGTTGTCTGCAAAAAAATTACATGTCTACAAAACAAATTTGAATTACAGATATAAAACACTAAATAACTGACTGCATAAATACTCACTCCTTCAAGTGAACATTTAGGTGATGCACCTTTGGCAGCAGTTGCAGTCTTCAGTCTATTTGAGTATACTTTATGCTCATTTTGACACTGGAAAACTGCACAAGATCTGTCAAGTTGGACATGTACAGTGAGTGAAATGCAATTTTCAAGTCCTGCCAAAAATTCCCTGATGAATTGAGATCTGGGCTCTGACTTGGCCATTCTAGGACATTGACATTTTTATTTTAAACACATTCCTCTGCAGCTTTGACTTGATGTTTGGAGCTGTTGTTCTGTTGGAAAATAAATCTTTTGCCACATCCAGGCTATGCAACAGAGAAGTAGCTACACAGCACGTTGCTGCCATCACCCAGCTTCACAGTAGAGATGGTGTTTCTGGTGAAGTGCAGTGTTTGGCATAAGGTGTCCATTTTGATCTCACTATAGAACCTTTTTTCACACAAGTCCCACATGATATCAAGTGAGTTATTTTTTATGCCACTCTGCCATAAAACTAAGATTGATGAAACACCTGGACAAGTGTTGTAATATGTATACAGCATCTCTCGCAGGACTTTGACTCATTCAAAGTTCACACAGGCCTCTTGGTGAGTGCCCTCACTTGTATCCTTTGTGCCCAAACACTCAATTTTTTAAAATTACGTGCTCTAAGCAGATTCACAGTTGTGTCCTTGGAAATCATTTTATATTCTTCCCATAAATGTTCAAGAATTTTATCGAAAATTTGCTTTAAATGTTATATTGTAATTTTATATATAAAATTGACCAGCGGAGGGATCTTTTATTCTAAAAGATACAAGAATTGCATACAGGTGATCTTCATTCAACATATTAAATGCCTCACTTGCTCCCTTTTGGTAACTGCTTAACCTTATCAGGGTAACAGAGGTCTGAAGTCTATCCCAGAATTGCGAGGTGTGGCTATATTAAATAACTTCTAAAACCAATTGTTTGCACCACAGCTGATTTAGGTGTGTCATAGTAAAGATGATGAATAGGTATGCACTTAGTTATACTGTGTTTTATATTTGCAATTAATTCCCAATTGATTTGTGGAAAAGTGTTTTCCCTTGAAGAGTAGTATTTTGATCGTTGTCAAAAGCCTAAGTAAGTCTGCTGTGATTTGGTGACGAAAAACAATGAAACATGAAAAAATCCAGAGAAGAGGCGGGAGCAGAGAATACTTTTCACAGGTACTGCACATATTTTTCATGATTGATTTTACTATAGAATTGAATGGCTTTTTAAATAGGTCCTTGATATTAAAATGCTATTTATTTATTTAGCTTTTGTCATTTATTTATTGGTATGTGTCTTATGAGTGTCTTGTGTTATGTGTTCTGTGCCCAGCTGCTGTATGGGTGAATTTCCCTGCTGGGAATAAAGTTTTGTCCTATCCTACATACACCCTGACGGTATACTGTTTTATGTAAACTGTAAATTACCAAGGGAGGGTCAGGATGCATTTTTGTCATTGTACCATGTATCTGTGATCGCTGCTAAATTATAATAACAGGATAATTAACCTTCATTGTCTCTAAATAAAATGCTAATTAGACACAGTGAACCAAATATGAAAAATAAGAAGTATCATTTAATCTAGCTCTGGAAAACTTAATTTTAAGATTCTCAAACCTTTTGAAATTGTGACTTGAACACTGTATACTGTGGGACTGTAAATAGGATGTTTTACCTTGTAAATTTCAGACAAAGAAAAAACAGAAAATGTAATAAAAAAAAAAAAAGAAATTAACTGCCCGATCATTTAAATGAGATTATGCATCGAATATGCACTGAAGTGGATGCCAGATAAGTGGATAATTTGCTTAACTGGATACTGTCTCCATGGTACCATTTTTGGTCTCATTTACTTTAAAGAGACACAAGTTTGAATCAGTGGATACCTGATAAATGGAAAATTTACTTTAGTGGATAAAACGTTCCAGTCCCTTAGCCCATATTCCTGTTAATGACATCACGTAAGTGGATACACACTACTCATTCCTTTTGCAATCGTAAATCAGTTAAACCGGCACAACACAACCAGTGTGACTTGCCACTTTTCAGCCAGCATGCACCGGGTTGTGCTGGTTATGACAGTCACTCTACAGCTGCTGTGCAAACAACATCCCAGAGCGGCGAGAACGACGACCACGAACTTCACCACGTAAACCACTCACCACACACTGGCTACCAGCTTTGGTCTGATGAGAGAACTTGTTACGTATCAGTTGATGTTTTCGTTTTAAAGCACGTTTACTCTCTTTCAGGGACTTAGTAACAAAAGACTGCTTATTATTATAAAACACTTTATTTAAGAAAAGGTGAAGGATTATGGTTTCCTCGTCACTTTGCAACAAGTAGTGGAGGCCCTGTGTCTTTTTATGGAAGCCAGTGGCTGCACTTTCTATCCTTTATTGAAACTTCAAAACAAGGTTATTGGACTTGAGCGGAAAAAATACTACACAGTGCTGTATAATGGATTACTTTGCGAAGAAATAGCAAACTGTAAACGCATGAGTACAGTACTGCACATAAATAAAAGACAATACTTTACACCTTCATATGACTGTGTGTATGCATTGTTTGTTTTACTTGGAAATTTCTTGCATTTTAAACACAACTACAGTTAAGTGAATAGTCCTTCTTAACTGGATATTATACAATGGGTCCCCAAGCTACCCACTAAAGCAGAATTGACTGTACGTAGCTCATAGGCGGAAACACATACATCTAAAAATAAAATTTTTTGAATTTTGTGTTATGTTCCCTGTATGTCTAATTAAATCCCTCCTGCTAATGCTGTTTAGCACATATGTGACTCTTTAAGCATATTCTAAATGCACAGAATTTTGGACCCAGATTTGTTCCAGAACTGCAACTTTGTGTTGCGTTCACTGAATCGTTCTGGGCATTATAATCAGTGACTGTCGGATTGCTCGGTTGTATAAATAACCTGCAGCAAAGTGTACATACAAGGAAAAACTCAAATTTACAGTCACAGGTTTTTGCGTGCTTTAAAAGAACAATTTAAAGTAAAGCAGTTATTAAACCAGATAAACCCAGAGCAGCCTGCTGTGGACATACCTTCCATTTATCGCTGTCTCTGTGGTTGCGTTTGAAGCAGTCCACTGATGCTGTAAATTATTAAACAGGCTCTGGCAGACCATGCGCCCTTAAATGAACTGTGAATTTTAAAGTACATTTAAATTTAAAATTTTAATTTTTATATATTTAGCATCAATCACGGCGATATCTAGTTTCTAAACACATATTTTTAAACTAATTATTACAGTAGCCAAAAATGTATTGAATTACTACAGTAAAAAGGATTTGCTCATTTTGGTCATTAGTAAAATATGACTGTTCAAGTATGGCTGGAAAAGTACTGATGCCATTGATAATAATAAAGAAATAAAAAAACAGGTCACTATGTTGATTACTAACTAAAGATTGTATCGTGACATTATTGGTACTGCCCCAAACAGAAGAAATATAATAAAACATAGTTTTCAAAATACAGATGGTCCTAAATTACAGCTGGGTTACAGACAAATTGGTCGTAAGGCGGATTCGTACTCATGACAGAGTGATTATTTTTAAGTGTGTAGTCCACCAAACAGTAACTTCCATTCATGTTTTTGAGCTGTTTTGTTTTATTTCTGGCCACAGTATAGTATATTATCCATACCATTATTAAATTATTCAGTACTGTGTTCTTTATCAAAGTTTCTTTTTAAGAAAATACAATACGATCATAACTTTTTTTAAAATACTTCAGAATTCTGTGCCATACAACACAACAGGTTTAAGACGATGTTTACTGTTCGTTGTTATATCTGCACGCAGCACGAGTTGTTTTGTGATGCTGTTGTACTGGGTTAGGATACACTGCGTTATGGCACAGGACACGAGAGGGGTGCTTGTGTGGGGCTTTCGGTGCGAGTCCAGTTCTGTGAGATGCACAGTAAAAGGAAGACATGTGCTGAATTAACCCACCACATCTATGCCTTTGTGTGATATAACAGTGAGAACAACACTGGGTGTTGCACCATCTTTTAGTTGCGGAAGGGGGGAATAAAGAAGAGAAGTGGGGCACGAGAAGATGGTTGCTGGCTATGTGTGGGTGGGGCAGTGCTATCGTGTCAAACCACGCAGTCTCATACAGCATTCACCTTAAGCAATGCTTATGCTACCATGTCACACACGCATACTGTGCAGGTACACATGTGCAATGTTTTAACGCATTTCATAACATTTTAATAGCATTTTTCAATATCATAAGCAATAAGCACCCGACCGCGTCACAGTACTGTATGTGTTTTTGTACAGCAGGTCAACAGATGCTATCGTTACACTACAACATTGTACATGTACTGTACAGGTACTGTATATTGTACATTACAAGATGTTCATTTACACATGTTTTCATTGGTTATAAGATGCTCACTAGATTGGTTAGAAGATTGCTCACTAGAATTCTGGAAATCATTAAAAATTATTTTTTGGTCATTTTTGTCCATTTTTTAAAATTTTTAAATTATTATTACAGTTAGCAATTGACTGTTTTAAGTACAAGGGCATCATAAATTGAAGACAACCTGTACATACAGTATTTACTATATATAAAAATACCTGTAAAAAGGAATGCATCAAAAAAATGTAAAATTCTGAATATTTTAGTACATATTATGCCAAAATGTCAGTAACTCACTGAATTATTGAGTTGTAGTTTCATTTGATGCCAGTAATTTATGAACAATTAATCTTGTGGTCTAACGCACTTGAAATATATATAAAAATTATAAACACTGATGATCACAGAAAAGGAGATTCATTAAAAAATTGCTATTTTTTGTAATAAAAAAATCAAGTCATGCGCATAATTTGGAGCAAACATATGTTTCTTCAAGAAAACTAAACTGTTCTATGCAGCAGAAAAAAAGGATATTGCTTTAAATAAGTACAATAAACAATAGCGATAATGGCTTGTTTGTTTATGGAGATATATTAAGTTACTGTTTTGGCCAGCAGCACAATTTTGTACCAAGTGGGTGATGCATAAAATCTCAGCAAAGCAACAGAACACAAAAAAATATTCCTTCTCTACAAAGTCAAGTTTGAAGAGGAATTAATAAATAGTTTCTTACATTCAGAGAAGAGAGATCAGCAGATCAAAGGTTTCTGGATCTTCACCAGACCTTTGTTGGTCACACAAATCTCCCTGGAGCTAGAGCTTGTACACCATTTTATATCCCAGTATCAGTAGCTACCTACATTAGCATATTCAATACAATTGCCTCAAAACTTAATTACCAGCTAGAACACTGTTTCCATTTGAGCAAGATAAAGTGCCAGTCCATCCCCTACCAAGAATGTATGTACTGGCATCCAAAGGTCAAGCCACCTGGGCATTTTCTCTCAAGGGAGGAGGTCAAACCTCAATAATATATTACCTACAAATGGTCTTAGTCCGAAAGTAACGTGTTCTCACATCACAGAGGGACAAAAGAGTATAAATTCATACACATCGATATCAAATAAGCAATATGCAATAAACAATGAAATCAAAGGCACAGAATTATAACAAAATTGTGTTCCCTAATTTTGAAGCTACTCGTATTCAGTCTCAAATTCTGACTGATTCTGACTGACTATAAGCATATTCAGTGTTAATCTGCTTCTCTCCACTTTCAACTTTCTTTATATACACACTCAAAAAAGTGTAATAATAGAGACATGCCTCAATTTATTTTTTAAGTACCACGTTTTCTATGTACAATTCTTTGAACAAAAATACATCTTCTGTGATGGCTAAAGCTGAATAATTGTTTTGTATTTCTGCTGCTTTGTGGAGTGTTTCTGTATACCATTTTACAAACAAAATCTTTTATTATTCAGCTTTTAAACCATTATTGCTAATCCTTTCTCACACTAGTGCTGAAGTTCATATTATAAGAAAGAACTTCTTATAGCCTTTTCAACGAACAGCATGCTCCAAACATTTTAAGTTGACATACAAACTGTTCTTTGGTCACAGATATTCTGAAGCTCGGTCTGTGGTTCTTGTATTTAGAGGTTATATACTATTTGAGTAGCTGGAGCAAGGTCTGTAATTATTGTACTGTCTTAAGATGTCATTTGATCATTTTACCTGGTTTTCACAAACATTAGTTCATGTTCAATAATCTGAATGTATCTGAAAGAATATGAAAGGTGACTGAAAAGATTAGTGTAACATAATTATTGCGTGACACTGAAATTTAGTTTTTCTTCTTCCTCCTCTACATTTTGAAAATCTCTCACTATATTGAATTATGCAGCCTTTTCTGCATTAGTAGCAATGCTTTGTGTAAACTTCAGAAAAACAGACATTAATTTTTTAGTATTGGGCAAAACCTCTTCCATCATTGTATCATTTCACATGTCCTTCTTACAAATGCTCCTTTGTAGAAGGTGGTTACTAAGGACTTGACTTATGTAACAGAGGACCCTGAAATTAAACGTTTCAAACTGTACTTTCAACATGTACTGCATTCATATTCACAAATAAGGTACATTTTTATATTATTCTTGTAAGACCTCAATTTCCCTCTAAACTTTCTGAAAAATGTAGAATGTGTTCCATTCCGAAATAATGACCCCTATGTCCACCCACCATTGCAGGATCACTCTTCAAAGTAAGGAATCTGAAACCAAAAAGCAGGTGTATAACGTCTATAGAAAATGATGTACACACTATTTTTTCCCCAAAGCCACAAATTATTATTAATTATTAGTCATGATTATTATAATCAAGACTATAATATTAGCTCTAGTTTAGTAAACTCACTATAGTCATTCACTCATTAATACAGTGCAGCATTATTCACACATATAAACACATACAGGCCTGGACCATTTCACCCTGTGAGCCCCCCTAATTGTATGGATAAAGAGGTGAAAAAATATTTTACAGTAAAGAGTGACATGTAAAAAATGTATTCATAAAATGCATGACAGCATAATTTTTTTTAAGCTTTAGGCACTCTGGCTGGTCTGTATTGTACATTATAGTATATACATATACATGATGCCACATAGAATTCAAAATTCAAAAACTGAATTGGCCCTACATTCCCACCCTCGTGTACAGCCTACAGCCCACACACATACACACATTCACACTACCACATGAAACATATCTTTCAACTCTGGGAGAACATTGGAACCTATTATGCAATTTCACCTGTTTACTAACTATAAAAAAACTGAACAAGTGCGTTTTGACTACGATACAGTGTTATAGAGTACATGTATCCCCCACGATGAGTCTTTGAATTAGTAGTGAAACTATACGAGTGAAACTATTTAATACCCTTAACCAAGTTATAATATAAAATATGAAGCTGATTTTTCGCATTTACAACATGAGGAATTTTCAGAGTTCAAGCTGTAATGGTAATTACATCTCCGACTTACAAGATTTCACATTGGGAGCCAATTTCCATATGTGTATTACGCTCATGTATAGGGGAATATCTCATTTTGTAATCAGAACAGTATATTTTAATTGTTCCATGATATCCTTTTAAAGGCTGGAATGGAGTTCAGTTTCACAGCATAGCATCCAGTGATTCTAGAACAGTCTTGCTGTGACCCTGACCAGGACAAGCAGTTAAGGATGATGGTAGAATGGGTGGATCATTAGAAAGGGAGATGTTGCTTGAGATTTTGTTTGTTTGTTTGTCTGTCTGTTTGTCCAAACAGATCAGAATGTACATACCAAGACACAATACTGTCTAGTATTTAAAATTGTTCATCATGAAAGAATAATTTTTCCATTCATCATTTCTGCCTTTGATTTAAAACTTTTTATTTAGTCAATACAATAAATAGTTAAAAACCATAATGTATATCTAAGATTTTATACAATAAAAATCTGTTTAAAATAAAGCCAGCAAATGCATATTGCACGACAGATGTATTTACCATCACTAAAATCCATACTCCAAGGCTCTAATCTCTAAAGCGATAAATAGAAACTTACCCGACTACAGCACTCCTAAAGGTGGTCCTATGGCCTGTTCCCAGGCTGCTGCCATACATCTAACCAACCTATTAGGTCTTTTTCCTAACACAACACACCAAAAAACCCCTCACAAAACAAACAGCACATAGTAACATGTTGCAGTGGTGCTCTGAGGACTGTGAACCAGTTGTTATTTGTTATTCAATGTTTGGCCCCTATGTGTTGCACACATGGTTTTAATAGAGTTTGTTCACCTAGCAAATCTCCATAGCATTATTTTCATATACTGAAACAATCACTTTCTGGGCCTCAGGAAGGCATAAAACGTTACCATCTCTATTTCTGTAAAGCTCACTCTCGTTTTGTTTTTCTGTTTGTTCTTTATGCACAGCTTTGTTTTTCAAACCACAAACTTGAAATTTGGCACACAGGTGCTTCTCACTCTACGAGAGGTTTTTGCATAGTCAATTTCATTAAACTCCAAAAAGGCAACTTTTGTGTGTGTGTGTGTGTGTGTGTGTGTGTGTGAATTCAGTCTTCCTGGGGAAGTATGTACACTTAAAGACATCTGCCTTGTGTTAAATACAACCAGCTTTCAGCTAGTGAGGTCTGATGACATACATTATCTATCTGTTTCAGAACATGCTTCTAAGTTCACACATGGCACGATGCGAGATTCACACACGTTACACGAAACACATTACTGAGCTCACCAACTCATGCAGTTTTGAACTAACTTATTAGTAGTAATTCTACAGCTCATGTTCTCACTTTAACTCACTTTCTCTCACACACAAACACAACACTACACACGTTAGCCTACGTTTGACCTTCTTGGGGAGCACATGCCACACATACATATACCTCATGTACTAAATTCTACCAGTTTAAGGCCCTGCTGCCCAAAATACACACAACGGGCTCCCAGCTGGAAAAGACAAGAGCCAGTAGCTATTATATGGGAGCATCTACTTGCCAAACATGACAAATATATCAGACTGATTTTTGCATTTTATGCCAGAACAGAATGGCAATGGAGGGGTGCCAGGGGCCTAACAAATGCATGAAGTAAACAGCAGAACTGGAGAGAGAGATGGGTGACGGGGTGGGGTTAGGGGAGTGGTGTAAGGACCTAACCGGGAAGAGTGACAGGTGACGGGTGGGGTTAGGGGAATGGAGTAAGGACCTAACTGGGAAGAAGGACTGGTGACGGGGTGGGGTTGGGGGAATAGTGAAAGGACCTAACTGGTAAGAAGGACTGGTGACGGGGTGGGGTTGGGGGAATGGTGTAAGGACCTAACTGGGAAGAAGGACGGGTGATGGGGTGGGATTAGGGGAGTGGAGTAAGGACCTAACTGGTAAGAAGGACTGGTGACGGGGTGGGGTTGGGGGAATGGTGTAAGGACCTAACTGGGAGAGGGACAGGTGACAGGGAGTAAAGTTTGCTGGAGGAAGCACTTGAATTGGGGTGGGGGGTAGGGTGTGCTTTGATCATTAGGAGCCAGTAACTGTAATATGTTTACAGTGTAAGGGGTTGCTTTCTAACCCAGGCAGTGCCGGGTAACTCAGCTAGTTGAAACAAAAGGTCATTTTGTCCTTGAGTTATGAGAAGTCACGTTACGAAGAACAGGAAAGCGTTGCCTTCGTAAGGAGGGCGAAGATTTAGACAGGGTTATCTACAGCACATCAAACTTTATATATTTTTAATGAAAAAGCATGCTAGTTGTATATGCTTTAAAATGGGTCTCAAAGCGCACTGTGCATTTTAAGATTAAAAAAATTATTTCCTCCAACATACTGTTTGCACTACATATTCTTGGAACACTGAAAGGTTAAAAGAATTTTTTTTAAAAAAGCCAGCTGATGTAGCCTGTTGTGCATTTTACAGTCTGTCACAACACAAACCATGGCAAACAACATGATCTGGGACTTGCACTACTCTGAAGCAGTGTTGCATCAACGGACTGCAGAGGGTTTGAGCCCAGATTTACAGGGTTTTTTTATTTTTTTAAGAAAACAATCCCAAAACGACTGCAGTTGATGAAAAACTGGTGTCACATACAGGAAATTATCTAAAATCGCATTTTACTATCTCATGCGTTTTACTTTCGTCTTTCGTTTGACTATTTGCTACAGAATTGCATTCTCCAGTGATACAAGCAAACATCACAGTGCAATTCATATAATGTCTATAGGAAGAAGGTTCTGTTTTCTGTACCTTTCCCACGTAATGCAGTTTGTGCTGTTCGTCGCCTCGTTGAAAAGCACCAGCCAAATGCATCCAAGTAAATACAACAGTACAGTACTGAGTTGTACTCAGTTTTACTCTGTTGTTTTAGACGGTAGGAAGGCAGTGTTTCGTACCTTGGTGTCCTATAGAGGGCAGCAGAGACTAGTCCATGCTTTGGGGACGTGTTTCAACGCATATTACTGCAAAACAAGCCATTATTTCAGTATTCTAGCCGCATTCGGAAAGATAAAAATTACATTATTCCTTCCAGAAAGCACAGTTCTTATAGGCTGTTACATTTAACTGTTATAGCTTTACAGCAGTAGGTTCCAGTGTACAACTAGTTTGTTGGAAACTATCGGACGTATCTGATCAGAAAAGAATATTAGTATATTTTGTAAACGCCGATTGAACCCAGTCATGTTTTACACCACGCATGCGCACGAGTCCCACCGTGTTGCGCTGTAAACTGAGATTTCTTTGCATCTTTTTGCTGAAAAGGGTCTTTGAAAATGTCGACTGGGTGAACTTCACAGGACACGTGATCCAGGCTCAGACATTTTTGACCCGCGGTTTATCCTAGATGCGCTGTAGTAGTAAACCGCGGCCCATTCCTTTCTCTTTTTTATCACTGGAGTCACTCAAACGGAGTTTCCCCTTCAAGAGACGTTATGTACAGTACAGTGATCTTTCTCCGTATGTGGAGGTGCGTGGAAAAGTAAAACAGGCACGACATTTCATCACGAGTTGTTACGGACTAAATAAAACGTTTTCATTAACAAAGTTAGTAAAACTGAATTATACTCAACTTACTGCCAAATATGAATTAACATAAATTCAGAGTTATTTATTTTTTATTCTGATATTTATGGGCCATTGAATTTTACAATTAATGTAGAATTCTACACCATACTTTAAACCTAATCTGTTTAAATATGCACTTACTCTCACTGGCCACTTCATTAGGAACACCTGTGCACCTGCTGTTTCACACAATGGTCTGATCAGCCAATCATGCGGCAGCAGCATAATGTGTAAAATCACCCAGACCTGAGTCATGAGCTTCAGTGAATGTTCGCATTAAACTTAACAACAGTGAAAAATCTGATCTGAGATTGTCCGTAGCATGTTTGTTGGTGCCGGATGGGGTGGTTTGAGCATTTCAGAAATGGCTGCTCTCCTGGGATTTTTTCACAGAACAGTCTCTAGAGTTGACACAGAATGGTGTGAAAGACAAAAAACATCCAATAAGCAGCAGTTCTGTGGGTTGAAATGCCATGTTGATGAGAGAGGTCAGAGGAGAATGGGCAGACTGGTTGGAGTTGTCAGGAAGGCTGCAACCACTCTTTACAACAGTGGTGGACAGAAAAGCATCTCTGAGTGCAAGACACATTGAACCTTGAATTGAATGGGCTACAACAGCAGAAGACCACATCGGGTTCCACTCCTGTCAGCCAAAAGCAGGAAGTTGACGCTACAAAGGGCACAAGCTCACCAAAACTGGACAGCTGAAGATTGTAAAGACATTGTCTGGTCAGATGAATCTTGATTTCTGCTGTGACATGCAGATGGTGGGGTCAGAATGGCATAATTTAAGACCTAAGACAAAATGAGTCACATTTTGAGGCTTCAAAACTTGTAACAAATCAACTGGTAGACTGTCAAAACAGTTGTACATGCCACATTCTTTTTTTCTATTAAATTCAACATCAAGAATCAAAAAATCATTAATACGTCAAGAAAGGTTTGTAAGCCACATCATCAAAATGTCTCCATCCAGGTTGAACCTTGTCACACACCCTATGCTTCCTGGATTGACACCAGTGAAACACTGAACAAGCAGTTATTGAAAATATACAGTAATATTGTATGACAGAAGTAATGACTTTTTACATATAATATAAAATGTGTTGGTCTTGTCACTGTCATGCATAAAAACTTCTTATTAAGGTATTTTAATTAATTTTAAATGACATAGTTTTCATCCAGGAACCATTTTATTGTAAAAGAAAAAAAAGGTAATTCAGCACACTCACAATTCATCACTCACAATTCAAGAATTCATCTGACATTGTTCTGTTATGGGAGAAATGGATGCACAAGCTTTTTCATAATTAGCATAACTGGCATAGATCCACTTATAAAAGGGAATTCTCATAAAATGAACTCACTTCGTCACCATTAATTTCAATGGAAAAACAGATAATGTATTCCTGATCCATAAAAATCTGCGCATAAGACCGTAACTAGAATGTGTGACTCCTGCGCTGTGGCAACCATGACGTGTGATGCATGTCCTGCCAATAAAGAAAGGGGTTGGTTTAGTTGGTTTAGTTCATATTAGACTAACAAATGACATCTCAATAGGTAATGCATAGGACTGTTCAGACATGAACACAAAACATGCAAAAATCCTGAATTTAAACGCATTTAAATTCCCAAGTAATTCACAAGTAAGTCCATACCGGAACTATTCTAAACACATTTAAAATCAAATTCTTTTTAGGTCTAATCTTACTTAGCTACTGAAGTTACTTTAACAGTCAGAGTTTGTTGTGGATTCACATGCAGAGTTTGCAGAATCATAAGAGCAAGCGAAGGGATCACAGAGCAGGAAGAGACACACGTGCAAATATGAGCAGTCATGAAAGCTAGAACACAGTAAATGGGATACATCACTGAATTTCTTCTCTTCCTTATCTGGCAGATGCAAAGCCTGTGTGTGACAAGTGGAAGCAGAGTTTGTTATTTTGTTGTTTTATTCTATAAGTCAAACCAAAGTAGAGGCAGCAGCAGCTTGCACTGATGTCTCACAGCTCCTGGGTGTGGAATTTGCATGTTCTCATATTTGAATGGGTTTCTTCCTACAGTCCAAAGAGTTGCATTTCAGGTGAATTTGTGACACAAAATTGCCTGTACTGTGTGTCTGCGGGAGAGAATCTGTACATGCACATATGCAAATGTTTCTGGGTGGGTGCCTGTACAGAACAAGCAGTTACTGGATGGATTCTGTTGTTATTCGCTGTTTTTTTTATTAGTCGCAACAATATATAAAGGCAGACAGTATTACTGAACTACTATACAGTAGTAACCTATCTTTACCCTAGAAGTGCTTTGACAAGCTGCTTTTAAATGTGCTATATAAAGATTGTTGTTAGAGCACCGCCTAACCAGGCAATCCCCTTAGTTACTGTAATCATTCGTAATGCTCATAATACCTCACATTTATCATTTGTGATAAATGAAAAGTAAATCAAATCACAGGTCATTCATGATATTGCCTCCGATAACCAGTCATCTTGTGTTTCAGGGTCTACCGTAAAACAGAGCATGAGGCAGGGAACACTATATAGATAGCACAATGAAGAAGGTACTATTTTAAATAAACACACAGGAAAATGTTCTTTTTTCAAATCGTGTTCTTAAATGGAAAGTTGGTAACACAGTGAGATATTTGTACAGTGATGCAAACAATACTTTCATCATAGCGTGTCAAGTGATGGAAACTAAAAAATGCTTTTAAAATAATTACAAGAAATTGTTCCTTTTTGCATTTTAACAAAATACACGACCGGAGGACACAGCGGGCTCGTCAGTAAATTAATTTCACGAGTACTTAAAGAATGAATTTGCATCATAAACAGAACTTTTACATAGAAAATACGAATGGATAAATGAATGCTAATAAAAGCTGCCGTTTCCATCGTTCCAGACGACGGCTTCCCAACGTTCTGCGATTGCCGCGTCTTAAATCAATACAGTGCGACATCACAACGGAGGAAGCGTGAGCGCAGGCGCAGAAGCCGGAGCGCGAGGAGCGATTTTCTCCAGCCGCCCCCGACACCCCCCTCTCGCCACGCGCGGCGCCGCGCGGACAATGAGCTCCTACAGGATGTTCTAAGGATGGTGACGTCATGTCTCTTAGCAGTACGATTGGTTAAGGGGCGGGACTTTACGGTCCACTCAGTCTGGCTAAGAGCGACTTAACCTGCCTGGAGCAGGTTGGCTTCGGAGGAAACCCTGCTGTAATCGTGTATTTTTGCTTTAAGGTGAGCCGCCGTCATGATACCGATGAGTGTGAGCTGAGCTTCGCTCTCGACCCCACTAATCCTGCTTCAGAGGACACTGTCCTCGTTACATACGCTGCCTGAGGTGGCTCATACTTAGCTACCTAGCAAAGTTTGTAAATGTAAGTGTGCAGTTAGAAAGGTTCTCAAGCTATCGAAGTTGTCTGAAAGACGTTTCATTTCACTTCTTATTCTCTGTTTACCTTTTATTAAAGCGGAACAGTTAAGGGGACATGCATCGCGGTTGAGCTGCGTCCGCTGTGTTCACTCACCACAGGCTTTTCACAAACTTGGAGCAGCTCTGTCGTTGTCGTTAGACGTACCTCAAATGTTGCCTTATTGACTGACGTAATATACACCAGAAAAAAAGTTGGAAAACGCTCTGCAGTATTCATTAGATGCGCGTGCAGTTGTGAAGAGGGAGCATTGTGCTTATAAAAAGTTACTTCGTTTAAAAGAGTATTTAGTATCGGCAGTAATAACCCGCGATATACTGCTGTCGACCGTCCCCGTGTCAGCGGAACGAATGTCGGTGAACAAAAAGTGCAGAAGAAGGAAAAGTTAAACATTTCAAATTGCTGTATCAGTCACACGCATAACTTGAACTGAGGCCAACCGCGTCACCGAAAGTAAACGCCCCCACTCTCGACGTTAACGCTGCAGGGGCTGTTTTGATTTGCGTTATTCACTTTTTGTCGACTTATACGTACTACCTCTAAGCAAGTTGAGCGCCTGCCATCTCTGAGTTGGAGAACACCCAGCTCAGCGCGTATGACCCACAATATTCCCGATTCCCGTGATGCTTCGCGCGAATGCTGGGGACCAGCTTCCGGTAAAAAGTAAACAATCAGTTAGCTAACCAAACAGTATGGTAATTATTTACAAACGGCCATTCGCGAATGTCGAAAACATCCATAGGCAACTTTACAATTTACAGTTACAGATAATGCATATTTCATTATTGTTTCACAGCGTACAGACCATTGTCATCAAGGCTACAGCTAGGGGGAACATTAACTTCAGAAATCTGTCCAAAGACGTTTTGGTTTGGGGGGGTGGAGTTGTACCAAAAGAGGCTGTATACTTTTTTGTTTGCTTGGTCTGTTAGAAAATCGGGGATGCTGATTTTCTTTTTTTGGGGGGGGGGGGGGTTGAGAAGAAAAAGATGTTCATAGTATAAGACCAATCTCAGTTCAGACTTTTACCACTGTCCCAAAGCAACGAAGTAATTAGCTAAGTACTTTATAAAGCCTTTTTTGGTTTAGTCAGAGTCAGAAGACACACCACCAAGCCTGGCTCACACTGACTTAAATCCAGAGGGGAATTTCAGGACGAAAGGTGGTGACATAGACAGATGGATAAACAGTGTGGTAGTAAATTCACTTGTGGTTTATATATAAATACCCATACAAGCAAAACCTTGCTTTTACATTTACAATAAGAACTGATTTTATTATAATGGTATAAATGATCAAAATAGTTATTTACTGTTTGTGTGAGGTTTAAATAACTGGAATTTTAGGTAAATATTGCTAAACAAATTCTAACATTTATTTGTTCTTCATACTATAAATCTAATAAGCACAAGAATTGTAACTTAATAGTATCCTAGAAATTGTTGAATGTATTTTCTAGCTACATGGATATTGCATCCAAGTAGATAATATAAATGTAAACTGGACCTGTTTACATTGTAATAATTGTGTTCTGGGGTTCTCATTCATATTATTGGGAGCTCTTAATTGTTTACAGCAAACACCTTAGTCAAATTAAAAACAGGAACAATATTAGGCATCAGGATTAAACATGGCAAACAAAACAAATATCATGTGACTCAGACGGAAATGTAACGGTAAACAAAGAAAATTCAGCTGTATACTGTTCTAGACATCATGATGAACATGGTCCTGAACTTGAATATGGATGATGAACTGAAATATTCGTGGCGAATGTCAAACAGCTAACTGGTATCCCTGTAGGAAGCATCCCACAGTCATCTGTGGCACAAGGCTTATATCAAGAAAATAACTGGCATACTTTCAACTTGATAAAGACTTTGGTGTTAAGCTTTGTTTCTTTTTTGTGACAAAATGTTGGATTACTATGGTACATTTTAATAGGGCCAAACTGTTTGTGCATGTGGATTAGCCATTTCTGTCCCCTTTTACCAGAAATAATTGCACTGTCGAAGTTTTTATCCATTTATTACAAATATCACTCTTTACTGAGCTGAGCCCGAGGCAACTTAGAACACTAAAAATATCTTTTACTGTTGTTTACTCATTTGTACAAAGGAGTATTCTTACCCTGTCTGGCAAATTCCCAATGACAGGCAGTTGAAATACCATTATTTATGATGGAGGAAAAGATAATTGGTTCCCTGACAAAAAGTCACCTATGATAGTTAAAATAACAGAATAAAAGCAGTTTTTTGTGCACGAAAATGATAGCACCGACATACAGTCTTACCTCATTATGTGGCCTACATCCATCTGACAAAATTTTTGGTGAGAGGCAAGGTTGGCAACAAAATGGAGGTACGTCAGCATAGTGCAAGCCAGATAATCCGTAACTCGGACGACGGTATATACAGATGTGTGCATGCTAGGAACAACAAAAATACTGCACTTGCTTTTTTTGCTTGAGAACTGAGTATTGCACAAAAAACCCACTCACTTAGTGTGTGCCTCCGAGTGTGAGCAACATTTTCATCGGTCACTAACTGAATACTTTTGAATCTTCTTGATCCATAACCAACATGAACCAGCTCTGTGGGACTTTCATTGGTCATTTTAACTTACCCAGTTGAAGTGCAAACTACTTATCAGTAATCAGAGCCATGGAGTCAAAATAAAGAAACCTGAACATGTGTCAACTGGGATCATAATCTGAATTCAAATTTTAAACTTTTTTTATTTTCGATTAAAAGTACTTTCCACATAAATTCAGTGTAATGTACATTGCTTTCACATGAGGGAGCTAATCTTCAAACACATCCCTCTAAAGCTCAATCTTTGTCTGTATATTTGTACTTTATGTACAGCTTTGATTTTTAAGGCACAGACTTGAAGTTTGTCACACAGGCATTTCTCATTTTACAGCAGGATTTTGCATAGTCAATTTCATTTTATGTCTAAAAGGCTCTTCAATATTTTGAAAGTTTACAATTTGGTCTGTAACAAGGCTTGGAGAAGCAGGAGTAGTGACATCACATGCAGAGCATACATACATGACTGGATTTTCTTACACCATATGCTCTACACACAGTGACACACAAGATGCTAACAGATTTTCTTGCACCACACAGTGCTGGATGCCACGCAGTCTATACAGTCTCGCTGACGTACGTGATGAGTTGTTGTAGTAAGTTTTAGTTTTATTTAAAATTGTCATTTAAACATTTGCTGTATTACTGTTACAGTGCAGTATACTTTATTTATTTATGAGTACTGGATGGTAAAGTTGTCACTGATGAAAGCTAGCAATAGCAATATGTAATCTATACTAAGATTTCTAAATAAAGTGCATTAAATATTCAAACATTTTCATGCTCACATTAAATCAGTCATCTGAGTAACCTTTAAATTCTTATACAGGTTTTCAAGTGAAGGAAGTGATGAAATAATGTTTTTCAGGAACGGTATGAGTAAGAGGAAACTTTACTTTTGGAAGACCCTCTTTTTTCCATCTTCATCAGCAGTGACTCCTTGCCTGTGTTTACGGATATTCTTCTGCACAGTCTGAAATATTTTATTATTGTCTTTCCTTTTTGCAAGCAATATCGTGTTCTATGTGGATATTCACTGTGCACATTAGGAATGCACAGCAGAAGTAGTGTATGTGATCATGGAATGCATGTTTGCAGAATACATGACAATAGTCCATTTTAACCTGGCATTCAGAGTCTGTTTTGGCAGGCTAGCCCTCCACCCACCTACTAAAAGAATATACAGGTTGTCTTTAGCCCTTAACTAGAATATTTAGATTCATTTGTTATCTGAATTTTAATGTAATTCTTTAAATTGTCTTGGAATGAAGGCTTTCAGTCTGCTTAATTTATGTTCATCATTTGTATTATTTTTCATTAGTAAATATATTCATTTTGAAGTACATGTAATTATGGAATTAAAAATCAATTCACATTTCACAAATCAATTTACAGTAAGTTTCTGATTTTCAGATGTAAAGAAAATGGATTGTATTTTAAGATTTATGTGATTGGCATTAATTGTTCAACAATGTCACTTTAAGTGGTTTCTGCTTACTGTCCCAGCCAAACCACCAGTGTTATTGAAGTTTGATGTTTTGTTTCTTTTCAGCTGTTTTTGTTTTTCCTGTTTTGTCAGCTATATTTGTATAGGGCTGAAAACACTATTACGGAAAGCTGCACATGTGGCAATGAAAGTAGAAATATATGTCTTACCTTGCCATATACACATTTTGGGAACAAGAATTCAGCAGTTTGATTTAATATCACTGCTTCAGCTTGCAAGTATTTTGTTAACTTCTTGATAGCTGAACACGATAAGACCAAGATGGTCTTTGCAGTTATAGTTTGAATTCTGTTGCACTCTCAACGTCCATTACCACGTTGGCTAGGTTTACCCATTATAGTCATTAGTAATCGTGGCTGCCCATTTAGACTGTCCAACTTGTCTGGTGAGCTTGAATTCCTTTACAGTGTTATGGGTTTTTTGCGTTTTCTGTCTTTTTGCATTCACCTGAATTGGCATGGATCATTTTGTAGTCTTCAACCCTAGTGGTGGTACTGCAAACTGGGTGCAGAGAGGAGATATTCAGAAATGCTTTTTGTTAACACTGCGTGTGAAATGCAGTCTTGAACAAAACACAATAGACATTACAGGAGCCAAAAAAAACATGACGAAATTCAGTGCGCATCATTTCCAACCCTACATCTCCCATCTGCAGTTGCCTGCCCTGAATAGACAATCCACAATGTACAGTATATTTGGAATAAATACTATTAAGAACATAAGTCCATTACAGAATTGATAAAATCACTCAGCTGTATACAAAAAGACGCAAGTGGTTCAAAGTTCCACCAGGGAAATAATTTGCAGGCCCCCCCCACACAGTATCATCACAATATTTTGGTTTGATTTTGTCAGCATTTAAGTGTACAATCCGTATGTTTCTATTGAACTGAAAAGACCCATAGACATAGTCTTACAAAGTCATTACATTGTTGTATTAACTGTTGAATTAATTCTTGCAATCTTGATTGGATTTGGTGATATTTTACCATAAACGGGTGTTAATTTTTATGCACTCCTGAGCCTTAAAAGTAGCATTAATAGTAATTATACCTAAGAGTAATTGCATCTTCAATTTCAACATTCACGTTGTAAAGGGTTTTTAGGAATGAATTGCCTGTGAAGTACAGGGAGCAATACACTGAAGGTTAATCAAGGCGAGAGCTATAAACTGCTTTTGACACGAGTTTTTAAAAATGGTAATGGCAAATTTTTATCGTACCAGTAGATCGAATAGCTCTCAACAGATTGAATAGGTCTTAAGTTTGGCTTTCAAGAACTCTGTATGGAGCAATGGACACCCTGGAAGTACAAATATGTGTCTGTTATTGCCTCTAGAATTAACTTTGATTTCAATTTCCACATTCCACAGGTAGTGTTGTATCTTTTTAAAAGTTCACTATATCTGTGCTTTTGAACAGCTTTTATTTGGCGTGTCACAATACATTTCAGCAAGTAACATGACCAGAGCAGGGAGTTTCAAGGACTCTGTATGGAGCAATGGACACCCTGGAAGTACAAATATGTATCTGTTAATGCCTCTAGAATTAACTTTGATTTCAATTTTCACACTCCACAGGTAGTGTTGTATCCTTTTAAAAGTTCACTATACCTGTGCTTTTGAACAGCTTGTATTTGGTGTGCCACAATACATTTCAGCCAGTAACATGACCAGAGCAGGGAGTACTACTGCTATACAGTACCTGAGCTGTTCGGGCTTAGGTCTGAATCTAGCTTTGTATAGAGTTTGCTTGTTCTCTCAATGTTTCTATAGGTTTCTCCTAGGTGCTCTTGTTTCTTCCCACAGTCCAAAGACAAGCATTTTCAGTTTAATTGGTCAGTCTGAATGTGTGTGTATATATGTGACAGTAATTTTACAAAATAGAACAGTACATAAAATTCTGTTGAATCCAATGTTTGGAAAATGTTTGTTTCTATGAGAAATTGTACCTAGAATGTCCATAACACTTGAAATTGGTATACAGTGCACTGTAACTTAAATGGGTGGTTGTGACAAATATATTGGCTTGTAAGACACGCTGAGACACAGGTCCAGGTCTTAATTCTTCTCAGTACCTTTAAACTTGTGCAGCAAGGGGTCAGGCCATCTCTGGACAAGTCTTACTGTGGACAGAAAAGGGCTGAATAAGGATGTCATGGCAACTATGTGTTTGTCAAACCTAATTAGACATATATGTGAGGCTTGGCATGGTGTCTACTTGGAGTTTTTAGGTGTGGGTTGTGAACAATGGTGTGTGAAAGATCCTATGTCTGAACTGAAATGAATTCCATGTGTGTTTTCTGTCTCCCCACATGCACCACTACTCCTTTACACGAATCCGGTTTGAGGCTGTTCAATGATGCTGGGATTGCTCCCTACTGTGTGAGGAAGTCAGGGGCAACCAGGAAGGTCCCAGTGGAGCACCTGAAATTTAAAAGACTACAGGGTCAAGTACCAACCTAGACAGTAGTACTGGAGGGTTAGGACAGCCTATGTTGTTGGCCAGCATTTTTTTCCTATGTGCTTTATGAAGGGTTTCATCTTGGGATTGGAAATCACTTGCCTTTTTCATTCACGAAAGCAGTGGGGCTTTCTGGGAGGTCGGTTTTCCCGAGCATGAGGTAGCTCCTCTTTGTTATCTTGGGAAAGCCTGAGGTTCTCGGTGTCATCCTGTAATGAACTGACATCATCCTGACTAGGATATATGCTTTTTCCATTTTCTGTGACTGTCAGAAAGCAATGCAGGCATTCAGGCTCAAATGCCCTGACTGATGTAACACCACCATGACCCCAAAGTCACACCAATCTGTACTGAGAACTACTATGAATTGTAGGTGGGGACTATGGTTGCTGTTGATTATCATCTGCCGCCGGTGAAACATTCAAGCTGGACTGTGATGTATTTGTGTGTATCACTGTTCTATCACACCACAATGAGCCAAGTCGAACCAGACATTTGTTGGCCATAGACTGGAAGCACCCTGAATCCAACAGAGCCCAGTGTGCCCTCCCAAGGGCCCTCACCTACTTATGAACAAGTAGTAGGTGTCTGTCTGATCTGATCTGTCCCTCCTACACCTGGGACCAAGAGACACCATTTTCAGAACGGATGACCCTGACATTCATGCCTGGGCAGTCATGACATTACTTGTTCAAATGTAATTAGTCCAAAAGAATAGGTCTGTGTAAGTATATGTCCAATCAATATATAATTGTAATGGTTAAGCAATTGACTTGTACTTTCCAAGTGATTTGTAGTCACGTTTGAATGCATAACCAAAAAGATGTTTTAAGAGCTTAAATTTCATGATCTTGTTTCTTGTTGTAAGTATATTCTCCATTCACTTGAAAAGCATATTTTTATTGTGTTCCAGTTAAACTTAGCTTAATATTCCTTTATAGGTTATTGTTCTTGCCACTCTATGGCATGCGAGTTCCAGGTTGTAACTAGGTGTAAAGTGACAATTTCTCTGGATATGTATCTTTAATGTATTAAAAGCCTCGTACTTTTTCAAAAACTACTAGTTTTTGTTATATAGTTTCAGTTCACTATTAAAAACTAGTGAAATAAAACTCTGTATTCTCCCCTGATATTTTTTACTAAAATCTGCTAGTCGCATAACTAGAGTCATGTGGTGCAGTTGGTAGCAGCGGTACCATATAGTGCCTGAGCTGTGGGTGTGGACATGCATTTAAATATGCCTATGTTTCCAAGGACAGTGTCTTCCATGTGTTTGTGTGGGTTCCTTTTGGGTGCTCCAGTTTTCTCCCAAAGTCCGCAGATGTGTTTTAGATGAACAGGTGACTTAGTTGCCCTTTGTAGATAAGTACACATACATATGTGCTTCCTGGATATGTCCTAAACCACTGCAACCCTACACTTGGGAAGCAGCTATTGTTAATGAATGGATAATTGGAAGCACCTTGACGTGGACTGGCAGCCCATCAAGGGTATAATCTCTGCCTGGTGCTTGGTGATTCTGGAATAGGCTTTAGCTCAATGTGAGGATAAGGAACTATGGATACATGGATGGATGGATTGGAAGCCCTCACCGCATGCAGTTATCAGTGTAGGACAGGGGTTGTGGTTTGGTGTACTGTCGGCCACAGTCCTCTTCCAACAGAACTGAGTATTTTTTTTAAGTTAGGGAGGGGCATGGTCGTGCAGCAGGAAGCGCTGTTGCCTCAGGGCCTCAGCTATTCAGTCATGGCTCTATGTGCAGTGCGTGTTTCCTTCATGTGTCTGCGTGGGTTTCTTCCAGGTGTTCTGGTTTCAACCCACAATCCAAAGCCATATGTTAGGTGAATTGGTTACTAAACTGTCTGTATTGTGTGCCTGTGTGAGAGAATGTGTGGCTACACTGCAGTGGATTGGCATCCCATCCAGGGTGTATCCTGCTCAGCCTTGCACTTAATGGTTGCAGGATAGGCTCCAGACTGCCACTCCTCTAACTTGAATAAGCAGCTTCAGATAGTGACTGAAAAAAGCTACAGAGAAAAAGTACTGTATGTCTTTCAGATCCATATGCACATTTTTCTTCCCTTTCTATGGAAAACCAAGATTCATACTGATGTGGAATCACATTCAAGCAGGGTTGAAACATGGTAACTGAAAAGTTCTAATCTAATACTGTTTTGAGTTTTACTTTGTCTTACAGTCACCTTGTACATTCTTATCTTTGAACACATATTTGAAGCAAGAAATTAGTCATCCCACAGCCTTTCAGGGATGAGTCACCCTGGGTTTTGATGCCACTAAGCATGCAAGTGGATAAAGACACCATTGTGTTAAATTTACTATGTCCAAGTATAAAATATCCCTTTTTTAGGACAGAATATTGTCCTCAGTATGGGAACACGGCAACTTGTAGTGTATCAGGCTTCTTTGCATATTTTTGTATTGATTATTTTGTTCTGCACGTATAGTAGAAAGCAGGCAAAGCAATTGTATACCTGGAGCACCCTGGGAGCTAGTTGTTGCTTTTGACTGAAACACTGTTGTTTTTCACTGTATTGCAGACTTGCACATTGGAAAACAATTTGATTTTGGCAGAAGCCATGCAAAAATAAAACCAGTAAGTTGGTCACAGAAACAGTATTGCGTAGTTATCGTTTCCTTCATTATAAAACGTTTCATTTTTTCACACTTGAATGAATGTTGCTGTAGAATTGTAGAGTGTTTGTTTGTTCTTTTGTGACAGATGGGCATTGCACTCCACTCATCTAGCTTGTACTCAAGTGTACCACCCACACTAAACTTATTATTTCATGGAAAACCATGTAGTATGGACTTTCTGATATTCCTTCATGTATAAATTCAAAAAATGTGAAAACACTTCTTTACATCACTGAAGAATGAGTTATCACGTTTACTCCTTCAGTCTGCATACTGGAATATGCATTATAGCTGACATCTTGAACAGATATTTTCACAGATTGGAATAATCTGCTTTCCATTTGTGATTTTCTGTTCTAGATATGTATTTGTAATTGTTTTCTGGTTTGTTCTGCTCAAGTGCCTTAACATTTGCATTTATGTTGCTGTATATTCTATCCCTTTGAGTAAATTTCTAATGCTTTTGCAGTAACCTGACCTTTGTTTGACCGAACAGCACTTAACAATGCTGACTCTTCAACCTTTCTCTGCAAGCCTTTATGCAGTAGGTTGCATCTTGATCTATCATGTTATATATCATAATGCTTTTTAATGCAAGCTTTGTGTTTTAATAAAGTATAGAAGTTTTCTGTTTCAGGGAGGGAGGACAGGATAGCATGACTAAAATTTTACTTTGGCTTTCAGTGCCTCCTTGTTTGCAAATGCCTTTTGCTTTAAGAGTGTCCTTTTTTCTCCCCCTGAAATGTCATTGTTTATAACACCACCAGCCTTGCGGCAGCAGCAGGATTTGCATTTCCTGGAATGATATAACCATAATTTCAAATGTTCTGATTTCAGTTGTTTGAAGATATGTTTCAAGATAATTGTGGGCTGTAAATTGGCTGTAGTGTGCAAGTGACTGTGTCAGTAAGCTATGCTGCAATGGACTGGTGTCCCGTCCAAAATGTATGTGATTCAGCCTTGTACCTTTTGTTTCTGTGATAGGTTCTGAACCACTGTGATCCTGTTATCTATTTCCACTTACAAAAAAATGCCTAACAAGAAAAGAAATTTAAATTTTAAAAAATGCCTTCATGATATCAAAGACAAGGTGACACATAGCATGGCCTTTTCTGTGTATTGCAGTTGTCAGGTATTCATGCCAGTTTCCAGTGACCTCTCACTAGTATTGCGCCTCTGTCATCTGTAGAAATAATGAGCCCTATAGCAAAAAAGTAATTAAAGTGCAAAGACAAAAGAAAATCTTTCATAAAACTTGAAATGAAACACACGGAATTCTCTTGAAAAGCATAGTGAGTATGCGATTTTATTTACCATTTTATTTTCTGTTCTGTCACAAATTATACTTTACAATGCCTTGTGGCTTATGAGCATTACAAGTGAATTGGCTTACAAGAATTATCTTGTTAGTGAGCCCAAAAATAATAATCATTTATATAGATTGTATAAAAGCAGCTTTTCAAAGTAAGGTATAAAAAGAAAGATATATGGGTGCAACAGCTCTAAAGCAGTTGCAACAAATATCACAATTTTAAGACTACAACAAGAAAGGATAATATATTACATTCACTATTGCTGTCCAGAGCCAATTTTTTTTTAATTTAAGTGGTTAATCTTTACCAAGTATTAACTTTAGTATCAACATTTAATTGGCATTAAACGCAACCTGTAAAAAGTACATATTACAGTAACAAAATACCACTTATAAAATGTAAGGGGAATGATTATAAAACATTCATTCATAAATTGCATAAGATGGAGATATTCGATGTAAACTGGCCAGTATGCTACAGTAACAAAATATTGTTTTTGTTTTTTTCCTGTGCACATTCTCTTCATGTTTTTAGCATAAACCTATGTATGTAAAATAGCATCATTTTCCATTCAGAATGTCAGATAACTATACATTCAGTCACAGGCAGAAAAAGGTGTATCATTGGTTTCATAAAAAATTGCAGATAATTGCCACTCTGCTTGCCAATATAGATCAGCTAGTACAAAATGACAAGTACAAAAAATGTATATGGAGCTTAAAATTTTATAGACACCTTTGGTATGTGTTAGGCAGCCTGTTGTGGTCATCATAAAGTTAACCATTTTACTTCCAGCAGAAATGAAGCAAATAAGTTTTAAGGAATCAAAGTAACAAGCAGGTTCCCACCATACATTTACAGATATGCTGTCCCAAAATGTTAAGACTGTGCTTTAATATAAATACTACCTGGTCAGGCACTGATGTTGCGTGATGGGGCCTGGCTTGCAGTTGGCATTCCAGTTCATCTTGGAGGTGTTTCGTGGGGATCGAGTCTGGGCTCTAGTTCTATATTGGCAAGTTCTTCCCTGCCAGTCTCAGTAAACCTTTTTGTGGACCTACCTCACTTTGTGCACAGGAGCTGAAACAGAAAAGGGCCTCCCTCCCTAACCTATTTCCACAAAGGATGTCACTATATGCTAAAAAATTAAAATTTATCTTCACTGGAATTAAGCCCCTAGCTGACATTATGAAAAGCAGCTCCAGATCATTATTCCTCCACCCCCCCAAACTTTACAGTTGGCATTGTGCATGCAGATAGGTAGGCTTCTCCTGACATCTGCCAAACCCAGATTTGACCATCAGGCTGGCAGATGGTGAAGCGTGATTCATCACCCCAAGGAACGCAGTTCCGCTGCTCCAGAGTCCAATGAGGGCATTCTTTACACTACTCTGCCAGACACTTGGTATTGCACACAGTGATCTTAAGCTTGTGTGCAGCTGATCGGGCAAGGAAACAGAGTTCATGAAGCTCATGGCCAACAGTTCTTGTGCTGGTGCTGGAACTCTGTAGTAAGTGCCACCAAGGACAGATGATTTTTACTGGCAACACGGTTCAGCACTCAGCCACCCCATTTTATGAGCTTACGTGGCCTCCCACTTCACGGTTGAGCTGTTTTTGCTCCTAGATGTTTCCACTTCACAATAACAGAACAGGTTGACTGGGGCAAGTCTAGCAGGGCAGAAATTTCATAAACTGATTTGTTGAAAAGGTAGCATCCTATGACAGCACCATGTTGAAAGTCATAGTGCTCTTTAGTACAACCAATTCTACTGCAAATGTTTGTGTGAGATTGCATGACTGTATGCTTGACTTTATGCATCTGTTAGTAATTGGTGTGGCTGAAACAGCTAAACCCATTAATTAGAATTGGTGTCCACATACTATTGGCCATGCAGTGCATCTGTGTGCCGGATTTGAAGTCTGTGGCTTAAAAAACAAAGCTATGCATAAAGAACAAACTGAGCTTTATAGAGATAGAGCCAAAGGTGGTTAGTAGGCAAGACACAAATAACACAGCCTCAGGAGCCTTAGTTGGATTTCAAATAGTTTATTTCATCACCTACTTTGTCATGTTTCTTTAAAAAAATGTATTCAGTTTGTTCCATACCCATAGAAACTGCAAAGAAATATTCGGAAGACTTCTGTGCCGTAAGACGTTAATAGCTATAAAGTAGACTAGAATTGTGTGTAAGGCATGAAACAATTGATTCAAAAATTAAATTGAAAGGTGTAAAATGATCAGTTTTTAGTATAAATATCAAATCCACTTTTTTAAAAAAAATAATTTTCAGTCTGCCTTGACCTCTTTTAATCAGCTCTTTTGGTCATCAGTTTAGTGAATGCAAAAAAAGTGTAATTCAAAAGCACGGGTAACTCAAGCTATAGATTTTTTTTTTTTTTTTTCCTAATGAAGTACTTGTTTTCAGTATGAAAGGGTGTAGAAGTTAGCCAGTTTAAATTTTGCCATTAGATCTCAGTCCTGGTGAAAGTAAGGTAGAATATAATAAAGTATTCCTAATGGGTTTTTGTCTGGTGTTTTCTCTTTGTTGGTGTTTGTGACAGGTTACATCAGTTTCAAGGGGATGACTGAGCACATTCACAATATCAACGTCCACAATTTCAGCAATTCTATACTTAAGACCCTCAATGAGCAGCGCAACCGTGGCCAGTTCTGTGACGTAACCATTCGGATTCATGGAAGCATGCTGCGAGCCCACCGCTGCGTGCTGGCTGCTGGGAGCCCTTTCTTCCAGGACAAATTACTCCTTGGCTATAGTGATATTGAGATCCCCTCCGTGGTGTCAGTGCAGTCCATTCAAAAACTGATTGACTTCATGTACAGTGGGTTTCTGCACGTCTCCCAGTCAGAAGCTCTTCAGATCCTTACTGCTGCAAGTATCCTGCAGATTAAGACTGCTATAGACGAGTGTACCCGCATTGTTTCACAAAATGTGGGTCCTGGAGATATCAAAGGTATCCCTCTTAACTCCAGGGACTCAGGACAAGAGATCCACCAAGGAACTCCAGAGTCTGAGACTATGAGTCCTATCAGTGACACAGATTCTGTCTATATGCAGCTTCATTTACAGCAGACTCTGGAACGCAACTTCTCTTGCTCCAACCTTTCACTGCAGAACAGCCCTCGCGAATGTTATGGAGGAGGAACAGTACTAAGCAACAGTGGTTCGGCTGTCTCGAAGGAGAAGGAAAACAAGGACCGCATCAATGAGCGAGTGCAACAGTCAGAAAGGTGCCCATCCACTCCAGAGACTACCCATTGCCGAAAGCAGCCTCGTCCAGTACGCATCCAGACGGATAGTGTTCAGAGCATGCAGGGGGCAGAGGACTATGGCTGTCGTGGTTATAATTGCAAAGAGGGTGAGGAGTGCACCGATGACACAGATCAAATGGAGGAAACTGAGAATGAGTCCAAGAGTGAAAGCTTTGATTCAGGTCTCAGCTCATCAATTTGCACTGAAAATGTCCCAGCAGATTATCAGTCCATGAAGGGCTTTAGTCAGGGAGGGAATGAAGATTGCCCACAAGGAACAGTATCTGAAATTCTCTGGGAATATCCGGCACAACCTGAAATCAACAGTTCTTCCCCAAGACAGACAAATGATGTGGAGGATATGGCTAGATCCCAGGATGAAGGTGACTTCAGTCTGGTGGATGAGAAAGTAATTTTGCAATCTCCAAATAACCGTACCATATCACAGTCAGTGCCTAGCACCCAGAATTACGCACCTCAATCTGTCCCTTTTGCAAGCAAGTTAAGGATGCCACTAAATCTGGCCAGTAACACCCAGGTCATTGGCACCTCCGGGAACACCTACGTGCCCACCGTCTTTGCCTCAAAGTCAACCAGCAGTGATAAACCCTTCCTTTTCAGCCTGCCACAGTCACTGGGGGGTCAGCAGCCCCAGTTCATGGCTGTGCCACATCCAACCATGCCTCCTTTTTCTACCCCGTTGTTAGCCCAGCAGTCGTCAGCACAGCCGAAGATGGGACATTCCGGAGGAAGTACTGGACAAGGGGAAAAGAGACCCTATGAATGCCCTCTGTGCTGCAAAACTTTTACTGCCAAACAGAATTATGTCAAGCACATGTTTGTTCACACTGGTAAGTTTTACTTTTTCCCTCCACTTTACTGAGGAACAAATGGTTACGTGTAGGTCTTTCAGATCATTCGTACGATAACATCTACAAATAAGAATGGTGATCTTAAGCATACATATAGTGGTTATGAAAAGATTATCCCCATTTTAACATTGTCCTTTATGTCATGATAGCAAAGGGATTTAGGAATTCTTACCAATGATTAACCCAAAATACTGTGTATTATTATTATTATTATTATTTTATTACTACTACTACTACTACTACTCAATCCCTCACTAATAGTAGCTACTTTACCCATTTATACAACCAGATAGACTTACTGGAGCAATTCAGGATAGGCACCTTGTTCAGCAGCACTGCAGCAGGATTGGCATTTGAGCCAGGAACCTTATTGCCCCAAATGTTTAAAAAAATTGAGGAAACTGGTGAACCCAGAAGAAATACATTTGCATACAGGGAGAAAATGCAAACGGTGCAATGGCTGCACTGAATTCGAATCAAAACGCACAGTCCAGGAGCTCTGAGGCACTATTGTTACCGTCTGCACCATGGAACCAACCTTTAGCTTAAATAAGTCAGTCTAAATCAGAGTGCGTATTGTTTATATCTCATTAAACTGCCTTTAGCTGGAGTTCTGTGAGTGCATTTGTGGAGGTCTATACTCAAACATCTGGGTACTCCTGTTTTTTTTTAACCATTCTTTTTTGCTGTACAGCTAAAACTCAGTGAGGTTGGATAGAGACCACTGGTGAATAGTAGTTTTCAAATAATTGTGTAGGTTCATAATAGGACATAGCGGGACAGTCCAGGACATATTCATTTACTCACTCTGCCAAAGAGTGAAGACTTGTGCAAACCATATCATTTGCATTGAGGCCAAAAAAACTCAGTCTTGGTCTTACTGATCTTTCTTCACGTAGTTTGGGCTCGTACATATTGCTTTTGGTCACTCCAATAAAACAGATATGTGAAATGTTTGGGCTGTTGTCTTCCCACAACAATTTCTCCAACAATTGCTGTTTGGCTTTTTTTTTTTTTTTTAATATTTAAAGTTCTCACACTGGGCTGTCTAACAGGTGCCTTTCTTGCACAGATGCTCAGTTTGGAAGAATGGCCTGTTGTAGATAAGTTGTTCCCTACTCTGTATCTTCATGAAGTTCCTGCAGTGTTTTAGAGGATAGTTGAAACCTTAATATATTTCAATTACTTTTTTTCCTGCAGCAGATTAAGGCATGATATTTTAGTCCTGGACTTTGTGCTTGTTACGTTGTTTCATATTAATGCTGATTAATTTTATTATTCATAGAATAATAGAATTGGTGTCAGTTTCATGGCAACACACTTGAATTCTCACAATATTGCCTTGTATCTCTCATATGCAGCATCTATTGATCTTATCTCTGGGCTTCTTTCCCCAGGTTTACATAAAAGAATCTCTTATTCTCTTCTGTTGTTTAACACTGATTGTTACAGCTCAGTCTTAGGACAGGGAATGTGGAAAGACTTGACCTAGCCAGATAGAGGTCAAACCACACTGCTTATAGTTTTTTGTTTTTTTTAATAGCAATTCAGTAACCAACCCTTTTCTCCAAGGGTGAGCAACACCAACAAAACAAACAAAAATCCATTCTATTTTTTTCTGTTCAGTTAATTATCCTAAAAAACAAAAATAAGCCATTCTACCTTGACTCCCTAACTTAAATAGAATCCAAGAGAAAACTATATGAAGAAAGTAGCACTCACTCCTTTCTGGCAGTTGCTTAATATTTACATACATTTACAACAACAGCTACCTTTTGCTTCCCGTCCTCCTCAAGGTATCCTCGGTCATTGCATTTCACCTTCTCCAGTAGCTGGCCAGTAGCGCTTTGTGCTCTGCCTGTGAAGGCAAAGGGGGAGAGAGAAACACACCAAAAACACTAAAGGCCTGTGGACCAGGGCTGTAACACTAATAATCTGGTTTAGAATTAAGTACTTCTGGTTTGGAATAGATATTAGGTTCAGTTTTTCTACATGGCTTTGCTTCTCACTGCCTTCAGACTCATGTGTCACTATGACCCTCAGGGTAACTTTGCCTTGCTTTTTCTTTGTACCTCCTCTTCCCACTGACACATCAAAAGATTACTCATTCCCTCTCCTAGCTTCCAAGCTGTGGAATGATCTTCCAATCAGTATCACGTGTTAAGTTGTTTAACTTTCTGCCGCCATCTGAAAACCATTCTTTAGTCACTGTCTTAGAACTATTGAAATGTCTCTTGTGCCTTAGTTGTCGTGTCCTTCAGTGTCTTTTACACTTAGTACCCCCTTTTTTTTTGCGATACCTTGACTTTGCTTGTGTGGTACACTCAGCAAGTTCTAAGACTTGCGACTGTGTTGCATCGCTGTTGTTGTAAGTCATTAATGCCTGTGCGTTACACAAAATGTGATATTGCAGAGCCATTACAACTTGGTAGCCCATATTAGAATTTACCGATTGTACCACAAATTACCTGTTGCTTATGCCTTTGATTTTTTTTTTTTTCTTTTTCTTTTTCCCTTTCTCCTGTTTAAACCCTATTATTGTGTCAAATCTAGTCCTAGGTTGATTTCATGTTGCATTTTTATCTGATTACTTTGGAACCTTATAAGCACTTTTTTTTACAAGCCTAATGCAGTTCATAATCTGCAAAGGTATAAGATAAGCAAAGAAATAAAAAAAAAAAAAAAAGATATAAACTAATTTTCTACTTTAATGTTGCTTATGGACATCTGTTTTGGATTCCTTTTTTTGATTGCGCAGTCGAGTTGATTGCGCAGTTTTAGCTCAAGGGGTAGTTTAAGTTTAGCGGGTGATGAGCACAGTCAAAGAATGTTGAGAGCAGATGTTCCTTTGGACATTAAAGTAAATGTATCAGCATTTGAAGAAAAAGAGGAGAAAATGAGAAGTAAAGAAACAGGCACTTGTGCCAACTGTGGCTGAGATTTTAGAAAGAATACGTTCATTTGCAAAGGTAAGTTTAAGGTCTCTGGTTTTTAATCTGAGAAAAGCTTGCAAAAGAGGAACTGAGTAAGTTGAGTCAAGAAGATAATTTCTATTTTGTTCATTGATGTCCAGTTAAGGAACATTTTCCCCAGCACTTTTGCTGTAAATTACTGAACATGGGCTATACTGTGAGTAGTAGAATGTACATATTAATGAGTGTTGCTAGCTTTGATCCAATGGCGCTTCCATCACTACTGGAGTAAAAACCAGCAGAAATCTTTTGTTTCCTTCTATTATGCTGCATTTTTTCCTGCCATATCTCAAATGACCAACTGAAAAAAGTCTTTATATACGGCAAAATTAAATTACTGTATTAAGTGTTTTTATGCATAAATTTCCGGTTAGGTATTATTTCTTGTTTTTCCTTGTCCCTTGTTAGGGGAAACCACTTTTTTTGCAGGTATCATTTTAGTGACTTTGGTACTTTACATATTGGTCTTAAAAGTGTACAAAGTGTGAAATCAACTGTTATTTTTCAGGTCATTTTACATTTTGTACCATTTACTATTTTCAAGCCATATCTTTAACTGCAAAGACATAAGTAAACTTTCGGTCTAACAAGGTTCGAGGTTGACTGTAATTCTGCCTTTTTTCTTTTGCAAGTCTGTATGAAGTTGTAGTTTTTCCTGAAACATGATGCCCAGTACACTCAACAGACAACTGACAAAATGTTAGTTGATAGAAATGGAGAAATAATTAAATTATTTGAAGGTTAATAAGTAGGTATTTACAATAAGTGATGTAGCAGTGCAAATATTGCACAAACAATAGTAAGGGAGGTGGTAATGACATATTGGGTGGTGGTTTTGATCAGTCCCGGTACTGGCTACAAGTCATCAGCCTGATAGCCTGCAGGAAAAACTGTTGTTGAGCCTGGTTGGTAGAGAGGGTGAGAGGGGTCTGCGGAGATGATGCTAGCTTTCCTGATTCACCATTTGTTGTAGGTGAATTGGATGGTGAGTAGTTGAAGTTCTGGTAATGGACTGGGCAGTCTTCCCTACCTGTTGCAGAGCACCCCAGTGAGAGCCAATGCAGTTTGCCAATCAATCTGCTGCTGAACCACCAAAGCTCAGAGGAGTGTGAACAGCTCAAATCCTTTTGAAGTCAACAATCATTTTATTGGTCTTACTGACACTGGGAGACAGATTGTTGTCCTCGCACCAGGCTGCAAGGTACTCCCCTTGCACTTCCCCTCTGTTGGCTGACTTTTTGTTTGTTGAAGATGAGGCCCACAACTGTGGTTTCAGCAGCATACTTGATGCAGTTGCTGTGGTGTTTGGCAGAACATTCATGGATTAGCAGGGTAAACAACGGTGGGCTGAGCACACAGCACTGCAGAGTGCCATCATTCAAGATGGTGCTGTGGGAGGTATGGTCCTGGATCTTCACAGACTGTGGGTATTTGGTAAGGAGGTTCAGACCCCGGGAGGACAGTTTGTTGACCAGCTGCTGGGGGATGATGGAATTGGATACTGAGCTGAAGTCAATGAGTACCATTCTGATGCAAGTCTTCACACCCCTCCAGATGGGTCAGGGTCAGATATACTATGGCAGTGTTAGCATCCTCAGTGAATCTACTGTGGTGGTAGGCATACTGTTGCGGGTGTAGTGTTGAAAGTGGGATGCAGCCCTTGATGTGACATGAATAGACTCTCAAAGCACTTCATGATGATTGGGGTGAGAGCAAGGGAACTGCAGTAACTGAGGTGGGGGGATGAGGGCCTCAAACCTGTCACAGAAGTCATTCACTTCATTTGGCAGGAATGAAGTCCCATCATCAACACTGTTCTTGTCCTTCTTGTCAGTGATGGTCTGTATGCCATGCCAGATCCTTCTCAGTTCATTGTCCACAAAGTGCTCCTGGATCCTCTAGGAGTACACTGCCTTGGCTTTCCATGCCTTTGGATGTATGTTGTGAGTGTAGATAAAAATAATGAACATGTGAAAGACAGTACAGGAAAATACCAAAAACTAAGGTGCAGCATTGGAACCTGAAGAAGCCACTCCATGTTACTGGTACTTGTCAAACTGGAAATTTTTTGAGGGACATAATCAGTGGAATGTAATTTCAGTAGAAGGCGAGAATAAGTAAGATACTTTATAAAATTATATGTTAAAAGAATGGTCACATTTTTCTAAATTACAATTCCTGGATAGTCTAGCCTTGAAAACATGAAACTGCTGTTGTGGAAATAAGATACCGTGCTTTGTTTACTGTGAAAATGTGATAGGGCAAATTTTTTCCCCTCAATCTCACAGCTTAAATGTTCAGTTAAAGAATCGTAAATTAATGAAAAAATGAAGTACATTATGAGCATTTAATATTCATTACCCATGGTCATTATTTATTTGAATTACCTCTGGAAACTATTACAGGCAGTAGTGTTTCCAAACACTGAGATGGAACATACAGTCCCATTCCTCCTTGTAAAACTGTTTATTATGTACTTCAGTTTTGATGACACTACCATTTTGTATAAAGTTCAGCACTGCTCTTCAACGGATGTTCAGTGCCTTACGTTTGTGCCTCTCATGTCTAGAGGTGGGTATTAACATGTAACATTTATTCTGTTGCTACCATTTTTCTAGAGGAAGTTTACTTCTCAAAGTAATTTCAGGGAAGACTTTTCTCGACATTTTTTGTTGCAACAACACTGGGTCTCGGGGACATAGAAATGGAAACTCAGAAACATAGAAATGTGCTACGTCATTTGCAAGTCTCCAAAAAAACAAGAAAAAAAGTGTACATAGTACCTAAGAGTGATGCAGATAAGATTGTAACTATCACACCAAAGAGAAAATACAGCAAAGAGATGGAAGTTTGAATATAGGCCACAACAGTAGAAGGATAAGTTATTAAAACTTAAAGAATGATACTAAAACTGGTACTTATAAAATATTACACGCTGTCCAGTTTCTTTTTTTGTATAATATTTAAACAAATTTAAATCCTCTTATCTGCAATTTGAATAACACAAGTGAAGAATTAACTGGAAAGTCAGTTTTACCGTAAAACAGTCATAACCTCAATGATACAGTCTGCTACATTTTTGGAGACCATTTCAGCAAGAACATCTGACCCAGTACTTCAGGGGAGACAAAAAAGAAACAGCCAGTACAAAAAGTGAGATCAGAATATTAACAAAACTTCTCATAATGCAAATCGGGGTGGAGTCTCAGGTGGGAGTGTAAGAATATCCCGTTTGTTTGCTGTTGCTTTTTCTTTGTCAGAGACGTGAAAAATCCAGATCCGGACAATCCTTCGACAGGCATTTGTGTTATGAGTGCAGCCACGGAGTTGGACAAAATCAATCTCGGTAGGAACAGAATCAGGTGACAACCAATCCTGGGAACGTAGTTTGTTCTGCAGCAGTTTTTTCATTAGCAGACCAACAATATTTAGACTATTGTTAGTTTTATATTCCGTTTTGTATAGCTTCGCTTGGTGGAGCTCTGCCTTCCGCTCCAGAGCAGCTACTGTATTAGAATTTGAATACAGCATATCCTCTGATTCAGAGGTGTTAAATTTCACCTTAGTAGAACAAGTCTCTAGTTTATCCACACAATTAATTAAATAAGATTTTTTTTTTCCAGAGCTACAATGGAAAAGTAAAGTCTATCCAGATTAATTTCAACAGCTTTCATCTCAACATCCATGGCTTCGATTTTGGATTCCATACAGTTCTTTTGATGTGATGAATTACTCATGTATGTTAACAAATCTGTCAGATCTGCCACTGACTTGACATGACTGAACGGGTGGTCATTGCCCCAGTTCCTTCTTTATGTGCATCAAAAAATATCAAATGCATCAATAGTTATTTTCTTTGGTTGTGTAGTTTGTCAGACTTTTTACAGTGGACTCTACTTTTGATCTTTATCTCTTTTGAGAACCCATTGAGGCAAAAATCAGCTATGATTTGTGATCTAAGATCATATGAATAGGGCAAAAATATAAAAGTTGTGGGTCTCTGGAGTGGAAACAAAATTAACGTGGCTATCTTGAAAAATGGCCAGGTAAACACCCCCACCAAATTGGTGCCATAGTACATTTGTTTAGAAAAAATGTTTTCCTGTACTAGTTCTGTTTATTTTTTTGCATTTAATGTTTTAACTTTCTCTCCTTAACCAATCAAGTTACTTTTGCTGTCAATCATTAGCAGTACCTCCTCACTATCAGCTAACCCCGTCCGTGAAATTCACATAGGCAAAGTAAGCTGACGCTTTTCTCCTAAACCGTTTTCTTCTAAATCAAGTAAAATTTCCACCTATTAGCAACACTTCCTTGCTGTTAGATGCCTCCTGTGATCTCATTTGTTTTTGGGCTGACCAAATAGGTTATTGCTGACTTTTGTCATACCTTGGTTGACAGGTTAGATCATTCTTGGGCAGTAGAAGTGTTAGTATAACTGAGGGGAAAAAATGTTTAAATTTTATAAGTAAAAGTCACACCCCCCCCCCCCCCCAATCTATTACTATCAGAATCGACAATAAATGCCAGTCCTAAGGTGTTTAGGAAAAGAAATCTAAGGATTTTTTGGGTTAAAACATGGGCAATTATTTGCATCCTGTCAGATTATTCATTTTAGCTTTTTTAGTTTACTTATGACTGCTACTGGAGAACTGAACTGACGATGGTGTGACACGCTGGGAGACAGAACATACACGTAAATTTTAGTTTGTGGACTTCAATTCTGAATCACAAATATATGCGCAAGACCTTTCACACACCATTGTATGCAACCCAAGCCTGGATTCCCCTACTGTGCACCATGCCATTGCTAACACATGCATCTAGATGAAGAAACATAGCTGCCATGACACCCTTATATAAACCTTCACTGCCTACAGTATCTAAACTCATTCTGTGGAGTGAGAGACATGAACTGTGAACTCAAGAATCAAACACTGAACCTGAATTTGTGAGTCCGTGTCATCTTGCCCCCCGATCTAGTTGTCACAGCAGTGCCAAAACCCAGGACAAGAGTGATCTGGCTGCCACATGCCACAGAAGCCACAGTCTTAGAAAGAGTGGGTTTGACACTTGAGTGGCAATGCAAAAAGCAGTGGAGCCTCTGCTATGAGGATGTTGCCAAGCCCATTGTTTTCGTCCATCAGCTGTGCTATACCTGCTATTGCATCGTGCTGCAGACGCCTACCGAATGATCAAATTCATCACTGTAGATCAGTTCACAACAGCCCTCTTAAGGAAAACTTGCTGATTTGGCTCCGTTGGCACCAGTCGAGGTCACTGTTGGATGGCATTCAGCCAGCAGAGAATCGCATGATAGTCTTGACAGATGCACCTTGGCACTTTACAGACAGACCCCACGTAACTCCCTCAGTTCCCGTCTCCTGCGTCGGTATACCCACAACCGTTTCACCTGCATCTGCTGTTTCATAGAAGAAGGTCACCCAATGGGGCTGCCAGCCCATTCCTTCCATCAAATCGTCCACCGGGAGCCCTAGAGTGGTGCCCAGGTACATAGTCGCAACTGCCCTCCCATGAATGTCAGGGCCCCTTGCCCTACCAATAAGCCCTAAGCAAACAAGGAACCAAGAGCAGATCAAAATCTACAACATTTCAAAAAAATGTGTGAGGCAGGGAAAACTACTGGGTCTGTGCTGCCCATCCTTCCATAGTCCATCAACGTTTGGTTCCTCCTAGGGCGTTGTGGTATGACAACACTGTGAAGATCTACTCCATGTAGACTGAATTTTCTGCCCTAAGCAGATGTCAGTCGATGAAAGCCACAGCTATTCCCCATCTACAATTCCCAGTAGTACTCGGCAGAGATTGGTGTGACTTCTGGGGTGCCGTGGGGTTAAATTAGTCACACACATCTGAACCTCAAAGACCACGCTGTCTTCCAGCAATCACTGACATAGCAAAGTGTATCTCATGGATAGGATGATGTCGGTTTGCAACAAGATTATGCTGAGAACCTTGCCCCTTCCCAGGCTAACAATGAGGGCTTGCCTCACACTTTGTAAAACCTGATCTCTCCAGCAGTCCAGTTGCTTGTGCACATAGAAGAGGTAAGTGATTTCTCATTTAAACAATCCCAAGGTGAAACCCTTTGTAATACAACCTGTTGTCGATATCTTCTAATGGGGAATGCATGATCCCAGCTGCTGGTGATTTTTTTTTTTTTTCTTCTGCATTTCTGCTTCCAGAATGATACAATGTATATAGTGAGTCAGAACATGGACATATGCAAGAAAATGAGTTACTCATGCTGGAAAACTGGCTAAAAAAACCCCTCTTCCACATAGCCCATGGTAGTCCTAGAGCCAGGCACCTTGGGCAGGAAAAAACTCTGCCTTCGGGTCCAATTTTACTAGCCCACAATACATAGAGATATCCAGTATTATTGTGTGGAATGCCCCAATTGTCAGAAAATGAATCCAGCTGCTTTCCCCAAGGCCACCTCTTTTGAGAAGGACGTTCCTTTTGAGCACGGGGCCATGAACCTCATTTGCCTGTTAAACTAGAGTGCTTGGGAACAATGCTTTGCATTTGAGATTGTTGATTATGCAGCCTGCCACCCTGAAAGTGTGGTACTGTGCAAAATTGTGGCAAAAGCGATTGCAGATGCAGGGGTTGGGTTTTAATCCATGGGGATCCCCAAGGAGACTCTTACAATACCAGGGAACATCCTTTATGTCATGCACCTGGAAAGAACTGAACAAACCTATGTAAATAAGTGCAGTTAGAACCAACATCTATCAATCCTACACAGATGGACTATTGAAACATTGTAAAAAAAAAAAAAAAAAAAAAGAAAAACATATGCAAATTTGACACAAAAGAGCTGGGAGAAGATGTATGCCTCTCTTGTTTGCTGTCCACGATGTCCTCCAACATCTAAAGGCTTCTCATCATTTGAGCTCATCTACAGCTACCAGTCTAGAGGCATCCTGGGCATCATCTGGGAAACCTAAGAGGAGTCTCCTGGTCCTGGTAAAAATTAAGTTCAACATGCAAATACCTAATGCATGGACTGGATGAACTCTTGGACTGTCTAGGTGCAGCCTGCTACTACTCTGCATTGGAAATAACGAAAAGGTACTGTAAAATACCCCTTTCTCCAAAGTCAAGGGAGATTTCTGCCTTAACCACGTTTGTCTTACATCAGTTTGTTCCTCTCCCATTTGGGCTTAATGGGACTGACTAGATGATATCATCATCTTTAGCAACAATTGGAAGAGACATCTCATGCACCTCAGAGCTTGTATTGAAGTCATTGTGGCACAGTGGGACACATGGCAAACCCAGTGAAATATACCACTGGGACGAGTGAGATGCAGTATCTGTGCTTCCTTGTGGGCAGCTAGATAAGACTACAGCCATTTTTGCTTGTCCCCTTCCCACAACCAAAGAAGCACCTGAGGTCTTTTCTCAGCAAACACTTCATTCCCAACTTTTCCCAGATGTCCTCTGCCAAACCTCTCCCACAAGAGGCAACTTCCCCCTCGTCTAGTAGACAGACTGCTTCCTAGTCCATCAAAGAATGCCTTTGTGGTGGGCCTGATTTGATCTGTCCAGGTTTCTCACACTCCTTTATAGTGCAGATACTATTAGTGATGCTTTGGGACTGTCCTCTCGGGCAATAAATGGAGCAGGTTGCCCAGTTTTTTTATAACAGAGTTGTCCACATGAGAGCTTTGCTATGGTATGATAGAAGAAGATGCTTGCCAATATGAGTTCTCCTAACCCTCTAGTACTGCCTCCTAGGGTGGAGATTCTGGCTTTGTATTGACCACTCTTCACTCCAATAACTACTTTCCATTCAGGCTACCAATGCCCAGATCATCTCTTGGAACTTGGCTGTGCAACCTTATAAGTTCCAGGTGGTCCACCAGCCTGGGTTGTCCTGATGGGCCCGTACTTCCTCTCTCAGTCGGGGGGATTGATAGCGCTTGACTGCTTTCCAGCAGGGGAGGTCTACAATCTGCAGGAAGATGGAACACACACCGTGGAATTCAGTTGACTTCAGAGTTACATACACAGGGACTTCAACATCACAGAACAAACATGTGGACAGGACCTTTCACACACACACACTATTGTGCATAACCTAAGCCTGGATTTCCCCACTGGACTCTAAGCCAACCCTGACATGTGACTAGTTATGGTCAACAAGCATAATAAGAAATCTTTCCCTAGAGAAAGAAACTGAGAAGCAAAACCTGATCTAACCCTAGCAGAATAAAGCAGCACTAAACTTGAATTTGTGAGTCTGTGTCTGCCTGTCCCCTGAATCAGTTGTCACAAATAGAAAGTTTTTCTCTTTTCAACTTTAGTTCTGTTCTTCCTAATGGCGTAACATCTCGTTTCATTGGAAACAGAAGCCTCTGCAAGTTTTCTAATCTGAAACTTACTGAATACACATCCACTTTTACTAAAAATGTATACTTGACCATAAAATGTAGACTGGCCCCGACATCTGCTGTGCCTCAAACGTGTGTTGGCTATATATCCATTCTTGACTTGAAAATGTCTACACTGCATCGTTTCACCACATATGATGTTATGTGGGCAACTCTTGTGTTTCAACCAAAGGCAGATTGACCTCAGTTTACAATGTACTTGATATGTGACAATGATAAATAATATTAGTAGTAATTCTAAAAATAGAAATTGGTTAAAACTGTCAAATTAATTTTTCGTGAGTCCCAGGAATGCTGTAGCAGTGTTGGTTGTTCTCACTGTTATATCACACGCGGCCGTGGACACGGCAGGTTGTTTCGCACACGTTTTATCGTCCATCTCAGAACTGAACTCGCACCGAAACCCTGAACAGTCGCAAGAGATCACGTCACTTGCACTGTCACACAGCCCGTTTTACTGAAGTATTTTTAAGAAATGTGATGTTATACTGTACTTCTTAAAAAGAAACTTTGGTAACGAATGGCTAATGTACTATACTGTGACCAAAAATAAAACAAAATAAATAAAAAACATTAACAAATGTTTGAGAAGAAGTTACTGTATAGTGGACTCTGTCCTGAGTTCGATTTGACTTAGGACCCATAGTAAGGCGTAGCTAAGCTAAGTGCTGAGAAGTTGCCCTTATTTGTTCCACAGTTGAAGCATCTCCAGTCCTGCACTCCTATTCTGTTGGGTTGCACTTTACTGCCAACTAACTTGTGTTTGTGGGAACACAAGGTGAAGTTCACTTGATTTTTTTTTGATAATAGATAAGTGGGGGGAAATGCAGTTAAATAAAATGGAACGTGATATCTTCAAAAATTAAAAACTCAAATGGACCCAAAGCAATGGCTACACAGGCCCCCTGACCTTGAAGGTTACTCGGTGTAGATGGTTACATGTCCATCTACACTTATGCACATCTGCCGGTTGTGCCCCCCAGAGGATTTCAAATCCAGTCTCCATGAACTGCACATAAACTCTAAAAACTCCAGTAACTTGTTGATCTTTCTAGTTGTGTAGCTTCCTTGTTAACTGTTAATAATTACATTGCAGACTCTGCATGGTTTCACAGTAGAACTTCAGTGCCAGTTTAGCATTGGAATATGAAATGGTTACGAAGCACTTTGCTGGCTGCGATACACTAGTTTTACAACTTGCTTTCAAGGCAGTTGTTTAATTCAGATCCCCCTTAATGAACCATTGCCTAGTTGGGTAACTACGGAGTGAAACCGGTTTACTGAATAAAAACAAGCAGTTAGAAGGTTGCTAACCCTCCTGACTTTTGAGCAACTTCACAAACTGGCATTTTCATTTTCTTTAATGGTATTCCACGTTATTTGGACACTGTTACTTTGTAGTGTGTTCTTGTTTTGGGCCTTTTGTTAGAGTACCAGTTAAGGACAGTGATTTCCGACCTCTGCTGTGCTGCCTTTGAGCGGCGCACTTAGCCTGAACTCTTACCGCGATGAACACCATGCTGTGCAAATGGGTAAACTGCTTTTGATGAAGGTGTCAGCTAAATGACAAATCATATAACTGACCTTTTTGGGCTCTGGGTTATGTGGCGGTTATGGGTGTTGCAATCAAAGGATAAGAATTTAAATTCCTGCTCCTTCACCAGAATGAATCACAACAGTGAAGTGATAACGGCAACAAAGGTGCGTGGCAACGTAAGTGGAGAAATATCTAATGTTGATCAGCCTAGTTAACAGTGAATAACTGTATTACCACAGCAGATGTATTTATCCTTGCCTTGATACAAGGTAGCTTGATACTCGGACTGGTTTTTTAACCCGATACTTTTACTTAGTTACCTGTACTGATTTCACATGTCCTGTGTTTTCAAATAAAAGGATATAGCAAAAGCATTAGTGTGCACCATGTACAGTGTACTTAAGAAGCCTCTTGCTGTAATCTGCGGGACCAGGGAGCGTAGGGCCAGGGTTTGAATCTCTGCAGTTGCTGTAGTGCCTTGAGAAACATACATTACTTTCCCTGAATTGCTCCAGTATGAATTGCTCAGCTATGTAGGTTATGTATGGGTCTATTGTTGTGTGTAAGTCATTTGCAGGAAGGTGTCAGAATGCGTGTAGTCATGTTTGCAGTCGTGTTGTGCTGGTTAGTATAAGCGGTGAACAAATGCATCTTTCTTTCTTTAGTTTGACCGAGCATTGGTAAAATAACTGGAAACTTTTGAGCGTGGCAGTGGCACACAGAGGGTCTCCTGCTTACGGTGGTCCTCTTAAATGCTGTTTTACCAAAATGTGTATTGTTTAGCTATGCTATGATAGTTGTACAACCAAATGTACATCAAGGGACTGTGAAGAATGTGGTTCCAGCCACAAATAGGTGCAAACGAATGAAATGTTGAAAAAAAATTTTTCCCTGCTCTTTAGTCACCTCTTTAAAATTAACCTGATTAATTTCTGTACATGTTTAGGTGAGAAGCCACACCAGTGCAACATCTGCTGGCGCTCTTTTTCTCTGAAGGATTACTTAATAAAGCACATGGTGACGCACACAGGGGTGCGTGCTTACCAATGCAACATCTGCAACAAGCGCTTCACCCAGAAGAGCTCCCTCAATGTCCACATGCGTCTGCATCACAAAGAGAAGTCATATGAGTGCTTTGTCTGCAAGAAGAAGTTCTCACACGAGACATTGCTGGGAAGGCACATGGCTTTGCATGGCCCAGAGGGCAGCGGAGTGACTGGAATAGGCAAAGACAGGGACACAGTTTCTATTCCAATGCCGATGTCTGTTCTCGAACCAGGAGCCGGTGTGGTGGCACCTGCAATGCCTTTAACTGGAGGAGCTGGAGCTGAAGATGGTGGTGGAGCATGCATGGAGATGGGAGAGGCTGCTGAGGGGGACTGCCAAGAGGGGACAGCCTTCACATGCTCCATCTGCCCAGCGAAATTTGCCCAAATTGATGATTTTAATGACCACATGCAAATGCATGTCTCTGATGGATAACCACATGACAAATGACAAACCTTTGACAAATAACAACAAAACATTTCTCACAGGCTGGAGGTTTTTTTTTTTTTGGTCTCAAAGACAAAAATGATGGTGGCCTTAGGGCCATGTCAGTTGTTATTTATCTACTGGCTGGTTCCTTACTGCACACATACACAGACACTAATTTTGAAATTTTTGATTTACACATGTAAAACATTTTAAAAATGAGTTCAAGCTACTGTGAAATATAGCCTTCCTTTAAAATAATAAAGTAAACCTAAAACAAAAACAGAATGTACTCACATATATGTGGGTTTTTACTGTTAATGGTATTAAAACTGTAGTGTTTTTAGGTACAATCAGATATTTGATTGTATTTAAATATTGCTTCTTAAGGAGTGTTTTTCCATGCATTTTGATGATTCAGATAAGAATTGACATAGTGCTATATTTTATGCAACAGTATTTGATCAAAAATATTTAACATTATAAATTACTTTTTATTGATTTATGCTGCCAAAATAACTTCTTCTTGTTAAATGTGAATTAAAAAAAAATGCATTTAGCAGAAGGTTCCCATTTTGGGGCTAAAAAGTTTATTTTACTTACCATTAAAAGTAAATTGTTAGAGCTGTGCTGTAAATTTTGATAGCTACTTATTTTTTACTTCAAATTAGCACACGTTATTAAATGTTGATTCTTAACTAGAGCCTGAAAGTCTAATTTATTATTTTTTCGTTGATGGATTTTTTTTTTGATTGATGGAATGTAAAATTGCACATAACTACATTAATTTTAATATATTAGTCTCATTTAATTGATCATAGACAGGATTCCATTTTGAAAAACACAATGAACACTTTCAGATTGACTTTTGATTTATACAAACATTTAACAACTTCCATATATATCTTCCATAAATAACTTCAGTATCTTCAAGTCATAATATCTTGTGGTACAGTAAATGTGACTGAAATGAAAGGATGATATATTAGTGTCAGCACCAGTAATGTGGCAGGTGTAAAATGTCATCAAAACTTTTTTTCTTTGAATGGACATTTGTTGTATTGTAGCTGTCAGGTCAAGTGTCAGGTTTGCAACTTTTTGATGTGTAGTCTTTTTTTTATTATTAATAAAAATAACAACAACAATAATAATAATAATGATACAATTCCATAAAACACCTGTTATTAAATGTATCACATTATTAGTTCATTAAACTTCACATCTTGTCGTAAGAAATGTTGAAGATGACGTAGAAACAAGCTTTCCTTCTTACCAAACAGAACTCGTGTAAATGAACATCTTATAGGCATGATTTTCTTGCGCAAAGAACCTGGTTATTTCGTTGTGCAAGCTGGACACCTTACAGGATTTCTGTGTACATCCGGCTACTGGCTCAGTACTCACTTGTGGTCATGAGTACTGCACAGAACAGTGAACATAATGTATGCACTAAGGGTTAAGGTAATAACATAAAGCATAATTTCATATTCTGCAAACTGCTGTTTCCTGTTAGTTATTGTGTAATCCATAAATGTGGTTTCCTGTTTGTAATTGTGTAGTCCGAAAAAAAAAAAATGGGAGGGGGTGGGGATTTTTTGTTGTGACCAAGCTTACACAATTATTGCAGGGGCAACTTCTAAGTGCTTAAGTTGTCTTTGTCTCCCTTGTACACACCATAGTTAACTCGATTAATATTGTTCATACTTTGAAACACTAACAGTTCAGGATAATCACATTTATTGCCTTATCATGTAGATTTGCCATTTAAATCCAGTTGTGTATTGTGTTGCTTGCCGGTTTATTTATTTATTTATTTTTGACATGCAGTTAAATTTCTTTGTGTTGTTTGTCGTGTGGAAATAGCCTGCTGGAGTTAGTACACATTTGGCTATAAAACAAGTACCGTAGATAGGCCTACAGAGTTTTGTGTGTCCCTGTGTTTTAAAAGTAAGGCAACCCTTGTAGAGCTGTGCTGTCGGTTCAGAGAACCGTGTGCTTCACTCAGTTGAGATCATGACTTCCCACTTGGTGTCTTTGTGTCACGGTTCCAAAAAAAAAAAAAAAAAAAAAAATATTTACCGCAGTTTCGTTCGACAACAAGTACTTTAATGCTACGATTCATACTAAATTCATCTATGAACATATTTACGTAACTGTCAGAATATATTTTTGTTTGCTCCTGAGAGAGGCATATCTCTTACGCTGTCCTATTGATTGATTAAGATGTTGATTGATTGCAATGTATATATTGCAAATATTGTGCTGCTTAAACCAATGAGTGGAAGGTTTTCAGAATTGTCATTGTTTTAGAGAGAAATAATTCTAAAAATAATAATAATAATGGTTGTCCAAATGTTAAGAATTTTGATTATATTGAAGAAGTCTTGTGCCCTTTTTTAGGCAAATAAATGTTTCTTAGCTTTTGTTTGCCCTTCTTATGTATTCACTTTTGCAAGTGTTTGTGCAAGCCTGGTGTGCATTTTTTATATTTTTATTTTTTCAGATTATATGCATACATATTTTTCTGTACCTTATTTAATTGGTGTTTTGGCAGTTTTATGAATTGTTTACTTGGTTTGTACTTAACCGTGAATTTTAATGAGGACCTTTATCGCAGTGTATAAAAAGAGGAATACTGTAATAACGAATAATTCGCACATATCGCTCTAAACTTCCATAAACATCACCTACATAATTTTTCATGTGATGCAGAAAACAGGCAGTATTTTTGCCCACATAGTGCAGGGGAAAATGAAAAATGTGCCATTTAAAAGATACAGGGTGTTGAGGAAATCAGTTTTGAACCAGCGGTGTTGAAAGAAACTGCTTTTAAACGCACTTCATGTACAGTTCCCTTCTCGCCCGCTTTCCTCAGGCTCGGGCCTCCAGCTCCCGTACATGAGCTGAGTGTGATGCAAATAGTTTGTAATGTTTGATATATTATATATACAATATATAGCATCCGTAACTATTTCTGCAAATCAACTTGGTATCAGTAAGGAGCATACTAATCCAGGGCAAAATAAATGGAAAGCTACATACACTTTAACCAATGTGGGAAAGAACAGAAGTTCATCAAAAAGATTGTCAGTAAAAATGATAATTTAGTTCTTCGCAGAACCTGATATCATAACAAAGGTTTTGATCTCTGGAAAATAGTAAATCCAAATACTCTGATCTAATATATTGTAATAACGGCTTGAAGAACAGAGTTGTCTATCTGAGGCAAGCAAAAGGTGAAAAAGATAAAATGATCAGGATCATGTTGAACATAGTTCTTTCATTGATTTTAACTGTTTATATTTTCTTTTATATTTGCAATATTATTTCAGTGTAAATAATGTTGTAGCATTCTATGTGCTCCAGGTCTATAATATGCTGGCATGTGGAAGAAAAAAAAATCGTTTCATCCTCAAGATAGTGCTAAATATTTTAAAAGTAACTACTTTTAGATACATTCCTTATCTATAATGAATGACACCTTAAAAAGCAGAGCTATTTCCAAATGAGTATTCATGAGAAACTGAAGTACTGTATATTTAATGATTTATCTTTTATTACCAATTACAGAAAAATGCTGGTTAAGGATGAAGTGCTCCAATTAGTTATAAGGACAAGGCTTTAAAACAAAACATTGTGCTATTAATAAACCTAATAATTTGATTTTAGGTACCAAGGGTGCAATGAGTGGAGTATATCTTGCTTTTTCATATACGCTAATAAAAATAGAAACCAAGAAAGTCCATCGGTGTCAATAACTGCTTGTCCTAACGCAGGGTTGTGGTGCTCTGAAGCCTAATTCAGTAAACCGAATTACCAAATTACATCCTTTCTTCAACTGTCCATCACACTTTCATTACAAAACCCTTGTTTTCAGTCACAGGGATATTTAGCTCATCCTTCGAACAGATGAAGACGAATTGGGGCAGAAGGCAGTATGTTAGTGAGGTGTATGATTTTTTTTTAATGCACACACTAAAATAGTTTTGAATTATTAGAAGAGAATGTCAGCGCATGCAGTACTAAAAAGTTTTAACTCGGTCTTCCAAGATGCCAGGGGTGTAACTACAGGGTGGCGGATGGCAATGAGTAACATGGCAGACCTTCTTACCAATAACCGACTGCCTTCCTAATGCTAGTCGAGAGCCTGTTAGCGTTTCAACGCAGAGAGGTAGGAAAGTGCCTTGTGACCACAGAGTCGTTGCACTTGTTTAACTGTCAGGTGTATAACTGTAATGTGAAACTGTCTATTTTGTTTGGGTACAACCGCGTTACCTCGCGTTTTATGTGAACCTTGTTGTTACATGTCATGTGTTAAGCTGCCGTGCGTGTGAGTTTCCCTGCAGGAATTAATAACCTGTCCTATATAAGGCTGTACAAAAATACACGCTACTGAGAGATCACTTAGTATCCACAAAATGTATTTAAAATAAAATTACACAATAGTTGATCGAGATTGCAGTTCCAGTACCGAAATACAAAAGCAGTGCCCATAGAAGAACAGAAATGATCCGTTTAGAAAGTAAGACTAACTGCCAATTCCTTCCTTTTAAAGCTCAGCACAACCACCTTCGAAGAGGTTGCTGCAATTTTAACTTAAGTTCATTAAGACTCTCCGAGGGGCTTGATGGAAGAGGAGAATCTCTCCGGACCATCAGCTGTGCCTGCTGGAAAGATCAGATCTCAAGCAGTGATGCCAGAACACGAAGCACAGAGAGTATTGCTGAAGTGAGGTAATACTTCACTCTGCTTGATCCTGTGGCCCAGATCATTGTTTGACATCTTTCACCGTTTTCACCTGAAATCCTCAGCAGCGAAAAAAGAAAAAGGTTGAGAAAGAAAGAGGTTCAGGGCTTTGCAGCTGCTCACAACATGCTGCTCCACGAAGCCCGGCATGTGCCTCTGCATCACCGTCCAGCACCTCTGTCGTGTCACTATTGGCACGAAGCCGTGCTAAACGGCACCAGTTGATTCGCAGTGAGAGAAGAGGCCCGGCAGCATCTGTGCCGAGTCAGTCTGCAGTCACGTATTTGTACATCTGCTGAGGCCTGAGGGAAACAGACAGAAATAAAAGACTCAAGTTCTGTGGGTCCAGCTAAGATTCTTCAAAATGTTTTTTCTTCATCAATTATTTAGCAAAATCCAACTGTATAAAGAAATAAGAGAAATACACTAAAAATGTGAAAATGTAGAAAATTACACAAAGAAGCTGATCACGAGTCAGATAAATACATATATCCCATAAACATACCGATAAATTAGCATAAATATACCACACTGGCTGAGCAGTCCGCAGCAGGTAGCGCTGCTGCCTCACAGCGTCTGGGTACTCCAGCATGGGTTTAGTCTGGGTGGAGCTTGCATTTTGTCCCTGTGCTCTGGTTTCCTCCCACAGTCCAAACACATGTGTTTCAGGTTAATTGGCCACTCTAAATTGCCCACTGTGTGTGTGCGTGTCTATCCCACAATGGACTGGCAACCCATCCATGGTGCAGCCCTCCTTGCCTGACACCCCTTGATTCTAGAACATTGAGCTACCGTGTGCCTGAGCAAGATCACCAGTGATTGAAAATCAGAGATGTCCCACTAGCAAAGGGCTTCCCCAAAACTGACACTCATCTATGTTAAAATATCATCAAATCCCATTAAAATGGACACAATTACACCTAATTTGTGTCACAAATATTCACAAAGCAAATTTTCAGATACCACAGTTTGTTTATAATTGCATTTTGCTACTTTGTAAAATTACCGTTTTGTACAGAAAAATAGGCCGCATTTCTACTGCTGCCAGTGGATTGTAGGACAGTGCAGTGAAATAGAAACCGAAAAGGCCCTGTGGGGGGCGGGGGGCAGGAGCCAGCAGTCTCATTTCCTCAGCCAGTTTTTCATTTGGATTATTAAGTCCAAGACACATCTTTGTTTCCATAAGATGGGGGTGTTACACCCTGTGGTGTGTCCGTTTTGTTTTTTCCTCTTTCACTTTCCCACCCCTGACTGGGACTGGGCAAGACACCTGTCAGTCATTGTTGACCCCCGGAATTTGCACGAATTAGCTGGAGGATCACAGGCAGGACTCTCCCAGAAGATAAAGGCACTTCCAGGGTGAAGCTGAGGAGGACTCTCCTGCCTTGAGAAGCTTCTGCCCTTTGTGCGCAAGTGCGCGTGTGTGTGTGTGTGTGTGTGTGTGTGTGTGTGTGTGAGTACAGTCAGTTAGGTTGGGTTTAACGTTGTTTTTTATTTCTTGGCCTTGAAATTCATTAGTAATATAAACAGTTTACGATTAATTAGGTTACTTTTTGTTTTATCGCATTTCTGGGTTTTTTATAGTTGTATTGCACTATTAAGTATAAGTACAAGCTCTTGTTTGTTGTCCTGTCAGTCTGTTCACAACTCGGTTGCTACAGCTTATGTAACATCCCACCACATCCCTAGACAGCCTTACAGTCGAAACGTTGTAAAAACTATCCAGGGAATAAATAATGATACGTGTGTATTATTATGCTTTTTCACTGCGAACTGAAATTGACCAGATGCTGACAAACACGCTTATATAAAGCACCAGTCCCCTCCTCGTAGCCGCTTTTGTTAGTTTACTGTGACGCATACAGTTGGCATTTAAGGTGAAACACTTTTTTAGTTCATTCTCAGTTCCACTGCAGCTCTCTCTCCTCTCTCTGCGCCACGATGGCACCAGCTGGAGGAGCTCTGCACGGGTCTCGTGTGCATAAAGCTCAGCACTGAGGGTGTGGACACTGTTTACTTGCAGTCAGTCATTGCTTCATGTTAATAAAAGGTAATAAAACAAACTCCACAATGTATCCTGTCCACACCGAGACCCTGCACGAGCTGTTGGTGAAAATGGGCAGGGAGGGAAAAATCCGGCTCAGTCTGTGTGGAGTCTGCATGTTGTCCCTGTGTCTGTGTGGGTTTCTTCCCACTGTCCAAACACATGTGTTTCAGGTTAATTGGTCACTCTAAATTGGTCACTTTGTGTGTGTGTGTGGCCACCCTGTGATGGCCTGGCACCCAACGATTCTGGGATAAGCTCTGGATGTCCACAACCCTGACTATGATAAAGCGGTTTATTAGTAATAACAATAATAACAAATCTCCTACGACTGGATAATACTGTTAGTGTGATAAGACGTTGTTCTCCCATGTTGCCTTGTGCTCAGCATAATTAAATGTACAAAGTTTCTGTACATTGTTAAATAAATTTATTGTATTCTGCAATATTCTTAACTGTTCCTTGAGTCTTTGTTCTACATTTACGTCCTTGGTGTGTTGAGTGGCTGCGTGGGACAGACACGCGGGACACAAGTTGTGTTGTCAGGATCCACATCTGTAGGGTACAGTGGGGTAAAGGTGGGGTACAGGCCTGCCATCCCCCCCGATTTTAAATGCATCTACTGATTAGTAAAACAAATGATTAATACCATTGATGCCCCCAGCTCACGCTGCGATGGTCAGTCCACGCCACGGGTGACGCAGCACTTTCCAGATGCACCACGATAGATCCCATTGCATTGTGGGTAGGTGGTGCCCACGACCCCCGTGTCCACTCGGCATTCAGCGGTTACACACGAGAGTCTGTCTGCCCGTGTTTGAGACCTGTTTCGCATCTCTGTGGTTGCTTTGCCTAGTTACTAATTTATGTGTTGTTTATTTCTTATTTATTCTCTTTTCATTTATTTATTGCACTGTTTTACTTCTGCAAAACGGCTCCTAAGAAAGAAAGAGGAAGGTTTCAGCTGAGGTGCACAAGCTGGCGCAGTGGCGCTCATTTGGGGGAAAAGTTATGTATTAAAACGTGCTGAGAATCTTATTTCCTTCTGTCAGGTTTGTCCAAAACCGGAGTGATATTAATTCTTTTCTCCTTATTTTATGTTTCTTAAAAAATAAGAAGCGCCTCCGGCTGTTCTGCCAGTTGCGTCTTTCCCTCGATCATTTATGGAATTAAACTGACCGCGTAACAGGCAAAAATGCTGCTGTACTTAAATTATAAAGCCGCTGTATGAAAATTGTATGTATTTTCACCAGCCACTGGAGCAATTTTCATCTGTATGGCGCTTCGTTACGTGCGGGATGGGGGTGCGTGGCTCTTTACCGCTCATTGCGTAAGCAGCTCATCCTGTGCGGATGGATCGTCAGTGCGAGCAGACTTGCCGCCCCCTGGTGGTGCGACTGGTACACTATTACAATATCTTCAGAAAATAGCGTGACATTCCTGTGTGTGTGTGTGTGTGTGTGTGTGTGAGAGAGAGAGACAGTTGTAACACTGTATAGATCATGAATTATAATATTTGAATCCCCACTTATTAAAAGCTCAGACTTCTGTGCTGTGTTTTCAACTGGGGTAAGACAACAAACTATTTAAAAGGAAATATAAATGACATTTTTTAGAATATGAATAAGACTCCTTAACTACTATTAATAAATAGTGAATTTGCATTAACCTTAGCTGAGCTGAAGTTTTTCTGATGCATTAATTTACCGAATTGTGTACCTTATAATATTTTATCCTGTTATGAACATTTATTTCTAGTCAGATGATAGCAGGACTTGAAAGAGTGGGCTGTTGTGCCGAAAGTGATGTGAGATGGAGGGTGGTACTAGCCTGATTGGGGGGGGGGGGGTCACCATGATGGGGTAAGGGCCTGATGAGGAGGGTCTGGCAGTCCCCACAGCTCACACCCCAAGAGGGCCTCAGGGAAGACACCATCGGCCGTCAATGTGAAACTGGAGCTGCCCCCCTGCTGGTTGTTTGTTCCCCTTCTTCTCTCCTACCTAGCCCAGGTGTTGAGGCTAGCCAGGTGAGGCTTCCCCCCTGCACCACCCAGCTTGCAGTCAGCAGGAGAGCTGGCACGTGTCCCACAACCAGAGGAATGGCTGAAAGAGGGGCTGCTAGGTATCTCTGGATCAGAGGGGGAGCTGCTGTGTGGCCCCAAAAGAGTGGCCTTCAGAGTGGGACACAGAGGAAGTCCGTGACCCAGAGTGGAACCTGGAGAGCATCCCCACACCAGTCTAGGATGTGGAGAGTAACCTGTAGCTGACCCTGATTGGCCCCTAAAGTGGAGTCCGGAGGAGCTCTTCAACCCAGAATGGACCCTGGAGTGGGATCTGGGGGAGGTGGAATTTTTGTTGCTGTCTGGTGCCATTTATCCTGTCTTTGACTCTTCACAAATTGCACACAGTATCTGGCTAGCATTGCACCCAGGCACCCAGCATTCTGACACACACTGCTTTGGTATCCACAATTCTGCAAGCCTGTCGTTGGATGCTGCTTCCAATAAAAACAAATTTGTGATACTTATAACTAAACCATTTAGTACATGTTGAAACCAACATGTTAAAGGCAGATACCATGATGGTTCCACCAAATATCTGCTTTTAATGTTGTTTGTCAAAGTGTCTGCAAATATGACCCCGAATCTTCCCACCATTTGTGTAGTGGTTTAACAAAAAAAGGATGAAAATAAAGTGTTAGTCCAGCGCTCTCATTTGTCACATTGCAGGATATGTCCACCACAACTGGATTTATGAGGTGGAGAAAACACATGCAACAGACCAAACCTATCCAGGGCTCTGGTAAGCACTGTTTGGTTTTGCAGGGAAGAATTATAAAATGAGTACTGCTTTTTACAGCAACTCCTACACCTCATTTGTTTACATATTAAACATTGATCTTAATATACTTTTGTTTGGAGTAAACAGGAGCTTAGAGTTAGGCCACATTGTGACCACAAGTATAAGATTTATACAAAAGTGTTCACTCTGCAGTGTAGTGACGCTTCCTAGTAATGGATGACAGATTATTTCGGGGGGGGGGATGATTGTACATATGACTGTAATGTTCATTTAATTATTCATTCCAGAATTTTGCTTAATAAAAATGATAACAGGTAGTATAAGCATATTCCTATACCTTACACATTTCTAATTGTGTTGCATTAGAAGTATTTTGTGCAGGATACTGTTTGTTTTAACATTTGGTACTCACTCGGTGCATTAATCGGACCGTTCATTTCATTTATACAGAAGAAAAGAATCCAAATTATGGCCATATAAGGACCAGAGTGGCACTAGACCCAGATACCCAGCTACCCAGCTGACACACCCAGGTGGAGCTAAGGCAATTTTATGGTTTGGACTTAAAGAGGAGAAAAAAATAAATAAAACTGAATTTTGCTGCATGCAAATGAAACATAAATAACATTGCATTTAATTAGAAACACTTTCAAATGATTGGTTAGGCTGTTCGCGCAACTACTGCTAGTCACTTTCTTTCCTGCTTCCTGCCAGTCTTTCTCTCTCGGTCCAGTTAACAATAGCTAGCTAAACTAGTCTACGCCAAGAAGTGATTATTGCCAAGAAGAGCTGTTTAAATAGCAATTTTTAAAAATCAAGGATAGAACCAAAAATAAACTTGTGGAAAATGACAGATTTAATGTCATTTGGAATATTGCTCCTTTCTGCACACAATGTACTCAGTGATCCTTACCTTACTCCTTCCTTTTCTGTGTTTCTCTTCCAAGTTGGTATTCTGACACATCTCTCCATTACAGCACCCAGATGTCTGTTTCAATGCACCCTTGTGGTGAGAACAGAACAGTGGCTCCTGGTGCACGTTTTTTGTTTTGAAACCATGAAGCATGAGCAGGATCAGAGATAGTCTATCCTAAGTCAGGTTGGCTTCACCTCAAACCCTGCACAGCTGTTTTCTTGTTTTCTTATTCATTTTCTAAGTGCAAATGCACATATTGTATGTTGTATGTTCTGTAAATGACTTATTCCATGGTATATAACCAGTACTGTTGAGGAGGGCATTTGGTGAAGAATTTGGTGTTTTCTCCATTTATGTGTGTTGATTTGATTCCTCACTAAAGCCTAACTTTCTATTTGGCAGATGTTTCTCTATTGAACAGATAGAGTTGTGATGAGGATGGGATCACATAATTTGGCCTGACAGGAATTTTCCTGAGTGTTGCTGGCAGCAGACGGTAATGGGCGCCTTTTGAAAGGTAAGGGAAGCCTTTTAAATAGACAAATTTTAAATTTGTCTGTCTATGTGTGGTTCCACTAGGGGAGGCCCCTTACTTTGGGCCAGTGATGTAATCAGTTGAGTAAGAAATAGCTTATTGAGAAATAAATAGTATTTTGTATCCGTTGTGTATTTTATAGATTGGATATATGAAATTGCAGAACATCAATGGGGTTCAAGTTCTAATTGGGGCTGAGGTCAGGGATCTCCTCAAGCATGCAGATAGAGGTCTGCGACCCTTGTGCACTTGTACACATTTGGAACGGGGTTCCAAGGAAGCCGGCACGACTAAATCACAGTGTGCCTTGCCAGTAAGTGGAGTCGGTGATTGTGTAAGCTACGTAAGCTGTGAGCACTAGTGAGAATGGTTAGCTGCAGCGGTAAAGATAAGGAGTGTCAAAGAAAATTTAGATGGAGTGATTGCAAAACAAAAGTTTTCTTTATTCTACATTCAGTTCGGTACCAGTGCATTTGACATGTCGGGAGAGAGCAAACCCCGGGGTGCCCTCAAACAAAGAAAGGGGACACCTTATACAGACATATAGGGATGGGTGGAGTTACAGTTTTATGAATGGAAAGGTACTGGTAGTAAGACAGACTATGATTGTTCCAGCACCAATGTGTTTGCATTATAGGTCAGGGTGGGGTGATCATATCTGGGTTAAATTAGTTTAGGAGGCTAAAGATGATAAGGGAAGGTTACAAGACAGTTTTAGTGCAACTTGCTTAATCTTTTAAAGTCATTCACAGGAGCACTCTGTGAAGTACACCCCAACTGGGTATATGCATGTTAGTTATAAACCAGAGACAGAAAGATATGAAAAGGTGAAATTGTTCTGCAGGGTTACCTGGGCTGTGCTGCTAAGTTAGATTCCCCTCACTTGGCACTAGCAGGTATGTAATATCTACTTAGTGAGTGAAAAGTCTGGATGGACTCAAATATTGTTAAAATGCTTAATGTTGAATTGATCTAATAACATTTTACATTGGACCAATGGATGTATTTGAGGTATGTAGATAACCCCTCCACCCCCCCCACCACCACCATCTTGAATTCAACTCAATAATTCCAGATTAAAAGGGGGCCATGTGTCCACTCCAGCATGTTTACAATTTAAAGACTTTCAGTGGTGAAGTCTGTTTTTTCATATCTTTATTGCTTACAACCCATCAAAGTTGCTCTGTGTGGACCGGTTTAACAACGTTGTTTATGATATTTGCAAGGATGACAGTGAGGGTGCTGGCACAGGATGGTAGGATTGATGTTATTCTGGATGGAGGTTCACCTATAGGTTAGGGTTGGACAGCTGAAGACTGCTGGAATTTCTCAGCAACTTCTCCCAGGAGCAGCAATCAAACTGACCAGCAGGAGTGCACACCCACTTTGTGATGCCCAACTCTTTTTGGTGAAAAAGTGCTTGCCCACCCGCTAATTCGTCCTCATTGTATGAGCCATCTACACAAACCAAACTCAGCAAGTCTCTTAAAACCACAAAGCATTGCAAGTCCAGATATTTTTCAGCCAAGTGACACCAGCAGTTTACTGACAGTGCCTCAGTAGTTGCTTAAGAAAGTTGGAGATGGACCAGAGCTGTCATCACTCATTCATGGACAATTGTCCCCAACATATTCAACAGCATGAATAAACTGCTAAAGTTACTGTCACCTTCCATATACGACACTTGTTTTCTGCTACTGGTAGAACCAAGATAAGCCTAAGATAAAGGAACTGGCTGAGTCACCAGACTGCAATGAAGTAATAAGAAGGTACAATGCAAAGCCGAGGCACTTATGTCTTGTCCGTTTATATGGCAGAAACCAAAGACAGCTGGAAACAGGTAAAGAGAATGATTTTCTTTCTCCATTCTACGCACTTCAGCTTGCCTGTGAACAGGCTTTTGATGCACTTTCTCCCTGTAGCCATTGTGTGGTCTTCCTTCAGGTTGATGAGCTCTTCTTGATCGTTGTTTTGCTGGATCATCTGTTCTGTGAAATCACGTCAGCCTGTTTCCATGAGGCCTTAAGCGGACAGCAAACTTATAATCAGGCATTAGAAACCGTGGTCAGATGAACTTCAATGTCGGGCCTAATTGGGCTATTTTTTGCATATACTCGTGTTTGAATTTTTAGAAATTTCTGGCTAGCAATAAATTGATGCAAAGTTACAATTTAATTGTGCTGTTATTTTGCTAGAAGCTGTACACTTTGTACAAATACAAGGGGAAAGGGGTTACACTTTTGCCACATTTTTCATACTTAAATCTGAGAGCAGGTTCAGAACAATGGTCAACCCTTTTTAATAAAAATCACCTCACTTTCAGGTTTCTGGCCTCGCTACCAGAAAACACAGACATTCTTTTTAAGCAATAATCACGCGGCCATAATTATATACAGTGATTTTAAGGATCCAGAGTGTAGGAAATGTACATGTGCTTGTGGGCGCCCACGGGTAAACGCGGACACCAATGCGGTTGCCACAACGCCGAGTATATTTTTTTTAAAAAGGCAGCAGTGACAGGTTACTGCCAGAGGAAGTAAACATAAATTTTGCTCTTTCAGCCTGAAAATCCCCCGCGCCTTCTGCTAGTACCAGAACCCAAACCGCACGAATCACTCTCACCGCACACCCACCGCGTTGAGTCTCGGAATCACTTCCTGTCGGTCTTCTCGACATTTCCGGCGCAAAGGGCAACTGAATGTGAGGGGCGGGTCCGGGCGGCTTGTTTCGCGTCCACTGCGGCTGCGCAGGGCAGGGAAGGAAGCATCTCATTAGTTACGCGGTTGTCACTTAAACTCTCGTTTATACTCACAGAATTTATTTTTTCTTTGGTCCGTATAAAATGCGTGTTTGTTTAAAGTCAGCGTCTAGTATTTGATTCTGTGGAGTAAGTGTCGGGCAGTTTTATGAAAGAATAGCATTGTATCAGTGTTCCAGTTTGACAAACAGTTTATGTTTTACCATTTTGTGTTTATTTACTCTTTCTTAAGCTAATTCTGTGAAGCTGTTTACTGGGTGAAGGGGCCACATTTTTAGACACATTTCTAGACACAACTGAGAAAAAACCGTGATAGGGAAGGTAAGTACACATTTTTGTAGGCACACATTTAACTCATTTATTTTAATAAAGTTTGCTTCACTTATGTTTCCTGAAATTCAAAACTATTCCCAAGGTTTTTAAATACATTGAGTGACATCTGTTTTTCTTGAACTTTTATTGATTATGTAGATAGAAGTTGAAAGTGTCCTGAAGCTGACAGAAATTGGACATTTTTTATGTGATAAATATTTTTTCTCTTAATATTAGTCGTGGTTTGATGTAGTTTGAAGGTTATAAAATACTTTTTAGGCTGTGATTTAGTGGTGTCACGTCTAGGGGGTACCCAGCATGTCCGCGCCCACTGCAACACTGCTGGAGAAGCGGTTGTTGATAATGGATGGGTGGAGGTACTATATGGTATTTTTTATTTATTGTAGCTTTCTGACATTTTTGGAGAATCTAATCTAGCCGAAGGTCATACCTATTACTCAGCATTTTTGAGTTAATTGTAAAAGTGACTTTGGAGTGATGTAACTGCCTGCCTCAACTGTGCAGTGACAATGCATTGTGGAAGAACCACATCTACCCCTGCCCCTGCTACAGCAGAACAGACTTCCAATCCTAATTCAGTAGAATAACTGAAAACAGTTATACAAACAACATCTAATATTAGCATCCAACAGCATTCAGACATTGAAGAATTTTGGCCTTTATGAAAGAGTACTGAGGAGGAACCCATATTTTAAAACTACTGATTAAATTTTATGTTGAATATGCACATTTGTAAATGAATTATGTACAGCGGGAATCTTGAAACATGCTGCATCGAAGAGTGGTCCCAAAATCCACCAAAAGTGTGCTTCAACTTTGTCACATTTCCCGGCATTCTCACTAACTGTCACCCCCTCCAAGGGAAGCTTCATAAAATTTGAATTGGAGTAGTGCCAGAAATTTCAAAACCTATACTTTGCAAAAAAGTACTACGTAAAATGTTTTGTATTTGAAAAATTGTGTTACATTATGACTCAATTTCATGAAAGGTACTAATAATTCTTTAATTGACTAATGTTAACACTTAAATCTGTTGTCCCTCTTCTCTAGAATGCTTCAGTATTTTCTCATGATGGACTTGGCTGAGATGAAGTGTCAGTTTGAATAAAAAGTAAACGCATTGCTCAATTGGAACAAGCAATGCAAAGGAAATATTTTTAACACTAAGTTTGTCTTTAAAATAATACTGTTAGTATTGTTTCCTTAGGATCTCAACACTTAAAACTCAAATATTTACTTAAAACTATGTTCAGATTTTACATACAACACACCAGCTTAAATTTCTGTTGTCACAGTTCATGACAGTTGTAAATGCTTGAAAAGAAACCTTTGCCTTCATATAAGATAGTATCTTGGCCTGGTATACAAAGCAAAATATTTAAATCTTTGCTGCAAGTGTGAAATATTAAATCTAGTTTAATTGCCCTTTTCCTTTTATGCAGAAATGTCCTACAATATTTTTATTTTTTTATGCAGATGGCTCTCTGTTTCACCCTACAGTCACCATGGCTGTGTCCCAGATAACACCAACGCTGTTCCTGAGTGGATTAGATGCTCCACTGAACCAAGCACTGGTCTCCAGAAGGAACATCACGCTTATTGTGAATGCCACACTGGAGTATCCCTGCCCTGTGTACCCTGGTGTGGAATGTATCCGTGTGCCCATTTGTGATGTTCCTCATGCCTGTCTTTGTGACCACTTTGACAATGTGGCAGAACGTATTCATAAGAACACAGTAGGAAGTACTCTGGTCCACTGTGCTGCTGGCATGAGCCGTTCCCCTGCCTTGGTCATAGCTTATCTCATGAAGTACAAAAAGTGCACACTACAACAGGCTTATAAATGGGTTGTCAACTGCCGCCCTTTCATTCGCCCTAATGCAGGATTCTGGCGCCAGCTTCTAGAATATGAAAAGGTTCTTTTTGGTAACAACACCGTAAAGATGGCAGCTACTTCACTTGGGGTGCTACCAGAAATAACAGATTCACAGGATAGTTAATAGCATTAACTTCTAATGGCATTGGTGTTAATTTCATTTGAAGCAATTTACAATTTTCATCAGTGTGTACAGCTGAAAATGTATGTAAAATGGGAGATTTTGAGAGACATCTGACAAAACTGAACCCTTAATTTTATGAAAAGTTGTGCTTCATTATATTATGAAATGACATTCTTGAGACCACAGGTATTCTTATTTTGTTGACAATAGCTGTACTGTGTGACACTGTTGCCATCATGTTTTGCACGTTACCACCTAAGTGACCTATAAACACTTGACCTTGAACTGACTGAGGCATTTGGTCAAGGGTCCAGTGGGTAGCAACAGTGTCTCCTAGTTTTGTTCTGTGTGGAGTTTGCTTGTTCTCCTCGTGTTCAAGTGGGATTCCTCCCACAGTACAAAAAAGTATTTCAAGTAAATGTGTGATTATCCTTGGAAATATGTCATTTTGGACATGGGGTAGAAACTATGTTTGGGAACCAGTAGCCATAACAATAATAAATTATATATCCACTCATTTCTGCCTCAGGCCCCTTTAGTGCATTGCATAGATGTGGCACCTAGATGCACCATACTATTCAATATATATTTATTGCATAAAGTTATACATGTATATGGATTTCTTAAGAGCAATACAAGAGTTCTAAGTCAGTGTCAAAATATGAATGGTTTTATGATGTTTTCATTAAATTGTTAAAGCATACATTGACACAGCAAACCTCTGCTATAAATTTTGGTATTCAGTAACACAAAAATGATGTGAACATTACAGATCTGTTTTCTATGGTAGGGCTGTTAATGAAAACACAGAAATATCTCTTCTGTGAAATGGAATAAGCTATGTTCTAATCAATGTTCTACCAAGAACCTCTTCAGGACGAGGGAAACTAACAGAATTACTTTGTACTTTAAGTAGTTGATTTTCACATTGTTTGATTTTTTAAAATTGTTTTAATATTTTGTTTATGTGTTTGATGTTTCCATTATTTTGATTACCTTCTATACACATAGTGAAATTTATTATTGTGCACAATCATAAGCAAAATTCCAGTGCAATTATGCCACTAAAATGAGTCAGTAACATAGCTGGGAAACAGTGTTTAGAATGTTTTGAATTTAGGCTACCAGTACACCAGAATACCGTGCAACAATCAGTGTTTTTTTTTTCAAAACAACTTGTAAGGTGACATTTAAATTTAATTTATAGGAATTAAAGATTAAGGTATTGAAATGACCTTCAATAATATCCTGATGCTAATATTAAAAATGTCGATCTCACAAATAAAAAAACACTCTAGAATATTTAGGAGTTAGAACAGTTTTGCAAGGAATACTGTGTGTGTGTGTGTGTGTGTGTGTGTGTGTGTGTGTGTATACACAGTACTGTGCAAAAGTTTTAGGCAGGTGTGGAAAAGTGCTGCAAAGTAAGAATGCTTTCAAAAATATAAGTGTTAATAGTTTATTTTTATCAATTAACCAAATGCAAAGTGAATGAACAAGAGAAATCTAAATCAAATCAATATTTGGTGTGACCACCCTTTGCCTTCCAAACAGCATCAGTTCTTCTAGGTACACTTGCACAAAGTCAGGGATTTTGTAGGATTATAGTCAGGTGTATGAATAACCAATTATACCAAACAGGTGATAATGATCATTGTTTTCATATGTAGGGTGAAACATAGTCATTAACTGAAACAGAAACAGCTGTGTAGGAGGCTTAAAACTGGGTGAGGTTGTGGAAGACAGTTTCATGTCACAGGTCACACACCACAGCAACACTGAGCACAGCAACAAGACCCAAGGTAGTTATACTGCATCAACAACGTCTTTCCCAGGCAAAGATTTCAAAGCAGACTGGGGTTTCACGTGCAGTGGTCGGCCAAGGAACCTTACTGCAGCAGATGAAAGGCACATTGTGCTTACTTCCTTTTGAAATCAGAAGATGTCCAGCAGTGCCGTCAGCTCAGAACTGGCAGAAACCAGTGCGACCCAGGTACACTCATCTACT